>CM067516.1:16213506-16466537 GCA_034509495.1 Acestrorhynchus altus
ACAGAGGCCATTCTGTTTGAGGTCACATTGGTTGTTGATTAATAAGAAAAGGAATCAAGCACATGAAAAATACTTTTTTTGCAAGGCATGAAGGTGAAATGCTACATTTCTAGCCCACAATTTACTATTTATTTAATTATACTGGAAAAACTGCATGTGCCCAACACACATTTGGCCATTTAGTGTTGAAATGACACTCATAAATTTAGCACTGAGTCCATCATAATTCCTCATTGGACATTGTTGCTACCGTATCACAAACAGAAAGTGTATCACAAACAGAAAGTGTATCACAAACAGAAAGTGTATAGGCTTCTGAACTGAAAAAAAGGAATTTGTACACATATGACATCAGAGATTGTACAAAGTGTGTTTTATCAGAATATGTTACAAAGCAACCAGTGTGATTATATTACCTGAGTCTACACTTAACTAAACCTATATCTAAGTGTAACCTGACCTTAACCACACCCTAAACTTAACCTAACACTTACCCTAACATTAAATTTTACCCTATTCTTAAACTTAACCATAACTTTAACCATACCCTAAACTCAATCTTGAGTTTCAGTAAAGGGGTATCACCTGACACTGCAATAATATTGCATGAAAGTAAGCCTAACGTTGATTGTTAATGATTTCTAAGAACTGGGTATTAAAATGTGCTCTACCACACTGGACAAAGCTGTGGATTTATTTGGAGTACTTTGTTGAGGTTGCCAGTATTGTCAGTTCAATGCACAGTAGGGCTGACTTGCATGTAGCAGAATGCAAATTTCAACTCGTTCATGATTTGTGATTCAGATGATCCAGTTACACTGAGAAGGTAAATGAACAAGACAAATGTATCAAGACAAAATGTATTAACTTTGAAATACTTTTGTTTTCCACAGGTCACTATATCTATGATTTTCAAATTGCCAGGTCTACATTCCCCCCACTTTACATCCTAATTCCATCATTTCGGGTTCCCACTCTCTCAATAGGGGGTCCTCTATCAATGCTTCCTTCAGTGCATCACAAAAAGCCAGCCAACTAATTAATTTCAAACTGCTGCCAATGCAGTGTTATTGGGCAGCTAAACTTGCTTGGAGAGCACTAACTGCCAGTTCTGTCACAGACACCTGCACTGGTTAGCAATATGGGCAAGTGTCACACTGAGTGATCCGGGAGAAACAGAGGATAATTATACATTTACAGAGAAAGCAATTTGGTTTAGGCTATCTGGGAACTTTTATATATTAATGTACACTATTTGTTCAAATGTTTGTAGACAGCCCTTCTAATGGACTCATTCAGGTACTTTTAGTTGCACCCATTGCTGACAAAGCCTGTCTATGCCATGTAGAGAAGAACTACCAAATAGACCTTAGACAGATAAACATAAACCTATTGGCAGCATGCAGAACTAGAGGAATATAAAGACCCTCAACACTGAACTGTAGGGTATTGGAACTGTGTTATCTTCAATGTTGGTGCTCCATTCAGTACTTCTGGGATGAATTGAGGAGAAAAAACTCTTTTAAAGGCCCTTGATTTTCAAAGAAATAAAG
This sequence comes from Acestrorhynchus altus, assembly GCA_034509495.1. NCBI lineage: Eukaryota > Metazoa > Chordata > Actinopteri > Characiformes > Acestrorhynchidae > Acestrorhynchus > Acestrorhynchus altus. Next base: position 16,215,060 of record CM067516.1, read on the forward strand.
AAAGATCAGGTGTCCCAATACTTCTGTCCATATGGTGTATCTCAACAAAGGAACAGTTCCATGTCAATTAGCTATGCTAATGAGCAAGGAAGACTGGGACAGCAATTCCTGAGTGCTCCTCCATACAGAGCACCATACTGACCATGTGCTTTAGGGATCGTATAGGACTTGACTCACCATAGCTATGCCATGAGTCTTGTTATCCGTCATACATCATTGTGTGACATATGCGCTCCCTCCAACGGATTGGCCCCAGTGGGGCTTGTCTCATTGAGAATCCATTAAAGGGCCAACACGGCATTGCCTCACAACTTCATTTTCGCTCATTGGCGCACGACGTGGTGGGAGTCAATAGAGGCGTTTTTTGAGAGGGCGCCTATATTGATTGCAATCATCCAAGAAATGTCACTGCTTTACCCTGTGACGAGTCCATTGGTGGGTCTAGAGAGAAGCAAGGCAGTGGTCCATGAAATGCCCTCTCTGCATCTATTTTAAGACCTATCAGCTGATGCTAATTGGACACCGTGTGTGTGTGTGTGTGTGTGTGTGTGTGTGTGTGTGTGTGTGTGTGTGTGTGTGTGTGTGTGTGTGTGTGAAATGAAAATGATGTTCATCATGGGCGTTAAGGCAAGAGGGTACAGCAAGCATGACGTAAGGTTGCGGGCAAGGAAAAGGTTAATCACTGGACATCACAGTATATGGTTAATTGACCCAGCTATGCTCCGCCTTCAGAATGCATTCCATTCATAGCAGCTGTTGTGAAGATGGAAAAGCTTCACAGAGAATTGGAAAATTCAGCATTTCTAATGTAAATCTGAAGGCATTTCTTTTTAGAACCTACTAACTTAGAGCTTCCCATTTACAATGCTATACTACTAAGATGAACTATGTTGTTGTAATTAATTCATGTCCTGCCAGTAACACCAAAGTGACGATTATAAATATTCCCTCAAACAAACAAATAAAAAAATAATTTAATTGAATAACACATTTTACATTTGAGATGTAGAGCTGTATGACACATTCCTATTTACGGTGAATGGGATTCTGTAAATCCTGTCCAACACAGTAACAGTTGCTATGAAAGAACATATTTGTAGGTGTAGCACAGACAGATCAGTAGGGATGAGGACACTCTTACCTGTTGGAGGACGTGAGCAAAAGAATCCATAAAGAGGATGGAAGCATGGAAGAAAGACAAGGTTGGAAGATCTGTGTGTGTGTCTGAGTGTGTCACTGGCAGATGGAGTGAGATGAAAATGTTTTTGTGTGACATACGGTGAAAGGACTGAGATTTGAGAATGCCTGCTCTTCTTTGCACATCAAACTCACACACACTCCTTTGTATTCCTGTCTTTGGGGTGAATTTGTATTGATTTCTTCAGCCAGTTGTGAAAACATCACCTAAAATGACTATTTAAAATCTAAAAATGAAGCTGCATACAAAGTGACTGCTGGGGGTGGGGGGTGATGGGGGGTTGCTAAGTGGTTGCTGTGGTTGTTATGAAGTTGCTAAGTGTTTTTAATGGTTGATAGATTGTTGCTAGATGGTTTCCAAGTGATTGCTATGGTATTTCCAGGTGCTTGCTATGGTGTTGCTAGATAGTTGCAAGGTGGTTGCTGTGGTATCCATGTAGGTGTGCAATGAAAAACTATAATTAATAAAGAACCCAAATTTGGTTCTGTTGAGCCAGCAATTGTGGCGAAAATCTGGAAACAAAGATGCTGTACATGCCACTTACAGAAGATTTAATAGCAAATTGTAATAGATCTAAAATCTATCACACAATACAGAAAGAAACTGATACAACTGATAGGAAGGAGTAAGTTTGACATGTGTACATGTGAAATGTGAATGATTAAAGTCTCACGCTCAGCTGTGCATGAGTTCAAATGCCATGCCTTCTTCCTCAACCATCACTTACCCCATCTGTCTTTAAAACACTGGTACTCACATGCCCCTTTGCTGAGGTCTACCTTTCACTCCTTCCTCCCTGCCAGCACCAGGTTGGTCCCATTGGCCATCCAAAAGATTGGTTCTGCCCCTGACTTCCAAACTCCAGGATTTGAGAGGATTTTAGAATGCACAGACTGTGGGGCCAACACCAAAGACCTTAACTCGTGAATACTAACCTTAGCATTATACACATTTGATCAGAATAAAATGTTTCTGCATATGCCTCAGAGCTCTTATGTTGGTAGCATTGATTGCAAGAGAGGTATACCTAAAGAAACGGCAGTATGAAAGATTTTTGTCTGATCAGCATACACTTTCAATCATACATACTGTGCCATTCTTACCATACCACACTGTCGGTTGCAGTGGATAGAAGAAGGTATGCACCAGTGACTTGAAGGATCTGGAAGACGTCCTCAAACCACAGAGAGGAAGAACCAGCAAATTGCATAACATGCACCCAGCATTCACCAAGCAGTGATGCTGCCTATGAATCATCCTGTTAATGCCAGCACCATTGGCAAAGGCTGCAAGACGCAGGACTACACGCACGCACGCATTACGATGACTGCCTTTAACACCACATCAACAATGGTGCAATGGTGTCGTAACAGACTGTCATGGAGTCACTACAGTGGCAGTGGGTCATCTACAGTGATGAGTCCTGCTTTTGTCTTCACCACCTCAACACTGCACCCATACAGCAAAATCTGTAGGGAAAGAGTGAGAATATTAATGCTTCATGAGATGGTTTATTATAGGACATCATGAGGAACCAAGCTAGCCAGCTTCATACCAGAACACACCCATAAACTCCCACAACACGTACAATCCACTTTTGGACATGATAATTACAATCAGCAGGATGTAAAGGGAGGACTTTCCATGTTGTAAATTCAAAGTGACTTTAAAAGTCCTGCTTGCAATTTATGATTGCTAACAGTTGGGTCTTGATAATCTACGTAGCTGCTGAAATGTATTGACCTGCACCCATAAAACACACTTTTCATCATATTGCTCCATGTCTCCTTTTTTCTGCCTTCTTTTTCCCCACTGTTTTTATTCATTACAGTCAGACAACCTGATAATACCACAGGCAGTGAAGAATGGCATCATTTCAGACCCCCTCCCCACCTTGGTATAACCACAAAGCAGTATATCTGTGTTTTTTTAAAGGGACGTTTTATTGGCAGAGAAAATGAACAGGAAAATGTAGCGTTTACTGCCCTCCTGTTTACAAGGGCCGCAGCTCCATGGCAAGAGTGCAGAGTAAGCACTTCTGGCGGCGTGGAATGTAAAAGTGCTGCCATGTTTGTCCTGCTACATCAAGCTGATGCGCACATGCACGCGGGCATATGCACACACACACACACACACACTGCTGCACACCACATCACGTTCCACATGTTCAGAAAATTAATCATGCAGCATTCAGTTCACACCTATTCAAGAGGATTCTAAACAGGCCTGACAGCAATTCAGGAGCTAGACTGAAATCCATCACTGACCAAAATACAAAAGATACTCAAACATTTTGTACTGACAAGAGCAGATGTTAGAGACTTGCTTAATCTCAGAATATGTGACTCAATGAATATCATGTATAAAATCATCTAGGTACTTAAGCAATTTTAACATTATAAGGCAACCATCCCAAATGCATGCTTCACTCTGGAGTCGTGTCTTGATCATTAAAGTTATTAAAATCACTTTATAGCATGTACAGAGCTGAGAAACATTTTTGCCTTCCCCTTTCTTTAGTTTTTGTTTTTGTCACACATTTTCAGATGATCAAATATTTCAATTTTAATGTCAGTCTAAAATAACCGGAGTGAATGCAAAATGCAATTATTCAATGATGATTTCATTATTAAAGGAAACACCAAAGCAACCTTGCGCTATGTGAAGAAGTCATTACCCTCTAATAAATGCTTGTGCCACACTTGGCATCAAAAATTGCAATCAAACATTTGTGATAACTGCCAGTGAGTCTTTCACATCTCTGTTGAGGAATTTTGGCTTTGGGGATTGTTTTAATTCAGCCACATGAGAGGGATTTTGAACAGGAGCAGACTGTTTAAAGTCATACCACAGCATCTCAATTAGATTGTAGAAGTCTGGACTTTGACTAGGTTACTCCAAAACCTTCCCTTTGTTTTTTAAGCCTTTCGGAAATGAACCTGCTGGTGTGCTTCAGATCATTGTATGCTTAAGTTTAAGGTCACAAATTGATGGCTGGACATTTTCCTTCAGGATTTTCTTGTGGAGAGCAGAATTCATGTTTCCAATTACAGCAAGTCGTTCAGGTCCTGAAGCAGCAAAGCAGCTCCAGACCATCACATTGCCACCACCATGTTTGACTGTCTGTATGATTTTTTTTGCAGCACAGAACCTCACGTCTCTACTCAGTCCTGCACCACAGAGACTCCACTTACACACACAAGACAGAGACTCAACTTAGGCAAACATCCCAAAGACTAAAGACTACACTCATATTCACAGACTTCATAATTGAATCTTGACTGAGACTTGTCCCTCTGAGGCTTGAGCTTCGATCTGGACATGAATTTGCATAATAATAGTTGAATTAGACTTGTTGTACGCCTGAGATTCAAGCCCTGACTTGGACTTGTACAGCTAAGTCTTAAGATTCAACCAAGAGCCAACCTTAAGAGCCAAGAGACTCAAGATTTGACTTGGATGTGCATTGCTGAGACTTGATTCAATCTTGTACACCTAAGAGTCATGCCTTTGTGTGTCCCTGGCATTTACTTGCACGAAGGGACTTATATAGCAATGCTAACAGTGATAACTGAGTAATTTATGTGTTGTGTTCACTGCTAAAATATTAGTCCTTTATGATTGTTTGCAGATGTTTCAAACTGGTGCTGCTTTCACTGCATAATGTCGTTTGATAGTATAATACTGTCAGGACCAGACAGCTTTGAGGTACTCGGAGTTAAAGTCACTGAGGCTTTATTAAAGGGACAGTTGATAAAGACTGTAGCCAAAACAGTCTAGGCCTGGGGTCTTTAAACTTTAAGAGCCATTTGGACCCAGTTTCCATGGAAAATAAAACAGTGGGAGCCACAAAAAATTTTGACATCTAAAATGAAGATAACACTGTATATACTGCTTCTTACCTTTACACTTTGTATAAACAACTGTAGTGTATTGCTTATGAAATCCATGGAGTGCTACAGAGAAAATTTAATTTTATGTAATGAACAATTTTGAACATTTAGAATTCTTGAAAAAATAACAAAAAAAGCAACAAGCCGAGTTGAAGGTCTCTTTTAAATGAATTAAAAAGCTGAGCTTAAATTAGTGTGTAGCGGAGAGCCTGGACCTGAATTTAAAAAATACACTAGGAAAAAAGCACTATGTCACTAAACAATGAAAAATTAGTATTTGAAAAATATCTGCATAAATATATATTTGACCTGGTTAATGGGACTTCTGCTCCTGAGCCTCTGCACAGATTAAGTCACTTTCACCTTTACGGGACTGTAAGCTGTGAGCGGGTGGTTTTTTTTTTAACATAGTTCATGGTGGAGAACAGCTGCTCACATACACATGTGGAGCTAAAGATCAACAGGACTCCAAATGTTCATGTAGGTGTCGGGGATGGCATTCTTCAGGTTCTCAATATCACTCCATTTCTGATTCTGAACAAGAGTGGCCTTCTGATGGATTGTCAAGATCCTCTGTCAAGTGTTTGAATTTGGACACCCAGAGGTGTTTGTCAGCTGTGTCAACCAGCAAAATAAAATATAATTTTATTTTAATATTTGAAGATGACAATAATCTTCCAAATTTAGAACAAAAAATTTAAAAAAGAACTAACAAATAAAATACACTTCAATTAAATACTTATTTAATTGAACACATTACATAAACACAGAGCCGCAGTATAAGGATGAAAGAGCTGCATGCGTCTCCGGAGCCGCTGGTTGCCGAACCCTGGTCTAGGCCAGAAACCAAACATAGCAACTAGTAACAAAAGGCCACACCAATATAATGAAGTCAGAGAACAGGTAGGTGATCAAAATCCAGGAATACTCAACAGAGGAAGTAAACAGGTCATACATAAAATAAACTCTAGGTCTTGAACTGGTTCCATTTGGGCTTATAAGTACCTTGGTGCTTTTCAGCTAACAAGCCTGCATTTACACTCATTTTAGTGGAACTGAGGTTACATCACAGAATACATGATCAACAAATGGGTAAAAATGGATCAACTTTTGGTAATATGAAGACATAGAAGACTACATTGTCTAGGACAAGTGGTATGTCATTGCTCTTTGCTCCTGTACAATTAGACATGCCCTAATATAATATATTAGGATACTGTTGTAAATTAACTTTTCAGGTTCCTGGAACCTATTTCTCTTGGTGGATATGCACAGAATGGTTCAAAATTAAGTTTGCGAACAGGAGCAGAGTCTTTTCTAGAGCACTCTAAGTGATTCGCATCAGGATGCTGTTGTGTGCATGTCTCACCTGGGTGACCTGATGACAATGAAGAGTGAGCCCAGGTGAGCAATCAAATGAAATGAAATGCATGGGAACATGCAGCTTACTTTCAGGAACACCATAGAGGCCTGAGTGTTCCCTTAATTCAGCCTTGATGGCCTCATCAATCTCCAGTCTAATGTGAGACAATGACTGTAGGTGGTAGGATGAGCGACGGCTCAGAGACTTGCTCCTCACTGACTATTGACTGACGTGAGTGGGCATCAGCCTAAGTGTTCCTACTTTCTGGACAATATGAGATAGAAAAGCAGAATGAGAAGAGGAACTATCTGTGGTTTGTGATTTTCTTCAGAGCACCTTTAAGAGGGCAGTAAAGGGAGCTACTATGCTACTGAAGTTGCATATAAATGGTCTATAAATGTTTGCAAATCACAGACGGTTGCAGTTCTGTAACAGAACTGGCCAAATAGTAACTGCTTCCACATTCTTCCACATATTTTTTCTCCATGTCAAAGAGATTGTTCTTCAGGAGACATTTGAGTACAGACCAAACAAGACCAAAATGATGTCTCTAATAGTGTTGTTAATGAATGGCTGGAACACTGACAAAGGGTTAGCCAAAACATAGGTTATGACTAAATATTCATAGTGTCCACTGGTGGTGACAATGATGGCTTTCATAAGATCCACACCTTCTCTTATGCAAATGAGATGAGGTCTAATTTAGTGAAGCACTGTGCACTTTTCAGTTGTACTAATGCCACCGGTATGAGTGGCCATGGATAAGCATAAGTTTTTGTAGCATCATCGAGGGCACGGTAATCAATGCATGGCCTCAAACCACCATCCTTGTTTTTTACAAAGGCCGCAGGTGACATGAGGCAGCAGGTGACATGTATGGATGGATAAATACTTGTGCAAGTGATTCATCCACATACTCTTCAACGGCCCATTCATCTTCTTGTGTAAGAGGGAATACACAAAACTTATGAAGAGGAACACCTTCAGTCAGCTCAATAGCACAGTCACTAGGGCAGTGTAGAGGTAACTTAGTGACTCTTTCTTTACTGAAGACCTCCATAAGGTGAGCATATTCCTTGGCAATCTGGACATTTTGTGTGACCTCTGGGGTTTCTATGGACATTGACCAAGTTTAGCTTGGGTAATACAGTGCACCTTCTCCATTTTGTAGACATTTTATAGACAACCTCCACAGTAGAGATGGAGATGGTTGTGTAGATGGCACAGATGCTTCTCTCCTGACAGATGGTAGGTGTCCACTTGCATGGACTCTGGTGCATGACTTAGACAGACTTGTGACGGTACTGGGGTGAGAAATAGATAGCCTGGCAGTGACTGCGATGGCTGGCTTACTTTGTTCATCGGGGTGTCGCCTGAGCAGCTGATTCCAGCAAATGGACAGATAAATGAGAGTAACCAATGAGAGTTCACTGAGTATTTTGTAACTCACATCGTGATGAGAGGCATTAATGAGTGCCTGGTCATTCCATCCACTTCCAGCAGCAGAAGTCCAAGGCGTAAGTGGTTATAAAGCAATTACCCTGTTTTAATGCAATTAACAGTTCTGCCTTAGACTGACCAGTGGCTGTGTGATCAAATACATCATGCATAAAGTCACTGTAGGATCTAGAATGAACAGTAGCCCATATAGCAGTATGGTCCTGGGTAGCCAGTGCCTTACATACAGCCTTGTACTCTGCTACCAGCATTTTAGTGGCTGAGTTTTCTGTCAGGACCAGACAGATTTGAAGCTCACGCAGAGTAAATGTCACTGAGGCTTTATTATACGGACTGACAAAGCGATCAACCAGCAACCAGTTATAAAAGGGCTTACCAACAGAATGGATTCAGAGAACAGGCAGGTGATCAAAATCTAGAAAAACTCAACAGGGTTAGGCAGAATAATAGTCGGTAAGAAAGTATACAGGTCATACACAAAATAAACACACAGGATAACACACAGGAACACTTGATGCTGGTGTGGCACAATTTGGCGAAGGGACAAACAAAGAGAGTGGTATAAAAGCACATTTAAACATGTGAAACAGATCAGTACTCCGGTGATTGTGAACGGGAATGAGTCACATGATCCATCAGATGATGGAGCAGAGGAGCATGGGAAGTGGAGTCCCAAACACCGAAGGGCAACATGACACAAATATCTGGTTTCAACATTGGGAAGTCTATCAGTCATTGTGAACATTGGCATTTTGAAGGACATTCAGAAATGATTAACTGTGACAATTCATTCGTGTTCATTCTGGTGAGGTTCAAATGCAATTTAAGAACTTTTGTGGATCTCTGCGGTGTTTCCGGATTCAGTGGAGAGGAAAGACTACTTGAAATACACTGAGTCTGAGGCTCTCACAAACATACAGTAGCCTACAGAACAACTCAGTCTAATGGGATCTGACCTGTTGTGCACAGACAAATCAAAGGACCCATCAAGAATCCCAGAACTCTCATATGAGAACCTATTTCTGGTGCGCCAGAGAAGCTATAAAAAGTCTTGGTACACTTTGTGTACAATCATGCGGTTGTGATTGTGGATGCTTCCATGGGTATGTGATGGCACATCATGTGTTGACCAAGGGGTCTTGACGTCACTGTGCGTTGTGCATTGGTCATAGACAGGCAGTGTGCTGAACATTTTGAGTCTATGCCCTGCATTCACCATGAGGTCACACGACAGCGGAGTTCCTGTCTCAATCTGTCTATCTACCTCTCGCCCTTTTTCTTTCCCATCCCACTTTCTCTCTCTCTCTCTCTCTCTCTCTCTCTCTCTCTCTCTCTCTCTCTCTCTCTCCCTCCCTCCCTCCCATAGCATAACATCTAGTGTGAGCTTGGCTATATTTGGAGATGTTAGTCAGTGATGACATGCTTTTCACATTTCTCCACAGGCACTATGGGGGGTGGGAGTGAGGGCAAGTGGGGTGGGAAAGAGGGATGGGGGATAGATAGAAAGAAGCCTGGAGAGGTGAGTACAGCAGAAAAAACATGGCCATCTCCATATGTTATTCAGGTTTTTTATATAGAGTGAAGGACTCCCATAGATTCCATAACTCTACAATTGTTACAGAATACAATGATTGTGCCTGTTTTTAAAAAATATCACGGTGATCAAATTTGATAAGCTGAGCCACAAACACTGTTGTAAGTCATGAGACTGCGCACATACGTAGACATATTGCTGCAATTTTCTTGAACACCAATATTGTATGTGCAATAGATTATGTATTTTATCATGTTGTGTTTTATTGTGGGACCTTGTACACTGACATGGCAAAAGCCGTGGCATAGCAGAATATACATTGATCATGATGTATTATCTCATGGGATGACTTTGTTGCTTGGTGTCATATTGTGAGTGAGGCTGAACTTTCAGCATGTTCATGGCAAGGCAACATGAATTGTCAGAGTTTGAGTAAAGCATGATAGTGGGTTAAATATGGGTGGGACAATCCATATTTGAAATTGTGTGGGCCTTTAACATTTCCACAGTGTCATGTGATTCCCAGGAATATGTCACAGAATACACTACCACCAACCATGGACAGAACAGTGTCTGTTAATAATCATGACTGACAGCATTTGTCTAGAATTGTCAATGCGAAAGAGAAGCAACTCGACATTCACAGAAATCACATCCACATTCAATTCAAGGTCTCACATGCATGTCCCACAGGCCAGTGCAGCAATTTTAGCTTCCATGGGACATTTTTTGTTTTTCACTGTATTACACAGATATTACCCCAGAATGACAGGAACATTAAACATGGTCTGGATGCAGAGTTCAGTAAATATAAAAAGCAGTTAGATTAGATACGACTCCAAATAATGAGGACTTCATTACAGAAAAATAATCCAGTCTTGAGAACATAGCAAAGTGCTACACACAGTAAAAGAAAGTGGCCATGTAGTTGCCTGCCATGTAGTTCAGATAGTATGTTATATAGTAAGCTATGCATTAGCTAATTTAGGTAATGTTTTAGTAAATTACATCTCACATTGTTAAATGTTGATCATTATGTCTTATAGCTCATGAAAACCAGAAATCCAGAATCTCAAATTTTCTCAAATTTGAATAGATTACTTATCATAGATTCACTTTAAAAAAGCTTGAAATATATCACTTCAATTGTAATGAATATAAAACATGAGCATTTTTGTTATTTATTATCATCAGCCTTTTCACAGTATTGATGGATAAAATCGGAGGTTGTGTTGTAGACACATCAAAATCACTGGCATCATTGTTTGGAAACTGCCAACAAGCTGAATATGTTTTTAACAGGTTCAGTATGTCATCACCCTCCCACACCCTTACCTCCAGTAGCAGTAGCCTTTCTTCCTCACCACTGCTGCTGTCCACCCCCCTCCACACACACACACACACACTCACACACACACACACACACACACACACACACACACACACACACACACACACACACACACACACACAGCCATTCTTCAAAGACGCCCATCAACCTCTAGAGGTGACAATCAACCAGGTGAGGAGACTACAACTGGGCAGGGTGGCTGGATCAAATGGAATCACCCCAAGAGTTATCAGGGTCTGTGCCACTCACCTGAGTGTATCAGGGATGGACAGGAAGGCAAATATAGGGACCTTCTGAGCAGCTTTGTGGAGTATAATGCATAACATCTCATAGTTTATTGCTGTCATTCACAACCAAAAACACTACTTTAATGTATGTAGCCCTGTTTTTCACAACTTGATCACAAAACTACATATTCATGTAGTTTATTCAGCTGGATATTTATCCAGTAATATTTCAGTCTTCTATATCCAGAGTGAAGCTGATGTATGAATTGATAGATGGAGATGGATGAGAGAGAAAGAAGGGAGGAGAAGAGAAGAGAAGCCCAAGGGGCCTTCTCCACCCATATGTAATACCTGGTGACTGATGATTCATTAATTTGACAAGCAATCCTAAGCAAGGATGGATCATACAAACCCATCACAGGCTGCATCTGTGCTTGAAGGCATACAGATGGAGAACAGAAAATGCTGGAGTTTCTTTGGACATGTGTGCACACATATAAACTGAATATATCTTACCAGATTTCAGCATTGTTATAAAAACCTGAATACAGAAGGGGAAAAAATTATTAATGTGAATAATAATAATAATAATAATATTTTATATTATTTTTAAATTGGTCTGTTCATCATGATGAACAATGTTAACACCATATAAAAACAGCTGCCATTTTAAAACCGCAATGCTTTGGTGATGGTAACTGATTGGTTCATGACTGGTTCATGAGTGGAGATCAGCCTGTTCAAATTCAGCAAAGGCATATGATTCTGCAAGCAGGCAAATATATGTGCATGTGTACAGCAACATGGAGCACAGTTTCAGGGCAGCGTGGTTAGATTAGAAGTCAGCAATTTAAACCTACACCTAACCAGTAAATTTCAATTTGGACTTTATAATCTACCAGTAATATTCTGTTTTTGACAGACAGAAAAAATACAGTAATAATCTGTTAGCAAGGTTCCAAAATATTTGTAAAATACAGTAACCCCAGATGATTCCTACTTTTGCAGATATTATTTTGCTCCCTGCTGCTAGAATATTAAAGTTTTTAAACTTTTTACACTTTTCTAACAGTTAACTTAATGTTACCCAAGTACTTTCTTCAAGTAAGATACCCCTTATACTGAAGCTCTGAATTATTTTGCCTCTGAATAAGGAGAGTTAGCCAAAATAGCCCCTAGTAGTAAGATTTGCTAAGTAATGTTTGATCATTTTATTTGATATGTGCCTTTCATATAAACACCTTAGGAACCTACTGTATGCAGCTGAGTTCAGCCAGAAGAAATGATGCTTGGTGGACCAGCCTGGGGTTGTGGTGACCAAACTGATCCTGGACAAAATACACTATACAAACTGCTCTCAGTGTCAAGTAATATTCTACAGCACAAGCATTACACATTGATTTCAGTGCATTTACTTTCTGAAACGCGTTAACCCCAACCACATTGGTGTGTTCTGCTGAACAGAAAAATAAAAATAGTTCTTGAAACAAATGCAGCCCTGTTTAGTGTCCTTTTACTGACCTGTGGCAGAATCCTATTAACCTGCTCCATGCATTCACTATATCTACGGGACATGCTAAATGCAAATCTAGGAGGAAGGATAGAAAGAGAGAAAGAGAGTGTGTGATGTTGCTATATTTGTGTATCAACCTTCCTCTGACCTTTTCTGTCTCTCTCTCTTACCCTCCCTCTTTCTCCATGCATTTGTTCTGCATTTGCCATGCACACATATATGCAATCTCTGCATTCCCTGAAATTTTTATGACTGATCTCTTGACCTAATTGGCTGGATGCTCATGGAGATGCTTCTGCACTAGAGATCCATGCCCACAGCACTTGGGATTCTATCCAGTGGTTCTCATCTCAGAAACACTGTTCCATGACCTGGTTTTGAGAACTTGGCTAGGTTATGTGATGTGCAAGCCTTAGAAATTATGGACTTGCTCTTGGACAGCTGTCATCTTTAAGGTATGTTACAAAGCAGATAAAGCACAATCTGTGATGTAGGAGGAGTTTTTCTAGATTCGTTCTTGGCAAGAAAGTATGAAAACCTGAAGTTGTAACAAGCACCAAAGCACAGCCATTGTTGCTTTCAGACCGCCTAGAAACATTACAGAATTGTGCTGGCTAGCAGTTTGTGTGAGGAGCTAATCTGAGAAGGGCTTGATGACCACAAAGGCATTTCCAAACAAGAGGGCGCTCAGAGGACAAAACAGTGAGCTGACAAGCTTCTTTTCACTCGACGTGTAATTAAACCAGAAACAAAAGAGTCCAGGGAGTGCAGAGGGGCAGTGGTAATGTCAGCACTGACGGAGACCAAAGCTGTATTTCTACTCATCAAATAAAGCCCCAATGCTCTATGTATCCAAATATTTCTGAAAATGTTATATTTTCCTCTCCATAAAAATACCCATGCACATCTAGGGCCACACAAAGAAGGACACTGGGCCTCTGAAAAGGCCATTAAATGTTTCTTGTCTACCTCAAGTGAAATTAACAGATCAAGACATGAATTCGAAATTTGTATTGCAGACAGTCACACAAAGCACATGTGACATGCAGTAAAGCTAGTACTATATAGTACTATAATGTAGTTATATATCCTACATTGCTATTTGTTTTCAAATGCTACATTAAAAGCTTCGGTTTACAGACTGTACTCCATCTGTTTCTCTGAATACTTAATAGCCTACTAAATAGCCTCCTTTCACCCTGACCATCCATGGTCAGCATGCCATATCCAGAGCGACTTACAAGGTTATTTACATTACAGAGGAGGGCCAGGGTAGTGTTAGGAGTCTTACCCATTGACTCTTATTGTTGTACAACAGCATAGATGCCCAGACTGGGAATCGAACCCCATATGGTGTGGTGGCTAACTGGTGGTGTTATCTGTTGCACCAGACCAACCACACTGTCCACTCTATTAGACACTCCTACATAGTTGCTCCACCATGTAGATGTAAAATCAGTGACAGATGCTCATCTGTTTCTGCACAGTTTGTGTTTGTCATCCTCTATTCCTTCAAACGCGCTCAAAGGATATTACCTACACAATGCTGTTGGCTGGAAAGTTCTGGTTGGTGGATTATTTTCAGTCTAGCACAGACACTGAGGGGTTTAAACACTCCAGTAACACTGCTGTGTATGATCCACTCATGCCAGTGCAACACACAGTAACACAATGCCACCATTTGAGTGCAGTGCTGAGAATGATCCACCACCCAACTAATGACTGCTTTGTGGGGTCCTGACTGCTAAAGATCAGGGTGAACGGAGAAACATGTGGACTACAGAAAGACATTCAGGTTCTGAAGTTGTGCAGACATTTAACATTCCTCTATCCACACTATCACATGTGTACCAGGAATAGAAGTCATTACCACCCCACAGTGGACAGCACAGTGGCCGCTGACAAGTGATTATTTATCATAATAATTTACATTGCTGTGCAATGAGCATGCAGACTAGTGTTCATCCTTACTTACAAGATTATGAAGTGAATTATGATGTGAATCTCACAACATATAATGTTGTGAGATTCACTTCATAATTCACTTCATAATCAATTTAATAACACTAAATACTGCTATTGCATGACTTCTGGCATGTCAGTGTATCACTTGGTTAAGTAGCATGCTGTGAAAAATGCTGCAAGGAAATATTTTTAACAATTATATAAAAATATATTCTTGATGTGATGACAATGGTGGTCTCTTCAATGTCAAACATATAATCATTACTTTTATAAATAACTTTAAGCCCAATAACCGCTGCATTGTGAGCTTGCTCAAAATGGTCCCCCAGTACCTTACATTTGAAAGCAGCTAATGAAAGCTACTAGACATTTTATGAATAGCAACACTCCAGTGAGCAACACTTATTACAACAATAATTTATGTTCATCTGGAGGCCCTCAGAAGTACATTATCATCATATCTGCTGTATAAAATATGGCCCACAAAGTTGCAGAAAATATTGATGACACATAAACAATCCATTCATCACCCATGTTGGAAACACACTCAATATATTCAAACAGGGATGATGACTTGCAAGTTGATGCTGTCATGCATTTTACTAGAAGATCCAACTTCTGTGAACTAAACGGCCATTTTAGGAGGACACCAAAATAGAGAGAAAAGGTAGAATGTTTAATAAGTACATATGTGGACACCCCAGGAACGTCTACTGTGTCCACTTGCCATTGTGATGGGGCAGGTCTACACTCACTGGGAAGCTAAGAAAGTGGTCCTGAACATGGTTGGAACTTGTCAAGTGAGTTCTCTGAGGGTCCTCTAGCTTTGGGCCACGTATCCTGCTGCATTAATCTTACTACCGTTTTGCCCTGGGACTCCCCCCTAAGGTCAATTAACCTCCCAAAGATAAATTACTCACTATAACATTAGGATAAAAATAACATATAAAGTGTTGGGGAGGAGCACAGGGACAGATGTTTGGAGGTCTGCCCATGATGCGAATGATGGTCGGTTTTGTCTGGGGTCGTCTCTGTTTGAGTCCATGGGGACCGCAGTACAGGGGAAACCTGTCGAGTTTGACTTTGAGTTTGGCCCAGATAAGCATGCCTATTTCTGCTCAGTTTAGAACTTTTATATCCCTGACAAAGCAGTTTTGGTATGATGGGGGAACTGGAACAATGTCACTGAGAATTATTACTCCACCCTTTGACTGTTCTGAAAACAGTTAACACAAAGAAGAAAAGATGCAAATCATTCAGAAATCTGGTAAAATTTGGCATATGGACTCTTCTTCAAGGACAACCGAGGCCACTAACTCTGCAATAATCAGGTACACCTTAAATGACAGAGGTGACTTTTGTTGTATATCCTCACCAAGCAAAGTAACCTCCTGATGCGGTCAGAGGTGAGCATCCTATACCCTCCTGTAATAAAAGAGCTGTAGTCGTAGGGATCATTGCATGTTCCTGTCTCAGCAACCTTGTTAAGACATTACCATAACAAGACAAGGCCATGGGGCCTTAGATGATGAATTTGAATGATTTCCCTCAGAAAATAAAGGAGCTCATTATACAGTATGAAGATAGCTGTTCATCACCATTTCTACAGCCTCTTTCCTTCCTCAGTGGCCAGGTCCTGTACACACTCTCCATATTAATGATGAAGCATTTTACTATACATAGCAATTTTACTGTTACATCGAATGATCTGACTCTCGGCTATCTCTTTAAAAGAGCTGACCGGTATTGCTAATTTCTCTCGAAGGCCCTGTTAACTCAAAATAGGGGTGGTGGTGGTGGTGGTGGTGGTGTGTGTGTATGTGTGTGTGTGTGTGTGTGTGTGTGTGTGTGTGTGTGTGTGTGTGTGTGTGTGTGTGTTTGGGGGAGGGGGTCTGCAGTATAGGCCCATACCTGATTTGACTCATGAATGGCCATGATTAATGCTTCTCTAAGGTCAAACTTTTTAGTAGATGTTTATTTTAACTGCATGCGTCAGGACTTCAGTATAAACTCTTTACAATGATTTTTATTCACATAGTAAAGGCTCCTTGACTTCAAAGAGCATATACCATAAAATAAAATGTTATGTATTTGTTTTAACTTATTTTATGTTTGGTTGGGGGGTCATGACGTCACTGATCCAGATACTAGGTTACACAGGAAAATGGGAAGGCTGGGCTGTTTACTGTAATTCTTTGCTCACACAGTGGACAAATTTCAGTCCTGATGTCAACATAATACTGATACATACAGAAATAACAAAGAACATTCAGTTGTTTTGTTTGTTTGTTTGTTTGTTTGTTTTTTGGACTACTGTCAATTATTTAATAAGAACAACCTATTATTGTAAATATCCTTGTCAACCAAATCATTACAAATAACTCAAAAAATAAAACCAAAATAAAATTTCCCATCTCAAAAACACTATGGATGGTCAAACAGGATTTCTGAGATATAAAGTATTTTGTAGTCACGAGTCAATCGTGATCATGGTCAAATTTATACAAATATCTAAATTCTGTTAAAATTTAAATCAAATAGGATCAAATAATATCTGGCATGTATGATTGTTTCCTATGAATACTTTTCTCAGTTTTTTGGTAAATAAAAGTCAGTCAAACTACAAAAACCTTGTGCAAAATTGGCCTAGGGTTCTAAAGGTTAAAATACAAATCCAGTGCCAGAATGTGCTAGAAATGGGGAGCAAGGACTAGGGAACTTTCAAAATGTCAAACAGTAACAACCCATTTTCATACAAATCTTTGTCAGATACATTTGCCCTATGACACAATTAACAAGTGATTCAAACTTTATATTGGCTATTTTATTCGGTAGAGGGGCACAGGTAGTCCATTTGAAAAATGAGGTGATCACATTTCCTCTACCATAGAAAATGTTTCTAGGAGTAACTTGGGCATGAGACCTGTGCTTTTGGAGCATTATGAAATGTGTTTTCATGTCTGAGCACCTGCAAACAAGCCTAAGATATAATGAAGGTATGCAGATATCTGTCAGCAGTCAGAATCCGTACAGTTAATGCTAAGAGGCCATCTGAGGCCAACCAACATTGAACTCAGTAGACTTATGGTAGAGCAAGTGGCATTCAAGTTGGAAGGCAGAGATTAATGTAAATGTAAATGTTTACCGCTCCACTGCCTCATCTGTTGGCCCAGAACTGCATGCCCTGGGGGGGTGGGGGGTGGGGGGTTGTAGGCATTGGACATCCTCTCCTCAGGCACGGGTGGTCTACAGGAACAGCTGTGAGAGCCGGAGCCATGGGACTGGCAGAAACGTCGTGCCAAGGGAGTGCCAAGTTCTACAGGCAGCTGCTCCACTCTCGCTTAGATGGTCCACATTGAGTGGGAGCTGAACATGGTTTATCAAGATTTATCGACTGCTGCCACCTCTGCTTTTTCCAGGATTTACAGGGAACCCCCTGGCTTCTCTGTTTAGGTCTATTTATAAGCCATTGCCTATGGAAACACTGCTTTTCTTGTTATGGGAATTATTGCACATGTGGGTATGAAGTAGATTGCGCTGAACACACACAAACATACACGACTGCCTCTTAGAAATGGCCAACGCTGAACTAGGCGATCTTGAAGGCTGATTATGCAGTCTTCCGTAATGCAGCCTTCAGTGGCCACTAATTTAGAAGCAGAGAAGTCCCTCAGGCCATTCTGTTCTGCCTTGCTTGCCATCTAAAGCCACATATACATGATTCACGTTGGATTCTCTGAAATCTGCAGCAAGCTGAAGCGAGGGGCAGGTTCTGCTGGGTCAGACCTTTCCCCTTTTCCTCACCAAGAGCAAAAATGCAGCAATGACCCCCCCACCCCCCCTCTTTGCCAAGACTCCAACATGATATACACAACTTTTTGCCTAGGGCTTTTTTCTCCATATGACCTGGAAAAATATGAATTTATCTGATGAGATTAACAGAGGTGTTTACATGGCAGTTTTGCTGTACAGGCAGATAAGTATTATTTACATACATGTACATATAAGCTGGTATAGGAAGTGGAGAGAGGAAATAGGAGCAGTTTGTTGATAGAGGGAAGGGACCTTTTGGACTGTATTTACCCACAAGTCCTTGCATGGCCTGCATTGCCTGAGGGTGAGGAGACTTTAAATTGCTCCCTTTTCTTATTTTGGCATTTACTTATTTTGGCCACCTTAAACTTAACTTACCAGCAATAAACAACAAACCCCAATGTGAATCAGAACATGAATCAAAAGACAGCTGATCATTTTTTAGGTTTTCCACAATAGGGCAGGGCTTGGATTTGTAAAAGTTTGAGGCATTAGCCATAATGTTGGTTAAAAAAACTGGCAAGGTTCCTTTTGATTTGCTTTTTTGATAATTTATCAAATTGCGCATTAAGTTGAACTGTCTTCCTTCCTTTCATCTCAGACCAAAGCAAATGCTTCATATTCAACCATGCCCATCCCTTCAGCCATGATTTCCTCTTCCCAAATATATTACCAGCAAGTTGCAGCCCTGAGAAAGCAGCTGCTAAACACAGACAAACACTACAGAGCAGTAATGCAGAAAATGCATATTAAATGAGTCTGTGTCATTGCTGTTGTCTCTTAATGACACTTCTCCCAATATGCTGTTTTCTAATTTGTGTAATTCCTGACTGACTGCTGTGCTGCTATGGCTGATCTGTTCAAATCTCACTGAGCCTGTCTGTTAGCATTGTTGCTAACCTGCTCCAACCCTGCTAAGCCCAGCTGCACATGTTTGAGCATGGCTGGCTAATATTTGGACACTTGCTTCCATATAAATGTTTCATACTGCTCTCTGCCATCTTGCAAAATGCTCTGTGTGCAGTCTTGTCTCTTGGGGAGGTCCACCATTTCCACAGGGCAGGACTAACTTGCACACAAATCCAGACCAGGAGGGTGTGTGACTTCTTTCTTTGCTCACAATGCCTTTACTCCACCACTTCTTCTCTTTACACAGAAAATATTTTTTGCTGATTTTTTGTATGTTTAATATGTAAAATATATAACTTTTACTTTTTGGTTTAACTGTTATTACTTCACTGTGCAATGTTAGACTTCTCTATCAACACCACCATATGGTTATCACCAGCAATAGAAATTTTTAGGTACCCTTTGAAACTTTTGTGGTCTCATCATCATGTGATTACCTCCTTGTCAACCTAATTATTACAAATAACTAAAGCAAAATTTAATTAAGAAAACATAAAACAAAAAAAGAACAAAAAACAAACAAACAAAAAAAACAACAACACAAAGAATTGTAGGTGCAAATTTGATCAAAATATGGTCAATTTCATACAAATATCTCTTAATTTTTACATCTTAATTTTAATTTGACGAGCCTAGGATCTGCTGAAAATAACTGTATCTGTGTGAGAGTCTCCTATAAATACATTTTTAATTTTTTGGTGAATAAAAGAATGTCAAGCTACAAAAACATCCTGGCCTAGCATTCTAAAGGTTAAAAAATGTTCAGAAACAAAGTAACACATTTGATCACGTGTTTATGTATGGTAAAGCCATTGTATGTTGGCTAAACAGAAAAATTCAATAAGTGACATTAGTCAGTTTCAGGTTAAATATTTGGACAGGCTGGTCTTATAACACTGAAGTAGCATGCTTCTCTCCTCTGACAGCACAAAGGATCTCTCAACATAAACCTTAACTTGTTAAATACCACAGTGTTGGATGCCACTCGTAGTTCAGACCATGTGAACAACACTCTCTGAGGACGTGTGGTTAGCAGCTGCTGAAGAGGCTTCAGCTGTTACTGGGAACTGGGTGTTGCCAAGCACAGTGTTCCATAGCTGTATTGAAACATTACATTTCTAATACTCAGTGTGTGCCTTTTTACAAATAGGAGAAAACCATTCTGATACTTTAAAATTGTGTGAAATATTTTAACGTCTCCAGATATATGTGAATATTCACCGTAATCCTGTGTGCACCATGCATAAGATTGTGTAAATTTTTGAACCCTTATTTCTTCAAAATAAAACTATGAAAAATAATAAAATAAAAATGAATAAAAATGAATAAATACATTTTAATTGAATATTGTGTTTGAGAATGAGAGCCTTTTTTGGCTGTGTCTACTGTCCACTCACAATGTTGTGATGAAATTACATTTTAAGGCAGATAATTGGCAGATAATGTCGCTAGCTAATACACTAATGTAAGTAAAGGTTATTGCATGTTTGACAGTTCTGTGTAAACATGATTGTTGACATGTCAGATTTAACATACAGTATAATGTGTGTTAGCAAGCAAAAAAACAGAATGCAGAATGAACTTCTAATAGGTAGGAGTACTGTTTCAATGTCTCATCTGGCTGTTCAGTTTTCTCATATCCATGATCAGCGGGTCAGAATGAAAAAAAAAAAGTTACAGTGTTCTATTGTACAGTATCTATAGCTTGTTTGACAATTCAGAGTTTGGTCTTCGGATCATACTCATAATGTTAGTCATCCTTTAGTTGTTCATGAAGGCTGGTGTAGTGTTCAATTCTCAGGTCATATTCCATATTCCTAGGACAACAACAGGTTAATTTTGCAGGATATTTTTATACTTTGACATACTTTTATTTGCCAAAACATTAAAAGTGTCACACATTTTCATGAGATCCTAGGCAACTCAAAAAAAGTAAATGGTTTGAGGCTGTTTGTTGCAGCAGGGCGTGGGGAGCTCTGGAGGCATTTACAGTAAGTGTACAGTTTTATTCTGAAAAAAGTGCTCTAGGTCTACTGATACGTCATAGACTGTGGATGCAACTGGTTGTCTAACCAGGTTTTTGTATGAGGGCTCTTTATGTAAAGAGTGGTAGAGGGCAACAATGTCCATGTGTTTTGCTGTTCACTAAAAATATACTCTGAAAAAGAGATTTGTATTACACTGTAGTTTCTTTTTTCACTTTGAGCCTGCTTTTGTTTGCTTATTGGATGTTTGCACCCAGAACTTTGCAAAGCATCTTTGTTACAATAAGTCTCTTGTAAAAAGCTCTAAATAAACACAGTTGAATGAAACTAAATTGCAAATCTGAAACTGTTTCAAACGCTTCTACCACTTGGACTGAAACACTATGCTAATCCAGTAATTTCATTGTGCTCAATTAACCCTTCAGTGATGAGCAGAGAGTGAGAGACAGAGCTAAATGTCATTAAACACAGACCACGCCATGCTCTTAAGAGGACTTGCCTGCTGTTTTTACAAGAAGATTACATGTCACATTGATTAATAATGCAAGGTACTGAAATATCAGATTTCAGCTTGATTTCATTCCAAATGTTATCTCATCATTCTCTCTCTCAATATCTCCCAAATGTTGATTTTCCTTCAAATGACATTTTTATGCTTTACAATAAAGCTCCTTTTAGGCACTTAGTACCTCAGTTACAAACGGTCACAGACCATCTACTAAACCAAAAATCATACTATATAAAATACTAGAAAATACTATATAAAAGCACTATAAAGGTGCTAAATAAGGTTTATTCCTTCAGCACCTTTTACAATCACAAGATACCTAAAGAAAAACAAGGCTTAGATATCTGAGAGTGGGCTTGCATACAAAATTCATGTGTTTAGAAGTGTTGTTTTTTCATAATTTTATAGCAATGTACACCATATGATCATTTCCAATGAATAAGATCATTCTGTTGGTGGTCAAATGGTAGAAAGATCTGATGAAGCTGACAGGTATTCTGACTGATGAACTGTATACTGTACATCAGTATATGCCCACTGTTTGGCAGGTGTTTTTATTGATGTGTTAAAATTGTTTAAAATATATAATAGTGCAAAATAGGAGGCTTTTAAACAACAACCAAAATAATGTCTACTTTTCAGTGAATAACAGGAAAGTGTCTTAGGATTGCACAGGGTTGGACAGGCCACTTAAATCAGCCCTGGACTTTTAAATACACCAGCCTATGTTCAATTTGTCAAACAGGGTCCTTTTTGATTATTATTGTCAACCTGGGGGTTGGGGGTCCCATCTATTCCCCCAGAACCTTGAAGGGTCAGGGAGAAAGGTGGGACTAAATGGCTGCTGGTGTTGCTCTTTATTTACACCTTAGAAGCCCTTAAAGAGTTAATCAGAGAACAGAATTTATTAATTCTTTGTTAAAATGTATGGGTTGAATAAATACTTCATTGCATGCTTTAACATCTAACGTATAGAAATTTCGTCCCAGGCTTAGTTATGATCTTGGTGTGTGTGTTTGTGGAAAGTTAAGAATGCCCTTGTTTTACAAGTGAAGATATTTGTTCTTTGCACATCTCCATGTGTTGATTGCACTTGGTTGGTTTAAGAGGGAAAAAAGAGTAGTGACAAACTGTTGATCATTTGTGCAGATGAGGCTTGTCCTCAGGGAAATGTGTGCACGCACTCACATGCACATACACTCACACTTCTGCACAAGTGTACACTCACACACAAGTACACCTAGGCTTGATTCATATCTTATAGAGGTCATCTCACAGATCAAAACTGAGAAACACACACAACCCTCACATCCTTCAATATACACTTTAAAGTAACATTATGTAGACAGAGTATTGATCTTTAAATTAAGAGCTTCAAAATTCAGTTGATGCTCCATTGACTTCCCCACACATTTTTACAAAATGCTGTATTATTACTGTACTACCTCAATCCACATGCTTCTTTAATTTTCAGGGAAAATAAGCAAAATTGAAGTTTTGTTTTTGTGCGATCTGCAGGGGGCAGGGTCATTTTCATTCATTCAGGGGGTGTTATAAGGTTTGAACTCATTAAAAAATAGAGGCCAGGCCAGGCAACCTTCCACCAAGTTGTCATGTTGATGAGTTATAACCAAGTTATGACCCTACCATTAATGTGATTTTTTTAGAAATGTATGAGCCCAGGGTACAGTCTTAAACTGTCCAGTTTTGGGGAGCCTGTGTCCACTATAGTCTCAGCATTCTTGCCTGACAGAAGTGCAACCCAAGAGTAAACTGTATCACAGTGTGCGATCAAGGACCATTAGGCTCCATGACAATTTTACCCCAGGCAGTTATCCTTGTAAATGGTTCTCTTTCACTACCTCTGCCCTGATTAGCACCCTCTGTTTATCCACTGTAGCCATTTCATTATTGGTGGACCTTACTAATATATCACCAGTCCCTGTAGAACTACTGCAAATATTGGCCCGTACAATCTATTTTTTACACTTTCTGCACTAGCAAACATATAAAAATGTTCTTACACTGTTTAAACATGTTTTTCTCTTGTTTATTTTAACATTGAACATTACATGATAAATGGTTCCAATTCCAGGTGGGTGCTGGGGTAGTTTATATGGTATTATAGCTCAGATAGTTCAGAGGGTGATGCTAGTGTTTCTATATTCTATTATAATAATATATAACCATTGTTAAAATAATGAATTGAGAAAACACTGTATACTTGAAAACCTATGGAACCTCTAGTTTGTTAAAACAAAATAAACATAAATAAATACATAACCACTGTACATAAAAAATATCCCATTACAAATACACACATTTATCTGTTTGATTTTGATTCTGATTTTCTGTATGTTTGTCCTTTTGGAGATACAAGGTTTTTCTATGACAATGACAACATGCTGTTGGAGTGGCAACTAAACTAATGTTTAATTAATGTTTAAGTTCAACTTGTTTACTGCACTCCAACAAATTTAGAACTTCAGCTTTAGGGCTATTTTATCATTAATCATTATTAAGCTAAGTGCAGTCTTTTGTGTGTGCGTGTGTGTGTGTGTGTGTGTGTGTGTGTGTGTGTGTGTGTGTGTGTGTGTGTGTGTGTGTGTGTGTGCATCTTTCAAAAATGTTTAGTTATTATTTAGAATTACAAATACCAAAACATCGTTTTTCTGGCCTACTTGTTGAGCGCTGAAAATCATGGCACAATAACTGATTCAGCCTGGTCTCGATAGGCATTTGTACATATGTGTCTTAAATTGTGTCAAAATATGTAGAGAATTTGTATTTTTACAGACACATGTAGAAATCAACCAGTTTTAACAACAAAAAAACACATTGTCATTACCTGAACACACACCTCAGCTTCAGCCTAAAATGAACCTAAATTTAACCTAACTGTAACCTTAATCATAACATAAACATGTGTGACTGAGGTGCCAAAATTATACATGTAACTGTAAAAGTACATGTTAAGTAAAAAAAGTAAATGTTTCTAATCTAAAGCAGTAATTTAACTATCCATGATCTGTCTACAAATGTAATAGGTCCACATATATTTACCATTTTTACTTGCTGCTGTTGCTTTTACACTTTGCACTAAAAATTTGGAATTTTGTCCATTTTCTTCTAATGATTACAATGACCTTATGAAGCCTAATGAAGCCAATTAACAGGATGTTAATATAGACATAGTCTGAATTCAGAATTTTCTCAGAACACTTTAATTTAACCATACAATTTTCATTAGTTAAATTAAATGAGTAGAAGTTACTGAATAAAAGGTATTAAAGATGTTATCTATGCTTTTAAAATTCACTTTTAGTCAGTCCCACAATGTTAAATCTTCACAAAGAACTTGGATGTATTCAAATCAATAAATAGTGTATGAAAGTTTTGCTCAGAAAAATTGCCATAAAACCTAGGTACTGCATAATAAAGCAGTAATGAACAAGCAGTTAATTACTATCTACTGGATTGTTGTGGCTTAATAAGGGATTTATAGGGGTATTATAATGCCCTCCTATAATTAAGTGTTTTCTGGGATTTCTGCCAACTTTCCATAGTGCTTGTCCAGTGTGCAGCAGCACATGGTACATTAATGCCTTTTGTGTGCATATGTAACAATTTTTATGGACAGAGCATGGATAGATAATTTGCTGGTTTAAACCAGAATATTTGCAACCATTTTGGAAAGTTCTGGGATACGTGAACATTGTGAACACAATTGACATACAAGTAGAATAAATTAAAGCCTCAATTTATGTGCATATTCATTTATTTATTTATTTATTTTGTCACTGAAAGCCAATGCTATCATCTGTTGCTGAACGGTCAGTGGTCACTCAGTCTATAATGAACAATCAATGGTCACTCTCCATTGCCTGTCTGCACTCTGTGAAAACCACATCTCTTTGGTAATTGACCCTATCTGAACATTGAATATCTGAACAGTGAAAGAGGTGCATTGGTGCATGTATATGCATGTTCCCACTTTATATTACAAGGTGCGACTGTAACAATGCAGAAGTCAAACTGCACATGGAAATGCATGTGTAGCTGTTTGGATTTTGAGCATTTACCTCTTAACAAACCAAGTGAATGCAGAACAACTCACAACTATTTACTTACATGCTGCTGATGCCTATTCTCTAGTCAGATAGAGGGCATCAGTACCCACTAAATCACCCTTGTAGCTGGCTGACGCAGACCACCATCACCCAGCATCCATCATGATGAAGGAAGCCAAGGTTATAGTGGCACAGGAAGCTACAGGAAGTGAGGGACGTGAGGCCTATAGGATGGGTCTCTTTATGCCATTGTAAAAGGCAGCATGTGCCATTGACTGGTCTCTTTTACACCTCATGTGTCATGTCTCTGTTGTTTGTAGAGAGCAGCAGGACAATGAAAGTAAAATGTGTTGGTTACTCTGGTAGTAGCTTACACTCTGTATAAAAGTATCTGGGACTAGAGTGTTTCTCAAACCTATTCCTGGAGGCAACACTGCTCTGCACATTTTACAGGATTCCCTGCTTCAGAACACCCCTTGCAACTCTGAAAGGACTTGTTAATGAGCTGATTAGTTGAATCAGGTATGCTGCTCTGGTAGTGAGTAAAGTACATGTGCAGAAAGGTGTTTATGTGGTGTGAAGGTTTGATGGTACATATAGCTGCATGTTTATTTTATGTATACTTTTATGCCAGTTTCATAATGTGAACCTATTGGGGTATTTTTTTTTTCTTTTATTACCACTGAACCTTCCAAGTCAAGGTATTGCCTGCATAATCATAACCTTTTAGTGGTACCCATGACTAGCTCAACAATGCTGCAGTAATACATTAATTAAATTTTTCCTAAAAGTGCAACCTTTTTAGCAAAATTCATGGTCTTTGGTATAAATGTATTACTATGTGCTAGAAAAATTGTCCAAACAACAGTTTATATAGACCACTAAAATGTGTTATTCTGCAGTCAGTGTCATGCCCATATTAGGATCTCCAGGTCTAAGCTGTATTTCTTAATTGGAGAAATGTACAGGATTTTGGAAACCTGCCTCCATCACACCTTGTTGTAAGCAGAAATATTTCAAACCTGATATGTTTAGTTCTGTGTTTATTTTCCCCCTGAAATACTCTGGCTGCTCTAATTTCTGAAGGTGAGTTCAGATAAGTTGCTTTGCCAGTAGACGATTACAAGCTAGTGTTGTTATTTTATATATAAAAAACAGTGTTACATTCTATCTCTGGTTTGTTTACCACAGAACACCCCACCCATTTCTACTACTATACAGAAATTCTGACACTGACTACAGAATTATAGGAGGAGCCTGAAAAGGTCAATTCACAACACCAATTCACAAGCTTCACCAAGCCAAGTTGTCTATTGCACTACACAAAACCAGTTGGTATACCTTAGTCACTCTTATAACCTAAACACATCTCCTTCTGCTTCCATCTAGAAGCAGATGTACAATGAGTTCATTATAGTATTCCCTTAGAGACAGCATTTTCAGGACAACGTCTGCTTTCTTAAATGCTATACTCTGGTGGGGGCTTGCTTCAACCATGTCCCATCACAAGATTGTCTTAGTATCCAAGGGGGCCAGATCACGTCTGAAGGACGAGATTGATTTACGTAGGCTGTCCACCTCACCCTGAGGGACATCCCCCTCTCTGCCACCAATACCTAGGTTGCCTCTCATTGCCTCTATCGATCGGGCAGTATTTCAATGGCGCATGACCTGATACACTGTTGCAGATTGCCTGCTTGTCACTCAGCTGCTGCCAGGGTCAAGCCCTCCCATGCATTAGGCCCGGCCCAGATTATTATTCGCCGCAGGAAGCACTCTGGGAGATTGTGCCGACGCATACACATTGGTTCTCGGCTGTCGGAGCAAGAGGAGCGATGGCAGTGGGCTTCTTTTGGCACAAGCCAGTGGAATTGTCGAGGCCAGCAGACAGACAGGGCAGAGCAGAGTGTAGTGCCAGCATGCTTGAGTGACTGGCTTATGTCTCCAGCAGATTACCGGAGCGCAGGGGGTTGGGATCCACGCCAAGGTCCTGGCCTCTTGTCACTGAACGGATTTGCTTAGACCTCCCAAAGTGTGAATGTGGCACATAAACAATTACTTTCAAGTGCAGAAGGGATGCTTTACATTGAGGGGTGGGGAAGTGTTTCCGTTGGTGGCTGCCAATACCATATTGTAATCTAATTATACCAAATCAAGCAAAGATTACATCAGCTTTTGCCTGAGCCCAGCCCTTGTATTTACATTTTGATGGTAGATGAACGACAGCAAATTGAATGCTCTCTGTTTCTCAGCAGACCATTAACAGAAATTTCTGCCAATGGCAGTGCATCACAGTGGTAGGTAGAAGTTTCCACCAAGAGTTCATGTTTATGTGCGACAGGGACTCCTATTCCTACTCCTCTGAGAGTCGACTCATCAGACAATACTGTAAGCAAACATGTTTATTTTGTGTTGTTGTACCAAACAAAGAGTCCAAAGTCCAAAATCCAAACCATGGTGTTAAATCATCAGTGACTTGTGTGTATTGTTGACAGACAAATAATTACCCAAATATAATTGCTGCAAATCTTGACATGCAGTACTCTCTTGGGCAGATATGTAAATGATTACAGATGTGGTTACATAAAGATGCTCATTCATATGCAGGTTTGTCTTCGCCAGATAGCAGCACATCAGTCAAGCATTTATGGGACCTGCTGGGATGCCAGCTTCAGCAACCTATGAATGTGCAGGACCTACAGGCCCAGCTGAAATGTCTGTGAGGAACCTGTAGGCCTAAGTCCAATCATATCTTATCTTGGATCCAGGCTAAGGGTGGCCTAACAGGGTACTAAAGCCACTCTTTTACTTCAGAATCAGAAATCAGAATCAGAAATACTTTAATAATCCCAGAAGGGAATTGCAACAGCAATAGTTTCCCCCTGTTAACATATCCTTTGAATTTAATATTGGATCTCATCCAACAACTCTTCTTTGAGCATTATGTTTTGTCAATGAGTGTATAATGTAAAGGTATAATGTGTAAATAGCTCCACTGTGCTTGCACACATGGGAATTTGCCATACTTAGTTATTCCATATACTTATTTCAAATTTCATATAATTTGTTATTCCATGCCATGCTTTTTATTCTATGCTTTTTATCCCATCCCCCTTTTCTTGGTTTATTTCTGTCTAGTTCTAGTGATCTTGCTTTTACTACTTGCCTGACCCATCTACTTTACTTAAAATGAATGAATATTCAGTGTTGGCTTGCCAGCAAAAAGCTACAAGTTGTATGCCTCAATCTCTGAGTCATTATAATCCATGAAGAAATTACATTTTATTGATTCTCTAGGAGACAATAAGTGACCAGATCATTTTGAACAGGGCCTTTTCTGCACATTTAATGCAGAATTTCTGTTTATTTACTGTAATGAATATCATAACCTGAAATGGTTAATACAAAACTTTAAGTATTGCTGACCTAATCTTTTTTTTACATTCCAGTTTTCATCCAAGTTTGTCTTTTTTCTCTTGTGTGTGGTACCAGGAACATTTTATCCAGGGTGAGGGTTATTGGCCCTCACTCACAGCCAAACATTGAGCCTCAACTGGACTCAAGTGACCCAAAAAGGACTTAGTAGCTGACTATATGGTAGAAGGGGGAGTAGGAGTAGAGTTAGCCTCTATAGCAATGTGCTGACTTATCAAATTGAGCCTTAATCACTCTAATCAAACACTAATGACTGTTTTTGCTGGAGTGGCAGCTCTGGATAGATAGCAGCCTTGTTTGTGGGGGAGGGGGGATGCTTGCCTTGAAGGTCTCATTCTGTCCACAACTGAAACTATAATGCAGCCCTGCAATTACAGTCAGTGTTTCTATTATTGTGTTACATTACCATGACATGTTATGTGCATCTCTAAAAAGCCAGATCAAAAGTGATTTTGTTTGAGGATCTGGACAGCCATTGCTACCTGGAATGTTGTGGACCATAGTGGGACAGTTTAATACAGTAGGCTTCAATGCAGAACACAATGCAATTTACTCAACAGCAGTCATGCGAATAATCCCCAGGTTATAATGCAACCCTTGTTTACCACAAGAACCTCTTGACGAGAGACTGCAAGCAGCTTGCCATGAATGTGTGTCAGTCAGGGCAGTGTTCTGTATGAGTAACTTAAGGGAGTACAACATGCCCTTTAGTTGGTAGGGCTAGGCGATTTATTGTGTTGTCTCTGATGGTATATTGTAATTGCTATCATTCAACTGCTGTCATTCATGGAGAACAAAATACACACTGGTTAACTCATTAATCATATCGAGACTGTTGTCATTAGAGAGACCTCCACTGCAGATCGCATATTACAGAAGAATCCTAACTAATCTTCAGAAAAATCCTCAATTTTCTATCTAGCAGATATGAAACAGTCTTGAAAACACAGTTTTGTATTTATCAGATACTGCTATCTGTTGAAAACGTCAGGAAGAGAAATTCAGAGGTTACACTGTAAGACACCACAAATGGAACGGACAGATTACAGTTTGCAAAAAGATACATGGTCGGACCACGAATAGCTGCCACAGGTACTAGCGCCCTTATATTCACTGAGGATGAAAGTCCTGAAGGCAGTAGCATAGGAACAAATCTGACCACTTGAAAGCACCCTCAGGTCATCTGTATGTAAATTCAAACATGTAGGTTCTTCAGGCCTAGCCATTGAAAGAACTGACTAAGGCTAAATCTGCTAATAGTACTTGAGCAAAATTTTCACTGGGTTTTTCAAGACCTTAATCCTATTGTTTCCAACTAAAACATGACAAACATAATTCCAGATTGTAAATAAAACAAACATGATGATTCTCTTCAAGTTCTTTTCAAGTCTCTTCATATGCAGCATGAGTCATAAGTTTGGACACACCTACATTCTTCAACCTTTACAGAACAATCATACAAAAAATGTGTCTACATTAAACCAAATGGAAGTGTTTTGTGTAATTAAGAATATATGTCCAATATATAGAGCAAACCTTCTCTACGAGTATGGATTTTGTCTATTTGTAGTGATGAATAATACATTATATTTTAATAGTACTGGGTTAGTATACTGAGGTTTCCAAGCCTTAGGGCCTGTATGCAGCCCAACACTTCAGATCCTCAGTGAAGTGCTCAAGAATGTACTAGTAGAATGTAGTAGAAAGCCCTGCCAGAACAGTAGAAAACAGATACCCCAACAAAAGCCCTGCAGTTGTCTCAGTACTTTTGACCATATAGTATAAAGTGTTATTAGCTAATATTCAATATTTTAATATAAATATCAATAAAAAAACAATGTTGTCATCTCCAGTACATTCAGACAAGTATGTCCAAACATCTGCTTCAGAGAGTCCTATTCTACTGGCAGTATTTCTCTAGAGTGAATGTGCATCATCTGTATCTGTTGCACTGGGTGCAACTTAAAGTAGCTGAAGGCATTCTTTAGAAGTGGTGTCTACAAACATTTGGACATATATATGATATTGTGATCTAATTAGAAAATATCATGATATTGAACTTTCAGTAACAGCCAGTACTATCTGGCGGCTTGACAGCTCTGGCATGTGAGACCATTACCGGCACAGCCAGGCCCACTGTGTGCACCTGCCACCCAGCCGGCAGGTGACGTAGGCAGGGGGCCGCTGGGCATGGTGGGGAACGGAAGGGCAGTGACAAGAGGAAGCATTTAGCAGCTCTGAAGGAATGGTTGCCATCAAGGCCTCCGCATGCAATGCTGGCAATGGCTCCTGCCACTGATCAAATTTAATCGGTTGGCCTGGCAGACGTATGCCAGTGTGCCTTTTGCACCTTTGACGATGGATGCTGAGCGAACTGATGGTCCCCCAAACTGTATGTGTGTGTGTGTGTGTGTGTGTGTGTGTGTGTGTGTGTGTGTGTGTTGCATTTGCATGTGTTCATCTACTCAGCTCTAATTAGTAATTCACTATGGCATGGCACCTTTATAGACCTTTAATCTGAATGTACATGAGCAGTGTCTCTGTGTGTTCCTTGATGTAGGCATGTAGTCGTTACAGTTTATGTGCTTTATATTTATGGAAAGTAGTGAAAAGAATGGTATTTTCTTGCTAAATGTGTATGTGTGATTCTTCAACCAACTTTTTTTCTGTATCCTTCAGAACTCTCTACTGGTGTCTTATTGACTGATAAACAGGGAATATTAGTTTTAGGAGTAAATCCATTTTTTAATTTGCATAATAAACACATACATATGTGCAAATTTTAATTTATATTTTTTTCGTAGCGTTTTAGTTATAAAACAGGATCCCAGAGTGATTTTTAAGGAACTAGACTCTCCCATAATCTACTCATATTGTTTGTTAATATAATAGTAATTGCATCAGCTGAATATTTATAATAAAACTATGCAAATCTCTAGTTATTGTGCAACAGACAGAGGATCACTCTGATGTGATAAGAAATGCATTGAAAACATCATTATCAGATGCAGCTTTGTACAATTACAAAGATCCTAATGTGTTACTGCCTGGTGATCATAACAGGATCACTGACTGTTAATTAAAAGGTTAATAAATTCATCCTTGAAGAATTACATGGGTTGTCTAAGCTTGGTTTGTACTTTTTTGCACTTTAGTGTGACAGAGACTTCAGACTTCAGCTTCACTGCCTCAAAGTGTCCACATATATCTATAAATTGTTTAATATCATACCTTCTACCACTACACCCCTATAATTGTTCACTAAATAGAGCAGTACTAATGAGAGAATATGGAGCCATTTCAGCCATGGCCTCACTTTAATTAAATTAAAATAATTATTAAATTGTTGCATTAAAAATAAATTCCAACAAATAAATACAATTTTCAAAAATTGTTCATAAATTATTTTTCATAGTGTCACACTTCCATTCAGTTATTTTATTTTATTTTATTTTATTTTATTTTATTTTATTTTTTGCCATCATGCTTGGTCCTGTGGGTATTCTGGTCTGTTTGGTTTGTTAAGTTTTGTTTTCCCTTTGTCTTCTTTGTTTTCTTGTCTTGTTCATGTAGCATTTACTCTGTATTTTCATGCATTTTGTTAATAAATCCTTACCTGTGCTTATGTCCATCCCCTGCTCTCCCACCACACGTCACACACAGTTTATATGGTAAAATGAAATCACACATTGTGTGATGAATTATGAGTAATCCAGATTGGAAAATTCACTTCTTTCTGAATTAAATTCCAGTTTAAATGCCAGAGGAGCATTCCAATGCATGTTTACTGCTCTGTTCAAATGTACATGTTCAATCTGCTGCAGACTCTGACTGATCAAGTAGATGGGTGGGGCTAATGACATCACTGACCCAGATATTGGCTTATAGAGGAAAATGAAAAGGGCTGTTTGCTCTCATTCAGAATAAAAATGGATATTACTGATATATACATAAATAATAAAAAATAATAAAGCACATTTAGGTTGTTTCATCAGAACACATTTTAAATATCCTTGTCAATCTAATAATTAAAAATAACATTTTCAGCTCAAAAACACTCCCAACAGGGTGTATGAGATGTAAAGCGTTATTTAGTCCTTATGAGCAAAAACAAATGTAGGTGCAATTAAGTTTTTGTTGAAAACATGGTCACATGTATAAACATTTTCTGTTAATATTTACATCTCAAATTAAGAAATATTTGAGGAGCCTGTGATCTCCTGTTAATATTTGGCATGTGTGAATGTCTCCTATAAATTCTGTTATAAATTTCTGGTGAATGCTACAAAAACGTTTTGCTAAATTGTCCCAGGGTCCTAAAGATTAATGTTATCATAACGGAAACTGAAGCTAAAGTCAAGATAAGTTTAAAACTCATTTCCATCCATTAATTCCTTTTGATGGAAAGCCAAGCTTTGATGATGGTGTGTTGTGTGTTATTCGTGTGCAGGAATGAACAATGTGTTCTATGAATGTAAGTGGTATTAGAGCAAAAATGACAGAGGAGTCAACTTGTATGGATTACCTGTATTAAATATGTTCTCTTTGCAACTATGAAGGTATAGAGATGCATAAGACTGGAGTATGGGACTTCATGTCTAATATGGCTTTCATCCTAAAATGTATTTAGTCAGTCAACATCAATTGTTCTATTGTGTTCAGACAGGCTTCACACTTCACACTCAGGGTCAAATGGTTGGGGGACAAATCATTAGAAAAAGCTAAGATATGGGCTTTCAAGAAGCGTTCTAGAAGGTTGCAATGGCCTGGTCACATCAACTGCATGGCCTGTAGGCTTAACAACACCTTTGCATCTTTTTGCTACCTTCTCAACAGTACAGTCATCCAAGACTATGACCTGTTGGCTATACTGAACAATGGACTTACTGAACCTTTTTAACCATGTTACCTGAACTGTATCTGTGCAGAATAATCTGATCGTTATCAGATGGTTGGCTACAGCCCACTCAGTCCCTCCTCCTTTGGTGAGTCCTGTATGGTGTCTCTGATTTACTCTACAACAGCACACCAGTTGGTTCAGTGTGGGAAGGACAGCTTACTTCAGTCCTGAAGGAAGAAGGGAAGGAAGGGGTGGGGGTGTAGAAGTGTTGTTGAAAACAGCAGGGCCAGATTAGCATGCCGTGGGGGAAGACAGCCGGCGTGAGAATTCACCCAGAATGCTCGTGCTTGGGGAAGAAAGAAAATGACACTACCCACAGAATTACTCGGCACCAAATGTAACCACAAGACACGTGGAGGTAATAAAGGTGAAATGGTGTTTTAAGCAGAAAGTGAGCGGGAAGGAGAGAGAGGAAGAGAAAGAGAGAGACGGAGAAACAGAAAAGCCACGCATGAGAGCGTGTGTCTATTTGACTCTGGC
Organism: Acestrorhynchus altus; assembly: GCA_034509495.1. Classification (NCBI taxonomy): domain Eukaryota; kingdom Metazoa; phylum Chordata; class Actinopteri; order Characiformes; family Acestrorhynchidae; genus Acestrorhynchus; species Acestrorhynchus altus. The sequence continues at coordinate 16,249,662 of CM067516.1, forward strand.
TTTTTTGATAGTGTTGCCATGGCGACCTTGAGCAAATCTCCCGACCGTCGTCATCGCCATGACTCCTCCCGTGGAAACGGAGGGATAAAAATAGAGGCAATGGGCCTGGAAAACAAAGAGCTATTTAAGAGGGAAAAAGGAAAATAAGAGAACGGAAGGGAGAGAGAAATGAAGTAGGAGTGGATGGACAAATTGAGAAAGAAAGGGCCAGGCACCTGGACTGATGGCGGCACGTCGAGAGTGGTCGGATTTTTTAAAATGGTGGTGCTTTGATTGACTGGTGGTGCGGGACAGGAAATCCCGGCATTAGTCAGGCCAGGCTTAAAGCAACAGTGCCGTCTGGCCTGCATGAGGCCCTCATCCTGGGCCTGTGCTGCTCACACACACACACACACACACACACACACACACATTCCTATTTAAATGTTCCTAGTATCGCACCACAGGCCCACACAATCTCTCATCACAGAGATGCTAAGGAAGTAACATGCACTGATGTAGAACCATGTTCTACAGTCATTCTTAGTAATTAACATGCTGCTTCTGGCAAAAAATGCTAAAGAATGCTAATGAATAAAAGCCACAGTAACTACTGTATATAACAAACAAATGAAAGCAAGTAGAGGCCTTTTAACACTGTATAAATGGATTTGTGCTAACTGGTCCTTTACCAAAGACTGCTAGGAAACTAAAGCCATCATTTGTTTTACGTTAAACCAGTATGGCTTATAGCTCATCAAAACAAAGACGTTAAGCTACAGAAGGTCTTTTCTGGCTTTCACAGAGTGCTGTATCAAAGCAAATTAATGGAAAGTTGAATGGAAAGGGAATAATGTGGTGGGAAAAGGTACTGTACTGAGGCCAGTGTATCAAGAGCCACTACACACATATATCTCCAGGGAATGGGCTAAAAGTGCAGTATATCTAATATAAAACCATTCATGAACCAGAGACAACATCAAAAGTATCTTACCTGGGGTAAGGAAAAAAGAACTGTTGCAAAGACCTCTTTTCAGATGAAAGTAAATTTTGCATTTCCTTTGGAAATCAAGAGTCCTAGAGTCTCAACTCAAGCTCCTGTAGTCTGGAGGAAGAGTTGAGAGACACAGAATCCAATGTGTCTGAAGTCTAGCATGAGGTTTGTACTTCTGTGAAGATTTAGGTTGCCATGTCATCTGCTGGTGTTGGTTCATTGTATTTTAATAAATCCACAGTTAACACAGCATCTACCAGGAGATTTTACAGTACTTAATTCTTCCATCTGCCAACGAGCTTTATGGAGATGTACTCAGCACCTGCCTACAGTGCCAAAACTGTGTGAGAGATCAACCAACCAACTCTGGACTGAAGGTCCAAAGAGAATAAATGAGGTTTTATTAAGAGGAAGATAAGAAACAACCAATCTAGCAAAACAGATGAGCTAAAGGCCACTAAGTAAAATGGCCTTTAATAACATCTCGGCAGTGCTATGATTGCCTCCATGCCACACCATAATGAGGCAGTAATCCATGATAAAACAGCCACTACCAAGTATTGAATCAACAAATGTATGTACTTGTTGAACATTGTTTGATAAAATGAATTAATCTAATAGTTTGCATTTTTAGATTTCTGATTTTCACACTACAGAAATGCAGTACTGATCAAATAAATAAAAAAGGCTTGCAATATGTCCTTTTATGTGCCATGGTTTTGGTTTGTGATTCAGTGTTTTAAAAGTGCACATATAAGGGAATCCCTTTTTAAGGACATTGTTAAAAATGTTATTTAGTATTTTTATATAGGTTTTATATAGAACCAAAATAATCATTTGGGTTCTTTACATGTGTAAGTATAATTAAGCCCTAACAGGAAAGAAAATGTTAACACACACCAAGGGGCTAATGAATGAATGAATGAATGAATGAATGAATGAATGAATGAATGAATGAATGAATGAATGAATGAATGAAAACTTGCTGGGACTAAGAGGATACAATCAGGCTAAGCTAACCGTTTTCCTGCTAACTTTTATTTACTCTTTACCATGTTAGACAAAATGTTCTTCTAAGGATTGGACTGAACCTTAGATATCTTGGCATAATTTGGAGTTCCTGTCAATTCATGTAATGATAGCCAGCATATGTGTTATAGTATTTTAAAGTTGAACCTGTGCAGTCAACATTAGGCAGTAGAACAATGTAATTTTGTGCATAAAGCTGACTCTAGATCAGCTCTCAGGGGTATTTCCCTCCCGCAGGGTTCCAGCTGCAATTACATATAAACCTCGTACTCCCTCAGCATCACTGTAATTTAATTAACCACACAGATCTGTATTACCACTGCATGTGAAGATATTCTGGTTCATTCACTGGAGTCTACATATGATTGCCTACTGGCAATGGACACATTTTGACTTTAAACCTGGTCTGAGGTCAGCCCCAATGCATTTTCACAAAAACAGTTTATTGAAAATTAAATTGACACAGTCCATTTGTCCCCAAAGTAACTGTTTGGGCTCTGAGATTGAGGAACAAAACTAATGTAGTTAGAAGCAGTGGGGTTTTATCTGCACCAGTTCAAATTGTAAATGTACTTACTACTGTGAGAGATTATGCACCTAAGACATAAGACAGATTTGGTTTGAATATGAATAACATGCTGTTACACCAACAGAGCCATTAGTAAGTGGCATAACTAAAAACAATATTACTTGCTAACTTATAGTCTGTACTTGTATTTTAATATATAGGATTCACATGCAGCATTGCATCTGAGATTATTATGTTAGCTTCATAACTCTTGTGCAGAACCAAGAAGTACCGGAGACTAGGATACATTAGCAATTATATGATTTTTTCTGTGCATAAAAAATCAATACCAATGAATCATACTTGCTTTTGATTTTGTTTCATTGTATTATTTCGGATTGTGGGTAGCATGCAGGTGTCACACAGATCCCATGACCCACTCTGGATCCCAGGGTTTGTGGTCACTGTCTGTGAGTTTGGTGTGATTTCCCTGTGTCCACACAGATTTCCTCTGGGTATTCTGATTTCCTCCTGCCTCCCAAAAATTCCCATGATTGGTGGATGGTCCATGCTATTTTGACCCCTAGCTGTGTGTGTATGTGTGTGTGTGGTACCTTGCAATGAACTAGTGGACTCTGGATCCACCCTGATCCTATCCAGGATGAATTGGATAAGATAATGACTGACCAGTTCAGATTTGACATTAAAGAAAGATTGCACGTCATAGCTTTATGAATGGAAAAATGTGCTTTTTCAGAATGTAATTATGAAAGTTAATCAGTTTAAAACATTTTTTATTGTGTGAACATGTATAGTACCACATAAATAATAAAATCACATAATTAGTTATAGAAACCAACTAGTGTTTAATGGGAGCCATAGCTGTCTAATGAGCAGTGTAAAGTGTGGTCTACTGAAGGTGCTGGAGGTTTCACTTTAGAAGCCATTTCTAAAAGTTGTACTGGAATGAGATGAGTACAGGGATACTATATAGCAACATGATTTGTCAACAGTGTCAGACTAGAAAAATGCAGGTCCAGCATTAAAAACAATGTTATTAATGCAGACTTTGACAGCACTATTTTAAACATTGCTATATGTTCCTTTAAACTCATTACAGAAGTTCAATTTCAAAGAACATCTTGCAACTCATTTTTTATCCCAGTTGTTCTGCCTGCCACAGCAGTCCTAGCCCATGCAGTCACCTGAGTCAGGCCTGATCGTGGATCAGCTGCTGAAGAGGCCCTGCCCTGGCTCCTGAGGACAAAGAGGATCCTGATGTTGGTGGAGGCTCCTGAGGGACAGGCCCAGGTCTCTGCTGCACAGAGCGAAGCAGCTGGCCTGGCTCATGGCGCTCTGCTAATGGGATGCCCAAACCCATCTGTTGTTGTCCTCCGTCAGTCCCTCCATCCCTCTGTCACTCTGTGCCAGACCCAGAGTTTCCATGGGCCCACCTGAGTCTCCCAGGAGCGCCCTCCTGGGCCGTAACTGATGCTACTGCTATTGTGAGGTTTGTGGCTATATAAAGAAAAGTGCGCTCTGTGCTTTGTGGGTGACAGAGTCAGGGCCCTGGGCACCCTTTATTTACAGTGTTATAATTAAATGCTCCTATGATAATGAATGTCAAAACAGTGAGCTATTTTGACATGTCAAAGCAGTGCTGTTAACATCCACAGGCTTTACATAGACCACCAAACATTCAGACCACCAAACACCAAATGATGGCTCTCTGACACAAAACTATATGAAATGCAAAAGTTTTAGCTAATTTTGTAGAGTTATAAGACACGTGCCCAAATTAATGTGTGGAGCATCAGCAGAAGGTTCCTGTTAGTTTATTCTATGCTGAGAAATAGAATCAAAAAAGTCAATAATGGAAATCTGTCCACTTTGCAAAAAGCAGAGGAAAGAGTTTTATGTGGTACACTACATGGACAAAAGTATTGGCACACCTGCTCATTCATTGTTCCTTCTGAAATCAAGGGTATTACAGAGTTCAGCTTTTATTACAGCAACTGTCTCTACTGTCCAGGGAAGGCTTTCTACTATATATTGGAGCATTGCTGTGAGAATTTGAATCACCAGAATCACCACCTCACCTCATCCCCAACTTCCCCACTGATCCCAAAAATACAGGGATCTTAACTCTTGGAACTTGACTTAGATCCAAACTTTGCAGCCATTTTCTAGACTTCAAATCTCAGGTTCAGAGTACCTTACAGACTTTATACACATATTATAATAAACTACAAGATTTGCACTAACCAGATTTGATCTAACCAACGTCTCCATGCTTAATGAGCTCTGTAGTGCATGTTTACTTCTCTGTCTTGCTCATGAGCCCCAATCAATGAGGGCCACATTGATTCAGACTCAAAGGGTTCTGCTTAGCCGAAATTCCTTGATACACACACACACACACACACACACACACACACACACACACACAATATATATATATATATATATTGTGTGTGTGTGTGTGTGTGTGTGTGTGTGTGTGTGTGTGTGTGTGTGTGTGTGTATGAGAACCAGACAAGACTGGAGGGCTTTGTTTACCAGCTGGCTGTCCAATATAGTGGACAGGAAGATATTCATAAAAGAAGTACATTTGGTTATAAATTGAACTGGACAGGTTGTTACGAAATATGAAATAAGAAATCCAGCCAATTTGGAATGGCACATGCAGAGCCTGTGGAATGCATGAGTCTGCCCTGAATGCAGGTATTTAAACTAAGCATTTGCACAGTTTTTGTGGCCTATAGGTCACTTCATTGTTTATATCATTAAAGTGTGGACTTTATTTTTGTGTGGTGTGGATTTTTTACTTATATACTGCTGAAACAAGCATAAACACACTTACTGCCAAGATAAACAGCTAAAGGCTTTTACTGAGTCTGTTTAAGTGACTTTTAAACAGTACTGTATATAAGTAATACTATATGCTGCTGCAACTCTACCCATCTTTCGATCTATCTATAGATGATTTAAGAAAAAAGGTACGTCCGCATACCATGAGACAACTTTCCAATCTAAGATTGTGTTAACCCATCATTTTATAGACTTTCATTAAGTTTAGGTGTCCCACAATAGGTTCAACCCCCCCCCCCCCCCCCCACCCCCCCCCACACACACACACACCCTCTCTTTCTCTCTCTCTCTCTCTCTTACTATTTCTTTGGAGAGCTTTCCCTCCACCTTTCCCAATTAATTAAAGGAACAAATTTCAATCACATAAAGGTCAGCAGTTATTTGAAGCTGCAAGAGGCTTCACATCTATAGGCGAGGATGAATAATTAACACTATTGCATGACTTCCCTTCATGTTATTAATATCTCAATGGCCAAAACATCTATCATATCCCCTCCATATATGAGAAAGTGTGTTCAACCAGTGCGTCTGCTCTGTGTGTGTGTGTGTGTGTGTGTGTGTGTGTGTGTGTGTGTGTGTGTGTGTGTGTGTGTGATTTACGGTGGCCATTGCTCGCTCGTCTGCGTCGAGCAGACGCCTGGAGTTATGATGATCATCCTGATGTGGGTGCTCCACTTTTCCATCTCCTCCTTCAGCGTTAACCCCCCCTCCCCCTCCCCCCTTCTCTCCCGATCCTGCCTTACCACTGCCACCTGCTGGTCGATCTGTGAATAGGCAGCCAGGCTTGCCTCTAGCCTGTGTGTAATATGGCTGATCCCCATTCTGCTGCAGGGGTCTGAGGCGGGGAGAGCTGCTCCGAGCCTGGACTCCGAGCGTCCTACCTTTCTTATTCTTAACCCGTACACTATTTTGGAAATACTACACACAGAACGTGATTTAATATATATATATTCCGGATCTTTGCTGATTTGCCTCACTATACCTTCTTGTTGCCTACCTGCCCCAGTGTATTTTAACTTTAGCACAAATGTAATATTTATCCCTGAAAGGTAAGGTTACCCGGTTCCTCTTTCCCCCAGGAAAGCGACGGCAAGGGCGCGCGACCTAAAAGTGCAGTACCGCTCACATCCTGCAGGGGGTCTCCAACATCCGTCCACTGTCAGGAGAGCATCCATCACTCCCCCTGCCATCCACACACTGCTCTCCTACCAGCGTCCTGAGGCACGCTGCTCCACACGCTCCTGCAGTTTTATTTGCCTTCAAACGGTGCACGTGCTAGGGGTACATTTACATTTATTTGTTTGGCAGGGGCTTCTGTCCAGAGTCACAAGTGAAAACAAAACTGACAACAAACAACTGTGACTGTGTTTGTGATTCAGGAGTTGAGTAGAACAGTTGTAGGAGGTAGAAGAGGAACCTCCAGTCACAGATAACTGCTCTGTTGAGAAAATGTACTGTTGTACTCGTCACTTGTGATTCCTTAAAGCGGCTCCTGGGGAGCCGCAGCTCTGGACAGTGTCCGGTGTCACTTCAGCTTATCCAGCATTCTGCTAACGAGCCCATGAGTTCAGTCAGGTTTCCAGAAAAGGGAGAATAAAATGCTGTTGGTCCTCAAGTGCAGGACTGGGAAACATTATCATAAAGCAGTGTTCTCAAAGCAGTCCCTCAGCACCCTGCGGTGGTGCTCTATTCTGGTGGTCCCTGTAGAACAATTTGAGAACCACTGCCCCGAAGAAATGCCCAGTGAATGGTTTGTTAAAATCAAACCAAAATCCAAACCTGCTGTGATATAAAACTCAACACATAATGCCACTGAAAAGACAGAAATATAAATCAGTACCTTCTGACCTCCAATGTGATGAAAACAATCTCAACATAATCGTATAAAAAGGAAAACACCCTAGCTTTCCGTTTTACTCTGACATTAAAGTGTAACGGATTTCATTGCTTTCTTCTATGAAATATCTGCGAAGTTTTTCATTTTTAAAGAATGTTTGGAGTACATAAAATAGAGCTAAACGTTCATCTCCTTCCTGTTCATGGCCAACATAACCATGTAATGATTCTTTGTGAAAACAAACATTGTTCTTCTATAGCAGAAGAAAACCTTTCGCAAATACGAACAAAGCTCTGTTTGAATTCATTGAAATTCAACAACAAAAATAACAGAAACCTCAGAATAACAGAATTTTCACACAAAGTGAAAAAAAAACCAAAACAAAACAAACAAAAAAAAACTGTAGGAAGTTATGGCCCAGAGAGCGATGGGGCAAATGAGCATAACCAGGACCAAACTGCAGGGCCACTGTGGCCCTCTTGTGACTCCATGGTTTCAGGCTAGAGGAGAGTGGAGGACCAGGGGGTAATCCCTTAGTGCAGCTGATTATTACTGCTTATTCCCTGAACGACCCAAAAGTAGTCAGTGGAGCTGCAGAAGCAGTGAGGGGATAAAGAGGGTGAAAGGAAAGCCATGGGTGGGGGATAGTAGAAAAAAAGAAAAGGTTTTTTTTCAGGAAATAAAAAAAAGTGACCAAATAAAGAGAGTGTTAAAATTGGGGTGAGTGAGGCCGACAAAGGGAAGCAAAGGTGATTTTACAGAAAGGCCAGGGCTACAGACAAAATAAAATAAGAAAAGGAGAGAAACTGGAGAGATAAGGAATGGAAACAGATAAGAAGCCAATTAAACAAGAGAACAAAAAGGGATAGATGGAAAGCAGAGGACAACAAAGGAGAATTAAGAGTGGCGAATGGAAACAAGGAGAAGATGAGGAGAAAATGAAAAAAACAGATAGGATAAAATGAGGATCAGGAGGAAAACACAACCAGCCTTATATGACTAGATTAAAAACATGGGAAAGAAAGACTTTATACTAAACAGATAAAACTGGTTCTGTGACTATAAACAATATAATCAATCAATCAATCAAAGTTTACTTGTATGGCAGAAGAAGCTGTTTTATATATAGAAACATTTTTAAGATGCATGTTTAACCTTTACAACCCTAGTGTGATGAAGTAAGGTACTTAACCGTAGGAGTGGAAGCCCACTTCATGGGTAGAGTTGGGCGAGTACTCAGAGGCCTCGACAAATGGAGCAGGCAGAAGGAAATTTTTGGTAGGCCACCAGTTTATTAAGCAGAATGGCTATTTAAATATATACAACCAAACATAAAAATAAAGAAAAGAAAATAACAATAAAGCAAAAAGTCTCCACTAACTTCAATGGTACTGACTGAAAAACTACAAAGTCACACAAAAAAAGAGGTATTTGCCAACAGATATGCACCATCTCAATATCTCAGTGTCTCCACTCACTCTCCTCTTTACTCTTCCTTAGAGCAGGTTTAGATACAGGTAGCCCCTCCCCCTGGGTTCTACCAATATTAGCAGAGTTAATGTACTTAATTCAATATAAAATAACTGTTGATACACAATCACATTCACTACTCATCATTAATAAGTACCATTCACCAAACGGATTCATCATATAATTTTTTTTAGCAAACAAGGACTGTAAGTATTCACACTTCATTTTTAGCCCTTCTCAAGTCCAATCTCCCCTCTCCTAATACCAGAGGTGGACTCACCCAGGTAAATAAAATCTCAGAGTTAAGTCTTTTTACTCTTTTGTCCCCGGGTAGCTGTGGACAGGTAAGTGTGTGACCTCTGTGATGGTAATGTGTGTTTGAGCTTACATTCTTATACCTAGGTCAATTATGCAGGATATGTTTGTACTTTGACATACTTTCATTTGCCAAAATATTACAAAAGTATTTATAGAATTTTCTGGAGACAATTTAACATCTAAAAATGAACAGAATTTACATATTTTTAGGAATTTTACATTGTTTTGATTAATACAAATGTTTGTTTATATTTTGCTCAGAAAGCCTATTGGAAATTGTTCATCCAGAGTGTTTTTGACCTGAAAAGGCAACATTTTTCTTAGATTGACAAGCATATTTAGAATAATAAGTTTGTTATTTACGTGTGTATCAATATTATCCCTTATCAGGACTGTTATGAAGGAGTAAACACACACTGGAAGCTACTTTAACATTTAAACTAGGATTTAATCCATTTAGAAACAAGTGAATTTTAGCTGTTTTCTGAGCTCAATTATTCACTGATAATTCAACACAAAATGAACATGGGGTAAATCTTGAAGTTGATTTGTGTTTAATTTCTGTGGGTATGAAGCCTAGAAAATGGGTTGCAACTGACAACAATGTGCAGCTCTTGGGTTATAAAAGTTAAAGAATCATATACAAATGGCCATGTTTGTGGTAAAAACATTTATCACACTCAGCAAAAAACAGTACAGAACAGTAGTCGTTGCTAAATGGCATCAGTTGTCTACCTCCTTCCTGGCTCATCAGCTAATGTTAAAGGATCGTGTGTGTGTGTGTGGCGGGAACACTAGTGGGACAGTGGGTCCCTATGGGACTGAACTGGAAAATCACTGCTGTGTACAATTTCTATCATTTTGTCTGGCAATCACATACAAGAGGTTTTCTATCATACAGAAAAAAAATATTTACTCAGATCCATTTATCATTTGATGGTTCCTTTGTTTGCTCTATATTTGCCTTTTTCCACACCACGTTTGAAGAGTTTGTTTCTTGCACCTTTGTGTTAAAACTTCCAATATGACAGCAGATCCACTGATGTAGATTGCAATCATAGTAATAAGCATACAATGAGCAGTAGAATATGTTCAGTTAAAGGGGGTCACAGTGACGTAAAGAATAGGATGGGATTTCATTTAATAGTCAGTGTTACGAACACAACACAAACTGTTGTAAGGCACCATTTTAATTATATTCACCACCTTCCAAAAAGGCCCTGTGTCTATGGTCCAAGGAGCTAAATTTACCAATCAGCTCTTTCCATTCTATAGAGGGGAACCAACCACAAAACATTGTTATTCAAAGAAAGATGTTAACTTAAGAGCTAGCTAGTTAGATGTGTTCCAAAGCTACCCAACACATCCACTTCACCAGAACTTCATAACCTCATAATGTTTAATGCTTTTTTTGGATATAAATTACAGCACCCTCCTAAAAGCCTTAAAACAAATTGAATTTTTATTGCAGAGGAATAATCTAACACAGAAAATTGTAGAAAATGTAACCTTTAACTAAGAGTTTTTCGTTTTGTTTTTTTTTTTACATAAAATCACCTGTTCCACAATTATTGGCACCCCTAATAATTCCTAGAAAAAGTGTAATTGAAGCATTTCTGTCATTTCTATTGTAGTTTATAAAGTTAATCAAAGTAAATAGGACCCTTTAATTAGTAATTTGTCACTCCCTGTTTCCCTGGGTATAAATGTCACACAGAGGCCTTATCCAAATGGGAAAGACAAGAGAACACACTGTTCAAGTAAGGCAGATGCATGTCGACCTTCATAAGTTAGCCAATGGCTACAAGAAAATCGCCACTCGCTCACACCTTCCCATATATACAGTCAGAAGAATGAAGAAGTCTAAAGCAGCTGGAACAGTGACAAAGGATGCTGTGGCACACATAATTTAATGTAAAAAATTATTTCTTAATGTGATTGTCTTCCCACTGCATAAATGCACTTAAATTAGGTTGGATTTTTTTTTTCCTTTTCATTGTTATCCCATGTTATTGAAGAAAAAAAACCCTCAGAACACGTTAGTGGTCCCAGTAATTGTAGAGGGAACTGTATAAGAGTCTCTCAAAACCCAGATCTTGTGTTATGTTCATAACTGTTCAAGTGAAATCCTCCTTCCAATTACTGTGACACCCTCTAACTGAGCATATTGTACTGCCTGTTTTGTCTGTTTATTATTGCAGTGGTTGTAATCTAACAGGTCAGCTGTTGCACCAGAATTTCTAACACAAAGCAAAAAAGGTGGCTTCCCTCATTGCGGTCATGCAGAATAAGGTAAATATAGGGCATAGGCAGTAGTAGCCAGCAAGTGAAGAGTCATGAAGTCAATCTGTTGGAAGCAGGAGAAAGATAAGGATCTGAACCTCACTGACAAGAACCAAATTGTGATAGACAACAGGTCCAAAGCATCAGTGTTTTTGTGGCTTGTTCTCACTATGCAGTGATCAGTACCTACCAAAAGGGTTCCAAGAAAGGACAACCACTGAACCACCAAAAGAGTCATGGATACCAAAGTCTTAACAATGCTCATGGCGGTTCCACTTCATAACTTACAGGTTCTGCTGTTATGGCTTAGTGCCAGATACCACAAGATACTGTCTGAGGTCTTCTGGAGTCCATGCCTCAAATGGTCAGATCTGTTGTGGTGACACAAGTGGGCACTACTCAACATTAGGCAAGTGGACCTAATAATATGGCTGATCTTGGTGTAAACCCCCCAAAAAGGTCTATTTAGTAAAGATGGTTCTATATATAATGGTTCGAAATACAATAATGGCTTTGAAGATAAATATTATGCTTAAAGGGTTCCACTTTAGTTAAGAGTACTTTTTGGTATTACGTGGCAATGTTTCTCAACCCTTGTACTGGAGGCACCCCTGCTCTACACATTTTAGCTTTAACACTCCCCCTGCAACTCTGAAAGGGCTCTGTAATGAGCCAATTAGTTGAATCAGGTGTGATTTTAAGAATGCTCTAAAATATGCAGGGTAATGGTGGTCCAGGGTTGAGAAACACCATTTTTGGTTAGAGCATGGGTTCTCAATCCTGGTCCTGAAGTACCACTGCCCTGCTTGTTTTAAATGTTCCCCCAATTCCAGCACACCTGATGAGCTAACTGATAAGACCTTGCTGAGCCAAACTGGGCTCTTTCCAGCAGGAAACCTCTAAAACCAGCAGAGCAGTGGTACCCCATGACCAAAAGCCTTAACTAGAAAAATCTAAAGAAAATGGGACAATGAGAGATGGATGGAAAACTGGGAGGGGGGAGAGAAACCCATACTGTGAAAGGAACGGCTTATTGGAATATTCCCAGGCCAGATCTCTTGTGGGCTATGGGTGCCTAAAGCTCCATCACTGTACAGTCCCTGAGGACAGATCATTTCACACAGCTGCCTGACCATAGGCCAGGGACAGAGTCAGACAGACACAGAGAGAGAGAGAGAGAGCGAGAGGGAGGGAGGGAGGGGTGGAAAGAGAGAAAATAGAGAGAAATTTGGGGCGAAACACAAAGAAAGTGCCATAGGGGACGAGGGAGAGGGAGAAGTGTGCAGAGGGTGAGCGAGGAAAATAAACAGATGCAGACGCTGAGGAGCAGATTTGAGTGTTGCTGCAGCCTTGAAGGTGTTACTTTAAGTACACCCTTGTGGCTCTGCACAACTGTACAAAATACATTCACTAGTCAGCAACTGCCTCTGCACCTATAGGACTGTATCCACAGCAGACACCAAACATATTACACAATGTCTTTTATCATAATGAGGCTACGCTTTCTGTCTAATTCCTAGTAATAAGGGTTCTGTTAGATTTAAAGCCGCACTGCACTTGCTCAACTTTTTTTCCAGCCCGCATTAAAACAAAAGCATGGATCCAGTTCATTTTCACCTTGTTTGCAATCATTTACCAATAAAGGCTCCCCAGTCTGCGCCACAAGGAAAATGACATTTTAGTTAACCGTAAGACGACTAGCCTGATTCATTTGTGCTGCTACAGACTCATTGCCAACCCACCAACCTGGTTCTCTGCCAATTTCTTAGCCTAAAGCGTGACTGGATTTCAGGTGCATTTTGAATATATTACATCAATGAACAGGCCAAAATCATTATCACAACCAGTTCCTATGAAATAATGCTCAGTCTTTCCAACCAAATGGGTTCTCTTTCCATCCCAACTGCCTTATGGGCTTGTGGTTAATTGAGCCGAATAGAAAAAAGAGGTCTGTGTGCTCACAAGCTCTATTGCATATATCCATGATTATTTTACAGAGGCATAAAAAATTCATGCTCACCATTAATGAACAAGACTTGGTGCTGAATAAAGAAAACTATTTAACCGCATTCTGACCGGCTTTGGCCTGAATGAGGTCGTATAGGGTAATCCGTAGGCTGCTAGAGGCTCGCTGGGTGGGACAATGGACATGATTAAAGAAGCTTAACAATTCAAATGTCACCCAGGTCGGTAGGCCTTGTGTAAAGATAGCCTGTATTGATTCATTTGACTGACAGATTGCTTGGTGCAGAGCCTAGTTATTTAGTTATTTATTTAGAGGTGAGGATGCTGCAATGCAAGTCACATTCTGCAGGCTAATAAAAGTTTCATTTTGCTAGAACTTGTAGAACTCAGATCAGCACTTTTCCCAGTACTACAGGGACTTGCAGAATAATCAAACATTTATTCGAACATACAACAGAACAACCTTCCCTCCAGTGACATGGTCCAGGTGAGCCACAAAAAGGCCATTTGTCTGTATCTAAGGTTATCTTCAGACTGCCAGCCGAAATGTAATTTTTGGCATATTTAGGTTGTATGGGCAGCACAAAAGCACATCACCTGATTTTTGCAAATCAGATCTAAACCATGTGGGGTGGTTTTAAATCTAATTGCAATCAGGCTTGATCAAGTGTGTCCCTGTTCCTTACTTGTGTGCAAATCACTACTCAAAATGGTTCTAAAATGGTTCAAAATGGAGGCAGCTCTGAGGTTGGTTCTGGGAACAACCAATTAAAATAACAAGTAGACAGACCTTTAGAAACATGTATTTGTTCTTCAGACCATTATATGTGGATAAAGGGTGTGTGATTCAATTTTGTTTCAGAAAACTGCCTGGAAAACTAGCAAATTAGCTTCTATGGACTTCTGTGCAAAATCACTACTCAAAACAGTTCTGGAGGCAGGTCTACCTCTCAGGCCATGCAAACACAATTAGTTCAATCTATGGTTAAAATAACCAGTATTTGGGCTTCCTGGGCATTCTGTATCTGCTCCACAGAGCATTATATGTGAATACATTACATGAAATATGAAATTCCTTTCATATGGTGTTGGTTTCTCAAACTCTGCATGAAAAACTGGTTAATTTAATAATTCTCTGAACCAGTTGTGTTTGTTCTGCCTCAGAGGTAGTTACCTCGAGAACCATAGCAAACTAGCATCCCAATTTCAAAGTGTCTTTTGCATCACATGCAAAAAGTGTGAGAAGTGCAGTGAACCAAGAAGAGCAAGGCACCCATGTGACTACATACTAACTGATGCCTACATTGTTGCCACAGCAACCCATGCAGATAGGTTTATGATGTCCGAACACACAAATGTGATCACTTGCAATTTACGGTGCAGACAGTCATCGCAACAGATCTGATTGCCAGATTTATCCCTCCAATGTTCTGTCCCGAGCCCCTCCCTTTTCATTAGAAGATGCCCAAACACGGAGGGCCACAGGTGGTACACAGATCCACCATTCTTCCCCCTCTTATTCCCCTGCTTTCATGGCCTGTGTCCAGAACAATTTGTCAGTGCACCTTTCCTCCCATTCCTTTCACACTTCTCAATATCTACCTGAGGACATAAGAAAAGAGCAAGAATCCCAGAGAGAAGGAGTAGTAATCAGGAAATGGAACAGCTGATCCATTTTAACATCATCAGATTTGTCAGTGATTACTAATGAACCTGAACATTCACTTGAAAGAATGCTTCTAAATAGTTGGTATCCAATCAAATGTGCTGCATAATCTATGTACATACATTATTGTGGCCATTTCCTTGCTTTTTCTTTTTTATAATCAGATAGAAAATACATTTCGCCTGTGTGATGCATTTCATGCTGAGTGGAGCAGCACGAGGTAGCAACAAAATAGACTGGCAAAAAAATGGACATTAGATATATTAGATAATAAGTAAGAAATAATTAAACAATGAACTTTAGTTGATTGTCCAATGATCTCTTGCTCTGAGTGACTCAGCAGTCTAATGTGATAGCTCTTTGATCTGGTTCAAATTCCAGGTCATGCTGCTTGCCATTGCCAGCCAGAGTCTCAGAGGGCAATATTGGCTAAGCTCTCTTTGGGTGGGTAGATGGCGCTCTCTCCCCACCTCACACCCAGCATGGAGGTGGTGAGGTGCTTTGGCTGCCTAGCAATGATTGAGTGGCATTCGAAAAGAGGCAGTGCTGGCTTCATGTATATAAGAGGAGGCACGTGCTTGTCTTCACTCTCTTAGTGTCAAACATAGGGGAGAGTACTAATGGGGTTTGGCATGCTTCCTTATTCTGGGGCTGGACAAGTCAAATGGAGCAGGATAACACCCATCTTTTCTGCAAACCTGGTGATTCATTGCAGTATGGGAATGCCTTGTTTGGTGGTCTGTACCAGACTTTATTTGCAGTGCTGATGAGAAACTCTACAATGACTTTGTAGAATTGAACCATCAGCTCCTGAGACAGCTTAAACTTCTGGTGCAGAAAATATACCCTGTTGGGATGCATTTGATATTCGTTTTCCATTTTATGTTCCTGGTTGTAGATCCTAGCTATTATTTCAATAGGACAAGTTCCTACAGGCTTGGCTTTAGGCTCCAGTTATCTAACCAAACACAAAAAAATCTGTTTTGTTAAATAGCCCTCATGTGTTGTGCCATCTGCTCACTGCTTTTTTTGTGCACTGCTTTTGTCATTCCATTTAGCGGTACATTATACGTAGCCCCACCCCTTTGTTGTTGGTTCCACATGTATCTTGTCTGTGTTCAGTGTATTTGTATCCCTTGTTTTGGCTTATGCTTGTTTGTTGCAAATTGGCTGTGTTCAACTGCTTTTCTGTTCTCTTAAATTTGTATTTAGTTTAATTCCCAGTTTTTCTGTGTTCTTATTTGTCTGTTTCTTGTCTTAGTCCAGTAGATCTGTTTGTTCCTTCCTGGCTAAATTTTCACTTGTATGTGCATCCTGCTTTCTTTAATGCTACATGCTGTCAGGATTGGACGGGCAGAAGGAATGAAGGGTGCGGAAGCAAACACTGGGGTTGAAAATTAAATTAAAGCACAAGATGAACTAAATACACTAACCAATACAAACAGAGCTCACTAAAACAGAACATAAACTAGCAAAGTAAAACAGTATCAAACAGAAACAAAGAAACACTGACTACTTGAGTAACATAACAGTGGACTGACCAAGACAGACTGAAACAAAGGGTCTTGAATACAAAACACTGGACACACCTGAAACTACTGATTGCAGGGTTACAAATGAGACACAGGTGGGAATGGGCGGAGCAAGGGAGGAGACAGAAGCCAAACAAACCATGTGCTAAGGAGCACATGGGGGAGACTGACAGGGGAGACAGGGCTGACAGACAGACATGACACATGCTCATATCTTCTAAACAGGTGGGAAATAACAAAATCTACTGCAATCATGCAGAGCAACTGCTATACTCTTTAATGCCATGGTGGTGCCGAGGTGCCTGAAGAACAAAACTGAGTAGGAAGCAGCATATATTGGATGGAGAGTCATTTGTGCTTCTTTAATTGGTACAGAACCTTTATACTGTGTCCAGTCATATCCGCAAAGGGCCAGTGTGGTTACAGGCTTTCATTTCTGCAAAGCCTGAGACCAACTGATTAAAAGAAGTGTTCCAGCTTATTTGGATTGAAATCCTGAAGCCACATCATCCCTGGGTGAATTTGGACACCTCTTCATATTTTATAAGGCAGTTCTTCAGAACAACTGTTAAATCCTGGTCATTCACACTTTTGTTTAATATTCATATGGCCTCCATTACCTGGATCGTGTGTGTTAGATTAGAGTTGGGCTTAAAGACTCTGACTGATCAGTAAGAGGGGGTAGGGCTAATGACATCACTGACTCAGACATTGGGTTTTGAGTAAAAGAAGGTAGGGGCTGTTTCTTCTCTTCTTTAATGTAGTTTGCTATGTTTCTTTGCTCACAGTCTTCAGTCTTGTAATATATAATTAAGAGAATTTAAATATTTGTATGAATTTGGCACATATATATATAAATAACATGGTCAAAATCATACAAATATTTAAATTCACTTAATATTCCATCTCAAAAGATGGAAGAAGAAATTTGATGTAAAGATCAGCTGTAGAGAAATTTGAGTACCCTGTGATCTCCTGAAAATGTGACTCTCATATACTCATATACATACGTTTCAAATAATCTGGCGGATAAAAGTATGTCAAACTTCTAAAACATCCCACAAAATTGGCTTAGTGTTCTAAATGTTAATAGGAAAGGGTTTGTAGGTTAATAGGGATGTTTTTGCAAACTTTAGATTAAGTAAACCAACTTAGCATCAATTTACTTATGCACTGATTATCTGACTGAGGAGTGTTCAGTTTGAACTGGAGGTTTGGTGATCTTTTTATGGCATCACTTCAACCTACAATTTAGTATCTGTATTTAGTGAATTCTGAGTAAGATCAACAGTGGGTTTCCCCTGATTAAATCCTAAAAAAGTTCTCCTCTGACACCAAAGTGCACATCTGTCACTATTATTGAAAATTCATTGAAATTCTGCTCATCACTTGGAGAGACATAATGAAAGAAGAGATTTTTTTGTGCTGGAGATTCAGTGTGAAAACATGACCTTGCATGCTGGTTCCTTCATTTGCACCTCTTTAAAAAGTAAAGGCACGCAAGAGGGAATCCTTGTTGATTCACTCATTGATACGTTTGTAATTTCCACAGTCATTATCACTGGCTCTGACCTCACCTGTTTGGAATGATTTCAATGGACAGCCTGTCTCGGAGGGAGAAACTGGGCTACATGACAGCTGCTGAATGACCCCCACCTTCCACCTAATTAACCGTGTCTTCCACTCTGGGCCAGGGTTGTGAATGGGGTCACCTACAGTGAGCCCTGGCCATTCATGGCACTTCTATTCAGACTCATATCTGATTTAGCATTTCGATGGGTTTTTACACGAGAGATGTTGGGTGGAAGTGCTTCTGGCAGCAAAGCTGTCACATCCTATAAACAAAACTGTCCCAACAAACCAAATCAGAATGTCTCCTAGTCTCATGTCACCAACCCCTGTCTGAGCAAACACACGTGCCTCAGAGACATTTTATTTAATTAGTTGATACATTTTGCATTCAATAACTATCCCTTCAAGTATTATTTTCCCTCAGCAGTGAGAGAGAAAAAAAAAAAACCTTACTGGCTAGCAGTGGACCCACCAGGGGATAATGAATATGACCATTAGGGAGAAAATGAATGCAAACCATATAGGCCCAAAGTAGCACTAAATGTAAGTAATTGAGTGATGCCACACTAGTTAAACACTTCAGAGGTTAAGAGCACGCTGTTAACCCCATTATGAGTCTGTTTCTTGATTTTCTCACAATTGTCACATAATTTGAACCCATTTGGATGTTCTGCAAATGTTTCTGTAATGTCTTTCCCTTGGGACATCTGCGAGGGCATTGATTGGTTCCAATCAGTCAATGACGAATTGCATTTACCAATCACATCCATCACAGAGGTTCGCATCTGTAGCACTCAGCTTCTAATCTAATCTAATTGTGCCCGGTGGCTGTATACAGTTCCCTCCATTGCTGTAGAGTTAATCAAGCCACTCTTCAGCCACCTCACTACATGTGACACGTTCCTCAGTCATTCGCCTCTCTATGTACTCTTAAAAATAAAGGTTCCTGAATGGTTCTTGGCTTGGATGTGTGGTTTCTCATTCTTAAAAATACAGCCGCCCAAATGGTCCATTGCACAATGCCATAGAAGAACCATTTTTAGTTCAATGAATAACCTATTTTGCATATTTCATAAATATATTATGACACACGGAGCTCAATTCAGAAGAATTGATAATACAGCATTACCACAGCATGCTTCTTTCCTGTGTTATGGAGATTCTAAATATAAATACACTCGTGCAGACATGGTAAGAATTTCACATCAAACTATGCTTATGGTTAATGTTAGGCTTCGGGCAAGAGTTAGGTTAAATTTAGGGTTAAATTCAGGTTGAAACTCAGGTAATTTAATTATTCTGGGTTTTTTTTTTATCTCCGTTGAAATCAAATTCTGCATTTCTGGGTTTTGTCTATAAAGGAACACCTTATATTTAGTACACATTGGATAAATTCTGAAATATGTGTTTTTACCTTTTAGAGCCCTAGGGCAATTTTGTGTGATGTCTTTGTAGTTTGATTCACCAACATATTAGAAATGTATTTATAGGAGTCACACATGCCAGACATTGATATTTTCAGGAGATCCTAGACTACTCCAATTTGTCATCATTTGAGATTTTAAAATGAACAGAGTTTAAATATTAGTTGTACATGCTCAACCTGGTGTTGTACATGTGGACAGATAGAAAATTCACACTGAAAGGCTCCTTTGGCATTTAAACTTGGATTTAATTCAGTTCTCCAAACTTGATCACATGCTGATCCTTCATCACACAATACCATAGTTATGTAGTGTAGGTCTTGTAGTTTATGATGTGTGACATGTATTTGGGTTACTCTGATTCTGAGTTATGAAGTTATGAAAATGTGCAGATCTCACGTTTTAAGAGTTGCTGTAAAGAATCAATAAAGCACACATTTTTACCTAGTTGTTCTACATAGAACCATTGCCTTACAAAAGCGTCCCATAATACCTCTAGAGGGGTAACTTTTACCAAATAAACCCTTTTTCCTTAAAGGTGTTTGGCATTGCTCAAACTACCCTTTATTACTGCAAGAAAAACAAGTTGATATTGAACATGTTATGTGATGGTTCAACTTTTATTCAAACTCTCAAAACTCTTTCCTCACAGAGCCAAAAGTGGTTCTCTAATAGCTCAGTCTGAATGACCTTTTGGGCAATTTCTTTGTAAAGAGTGTTAGGGTTGAGGTCCATTCATTTTCAGCAGTTCAGCTTCCCCTTTTTTTAATAATAAGGATTTCCCTCAGTCCTCATCACTTGCATGCACTCAGTCCAGTATCATCCCAAGGCACGCTAGACTTTTCCAGGCCATACATCTAGCGCAAGGGCCAGTTGTACTCACGCTAACAATGAAGGCTTTTGCATGGCACATTCTGACACATCTAGGTTATGACATACTTTTTGGTTGAGTTTAGTAAGGGTTGCAGAGTTTACTTTGTGTCTTTTCCACAAGGAGTTATGTTCAGGCAAATAAAGGCCTCGTATTTCCCCACTCTTAAGTATTTGGGCCATTCCTCTGGGCACTTTTGAGACTTCTCTTGAGAGGGAGAGTGTCTCACTGCAGACTGACCCAGCCCTTCTGCACATCCTGTTTTATTCTGCTTTTTCTTTTTCATCTCATCCACTCTCCAAATGCCTTGTCCTCTTTCAAAGCTTGTTCAAAGATGAGTCAGGTTCAAAGAATTTCTCTGAAGCAGGAGATCTGTCTCTGATGGCTTTTAGTCACTGGTGGAACTTAACCAGTACACAAAGTCAAAAGGTATGACATACCTCTGTTTCTCAATCTTACAGCAGTGATGGATATCAGTATAAAGTCAGAGCTGTATCATCGCTAGTATGCTTATGTATATACCTACATATCCACTGTTTGCATATTTGCACATTCATAACTGTATTTATCATAATTTGATACTGTATATACTGTGATCTCCTGCACTATGCCTACTTATTGCACAATTGCACACTTGCACACTTAGTTTTTCTTGTTTGCACTTTTGCTACTATTTTGCACTTCTGGTAGATGCTAACTACATTTTGTTGCTATGTACTTGTAATGAGCAATGACAAAGTTGAATCTATCTATCTGTATCACTCTCATTTCAATAGCTATATATATATATATATATATATATATATATAAAACACACACATACATGCAGCTAGAAGGATTGTTTGCTGAGTTTGATGACTTAAACAAATGCTTGCCAAGCAACTTCCACTGGAGGGTACTCCAAAACAAAACTGTGGCTGAACTGAAAAGACCCACAAGACTGACATCTAGAATATTGCTCAAAACTGTGTGTGTATTTATCTTCTAAGGCTATAGTCCAGGAGACTGTGTATAACTTCAAAAGCCAACAGATGCATCCCAGAAAAAAAGAAACAGGGGCCGCTTTAAATGGGGTGGAAAATTCCATTCCTTATGTACATGAACAGCACCGTAGTGTTAGTCATGATGCTGGAGTTTTCTCGACAGTTCAGTCTTGCGCCAGACCTGCAGATGAATAATTAATGCCAACCCTCTCTAATGAGTGTACTTTTGAGTGAAGGAGTTGGATCGTAGCAAATTGGGTGCTGTTCATTCGGCAAGGCCTGCTAAGAGGGCTTGTTTGTTTGGTTGTCACACACTCAAAAAACACAAAGCGTGTGACATAAATTATAAATACAATCCCTTTCATAACAAAACTTTGTATCTCAAAAATGGAAAGTTTTATGTCAGAGGGGTCCATGTAGGTAATGTAAGTTAAAGCAGCATTATGTGCAAATTGGCATTTCTTGCTCCTGGGCTCCCCCTACAGTCAGGAACAGTAATTCTCTTTTTAAGCCACTATTAAAGGACATGCTTTACACAGGCATTTTACAAGCTGAGAAATGCAGGACCATAACTGTAAGGGGAACAAACATGCTGACTGATGTGGCTGAGTAATATTACAGGCTTTATCCTAATGAGGTTGCTAGTGCTAATCTGAAAATCAGTAACCAGAAAGAAATGTTCAGATTCAAGCAATGAAACATTTCTTTTGTTATCCATCAAATTGAGATATATTTGTTCTGAAAGTCTATTTTAAAAACTCTATTTCCCCAGGTTTGCTGCAATGCTGTATGTGCAGTGTCCATATTACTGCAGTACCCTTTATCCCCACCCTCATCCATACCCATGTTTAGTATTCTGGCTGCATTGGTACAGATGATTACATGATGGTGTGGGCCAAGCTCGGGTGAAGTGAGGGAGAAAGTGGAAGAGACTCTGAGGTTCTGCACACTTCTGCACGAGGGAAAGAAATAGGCCAAGGCTAATCCCCGACATTAGCGCCAAGAGTACGATTAGGGCAGAGAGAGGAAAGAAAGCCCTGAATAACGAAAGAAATCCAATGAAGGCCAAAAATAATGGAAGACTGCCTCGTCCTTTGTGACCTTTTCCACGGCTTCTGTTAATCGGCGGGTCTGCATGGTCCCAGGCATTAGCCTTGTGAGAGGGAAGAAAAAGCTCCTTTTGTGTTCTCCTTTGTTACAGAGTTGATGAGTCTATTAGTGAGGCAGGTGGGTGTGAGAATTTATTTGTTTGTGGAAATGCTTCTTAGCATGGATACACAGTTCAAGAGGAACATAAGCCAGAATTTGAGGAACCTTAACATCAGGGGTGTTCCTTCCTGGTGCTGAATATCTACAACCCTGGAGAGTTCAGATCCAGTCTGGTCTCAAGGGGACGATGGTCTCATATAGAGAAATTGTACATGTCCTAAATGGAGTGCCAACCCAGATAGTTGGAAATGCAACAGAAAATGTTAACAACAAATAATGTGTAATTTTATTATCTGAACCTACACACTCAACCAAAGTGAAAATTATCTTGCCCTAACCTTAACCACAATCTAAAGAAAACCTAAACTTAACCTAATCCTTACCCTCACCCTAACCTTAACCCTAAGATAAACTTAACCTAACCCTTACCCTAACCTCATTCTACATGAGGAGCATCAATGGATGGGCATCAGTAGATGGGAACTCATTAGGAATTGTAGAGTATGTATGGAATATAAGAAATATGTTTAGAATTTTTTGTAAGGACCAAATGGATGACACCTAATGTTCAGATACTGCTGAAGACCTTCATTGCCTGGATCAGCTGTGGTAGATTAAGGTAGATTAACATGTTTTATAAGGAGGCAAAATGTTTATGCTATTGCACTGTGCAAAGAATCTTTTTTGCACCTTTATTCTGAACACTGTGCAATGGCCCTTTAAACAGGTTCATTTAATAAATTACATTCCCAGTTAAGGTTCTGTGTCATCATGCACAGAAAATCTTGTGCCATTTATTTTTGAAGAGGGAGGTTTTTTAAAGAATCATTAATAGATAATATGGGGGTTTCCATTATGATTGTTTCATTCAGTTGACGGGGGGCCCTGCTGATTGGTGTGTTGATCCTTACCTTTTGATCAGTTTGACTGGCCCTTTGACTATCTCTGTGGCCCACAGCCATAGTGGCCCTCCAGGATTTTATCCAGTGCTCCCAATGGCAGGTCCATTCCTGACAAGAATTGAAAGTGGTGATGTAGTTTTTTTTTTGTTTTTTTTTTAAATGTTCACAATTGAAAGGTTTTTCTTGGTACCAGAAGTGTTTTTAATGGCATAACCCCAAAAAATCTTTTTTGGCATATTCATCGAATGTGTGCATATGCTGCTGTGTGTAAAGTGGAGAAGCTCTGGGTGGGTACAAGTATGTTTGCCTAAGCGGGTGCCATCAGTGTCAATGTTTTGTATACACGTCACAGAATGTGTACATACTGTATCTGTAGGTGCGTGTGTATGCATATGTGTGTGCGCTGAGGAGTCTTTTGTTGCACACAGAGAAGAGAAAGCAGAGCAACAAGCCGGCAGCAAATCCAGACAGGAAGAAAGCCAAAAACCCGGCTATCTTGAAGGACTGCGGTAAGAAACGATTTGCATAAGCCCCCCTTTCATCTGAGGGAAGCAAGGCAGAAGTTTATGGAGTCCTTTTTATATGTTTACCATTTGGGGCTTGCCAAGAGACGCCATCCTCTCACTCCTTACATGCTCCCTTCCTCTATCTCCTTCTCTTTCGCTCTATTTTCCTCCTGTCTTTCTTCCCCTCTCCTAACTCGGAAACAATTGTTTCCTGGGAAATGATTGCGCTTTTTATGTGGCCCACTAACTGAGGCAAAGGGAAGTCATGCTAGGGCCCTGGGGACTCATTTCTATGAAATTGTCGCTCCCTCTCCCAGCACTGTTCACTTAGTTTAAATGAGGAGAACAGAGCCATTTGTCAGTGGCTCTGTGGTGTAGCTGTGTGGTACGACACCTGAGCAAGCTTGCTGAACCGGCTCATTAGAACCAGCCTCGGAGTTGGAGGCATCTCCCAGACAGTGGGGGAAAAAAGGCACTGCATTTACTAGAGTAAGAAATGCACATCATTTACACCTGAAAATGTAATTCTCTGTTTCAGTTTACCTACTTTTGGCATTAGACAAAATGACGTATAAATACTGCTCAGAGCCAAAGACTGCTCTTCATTTTGTTTACAGACATTCAGTATAGAGCACTTTAAGTATATATATATATATATATATATATATACTTAATTAGATCTTATAATTTAAGAGACATTTTTGAAATTCACTTGCCTAAGAATGGAAAGAGGAAAAATGGTATCACTTTGCAATAAGCTCCATAAAATGTGTTTTGTGAGTGATCATTAATGCCTATAATACACCATAAGTCATCATGAATATGCATGAAATAATTGCCTCACGCTAGTCTTGCAGGACCAGTATATTTATTCATGTACTGTAGTGGTTATGGTACACATATCGGGTCACATGAGTTATTCATGCTGTTCATACAGGTCTTCATGGTAATAAAATGTGGTGAACGCTGCCCGGCCAGCCAACACATGATTGAACTACTAATCATTTGTAGTCTTTTAGAAATTCAAGCTTCTTGTGCTGTAAAAGTTTGGACACTCTATGCCCTAATTACTATAACTGTCTGACATGGAAGCTGTGAGATGTTTAGGCATCTGTCTTTGTACAGATGGTTTTACATTCAAATCTCCTCAGATACAAAAAAGGATTTCATGCCAGTTTCTGCGATTGGAGAACTCTCCAGACCCTGCTGCAGCCAAGATATCCCAAACCATGATGCTTCCACCTCTCATTAAATTTCTTCTCAGTCAGTGTATATTGCCCCAACATTAAGGCATGTGATAGACATGCTTGCTTCATGCATATTCATGATGACTCATGATGTGTTACATGTAAGGATTACTCATTAAAATCATTAAACAGGGCCTGGTTCAATGACTGTAATAATAAGATGGACATTTTGGTTCCATTCCCTTTCATTCTATAATAATGAGGGCAAAATCATCTGCCAAGGTGGCAAATATGCAACCAGAGTCTGCAGAATAGAGACGAGAGGCAGACACCACATACATTTTGCTCAATAAGCATTTCAAAGAAAACTGATGGCTGGATATTCTGGTTGGTGGACTGGTCTCAGTTCAGCAGGGACACTAAGGGGATTAAAAACTCCAGCAGCACTTCTGTGTCTGATCCACTCATACAAGCATAACATACCCTGCCACACCACCACCACACCATTACTGCAGTGGTCAGAATGACCCACTACCCACTCTGTGGTGGTCCTGTGGGGTCCTGATCTTTGAAGAACAGTGTGAAAGGAGGTTAACAATGTATGCAGAGAAACAGATGGACTACACACTAAGTATAGAACTACAAGTGCTTCTATTTGGTAAGTGGAGCTAAAATAAATACTCAGGTTTCAGCTCATTACTTCTTTAGGATTTATGTAAACATGCATATTCTGCTTGCACACAGGGTAAATCTGGATTAACCCATCCATGCAGTGAAACACACACTTATACACTAGTGAATTCACCAACTATGGGACAGTGAGCACACTTGTCCAGAGCTGTGGGCAGCCCTATCCATGGCAGCTGGGGAGAACCTGGGGAACCTTCCAGTTAGGGAACAAGGCTGCCTCAAAGGACTTATATCTCGCTTTTATTTTAAGTAGTGTTTTATAGGGTTAGGGTTAGGGTTAGTATGAATACCCAGAACATTTATAAATAGTTGAGTTAATAGTGATTTTTACCAAGTGCACTAAACTACCATGTTGAAAAGACTGCTTCCTTACTCAGGGACTTCTCAGCTTATTGAAGATGGATGTAATTTTATTCAAAAGCTTTCAGTCTTTGATTGCAATTAGTTTTCTTTGTAATATGTCAGAATATGAGGGAAAGCAATGCATAATATTTGTTGAAGTTTCTCATAAACTATAGCATATTTCACTAAAGCAGTAGGCATAACCACAAGGAACCACAACTCTTTGGCTGTGGTCCCTGACAGTGCAGCTCACACATCTTCACATGCACTAACAATTTACTTTACCTATGAATAAATAAAAACTTATAAGCTAGCAAGATTTATTCATTATTAACACTGATAAGTGACGGTCCACTGGCACTGTCGTCTCTATCATTGAACAACTTTTAATTCCTCTTTGTTGTTGCTAGGCTTACCATACTGCTGCCTCTTGCTTTGTTTTCAGTGTTCATTGCCTTGTCAGGTGAGCTGTCAAACCTGCCGTCATTTTTTCATTTGTCAAGCTTTCTGACTTTTTGCCTGTAAAACCCTGCCACAATTTTGTGGGATGTTTTGTAGTTTGACGTACTTTTATTTGCCAAAAATGTAAAAACATATTTACAGGAAACAGTCACACATGCCAAACATTGTTATTGTCCAGAGCACAAATACTCAAATATGTCTTAATATGAGGTGTAAATATTGAGAGACTTAAATACTTGTATGAATTTGATTGTTATATTCATCAAATCATATCAACATTTATTCGTATAACACTCTTCACAACTGATGTCCCAGAGCAGCTTTACAGAAATGAAACCATAAGAAAGGTTAACAACACAGGAACAAAGGATAAGAAATAGACCCACTAGTGAGCAAGCCAAAGGGTGAAAGTGGCAAGGAAAAACTCCCTCAGAGCTGGAGGAAGAAACCTTGGGAGGAACCAGACTCACAAAGGGGGGGACCCATCCTCCTCTGGTCAAACTATTTATACACTGTTAGGGGATACTGGACCCCCACACATCTGTTCTAATACTCTGTTGTACTGATGTAATGTTAGTTCACTGGTGGACATAACAGTAACAGTAGCAATTAATTTGGGTCTATGTAAATTTCTACAAAGTTGCTGATGGTGGGTGGGCAACTGGTCCAGGTCCAGTAGCTGGAAGGTGGGACTCCAATGTGAAGTTGTGGCAGGGGAGCTCAGGGTAAATTAGAAATAGGTCTGTAATTAGATTCTGATCCAGATTTGTTTTCTTGATTAGTAGTTTAATAGCTGCTACTTTAAAAGCTTTAGTTGTGTGACCTAAACTAAGAGATGAGATTTTAATATTGCTAAGAGAGGTTCGATTATAGCTGGCAGCATTTTTTTGATGGGGTTGCCTCTAGAGAGCAGGTGGCAGAATTTGAGGTGTAAATAATTCTCTGTAATTCTGAGGAAGTGAGTGAAAGGTTTACAAATTTTCTCCTATATCTATTTTTTGCTCTATATCAGCCAGACCAGGTGACTAATTGTTTGGGCTTAATATTATGGCTTTAATTTTCTGTCTAATATTTTTTTTTTATGATTGAAAAAGTCCATATAGGTATTAGTTAATCTGTGTAGCTCCTCTGGATCTGTTGGATAGTATCTGGGGTTGATGATCTGTGAGATTTTCAATAATGTGTTGGGCACCTTACCCGACAGTGACAAAGTTAAAAAAACAAACAAAAATATAACATCACATAAGTATTTCCAGCCTTTTCTATGACACTCAAAATTGAGCTCAGATGCATCTTGTTTCCACTGAACATCCTTCAGATGTTTCTGTAGCTTGATTGGACGCCTGTAGTAAATTCAGTTGATTGGACATGATTTGGAAAGACACAAACCTGTTTATATAAGTTTCCATAGTAGACAGTGCATGTCAGAGCACAAACCAAGCCATGAAGTCTAAGGAACTGTCTGTAGACATCAGAGAAAGGATTGTATTGAAACATGGGGAATAGGATACAAAAGGGAATATGGGAAAGGATATAAAAAGATTTCTGCTGCATTGAAGGTCCCAGTGAGTACAGTGGTCTCCATCATCCATAAGTGGAAGTTTGGAACTACCAGGACTCTTCATAGAGCTTGCCATCCATTCAAATTGAGTGTTCATGGTAGAATGGCCTTAGGGAGGTGACCAGGAACCCAGTGGTCACTCTGAGGAAAGAGGAAAACCTTAACTTCTCTTAACTTCAGCGATGTATAGAGACATCCTTGATGATGACCTGCTTGAGACCACTCTGGATGCTGGGATGAAGGTTTATCTTCCAACAGAACAATGACCACAGCACACAGCCAAGATAACAAAGGAGTGGCTTGGGAACAACTCTGTAAATGTCCTTAATTGACCCAGCCAGAGCCCAGACTTGAACCTGATTGAACATCTCTGGAGATGGCTGTGCACAAACACTCCCCATCCAGTTAATGGAGCTTGAGAGGTTCTGCAAAGAAGAATTGGAGAAACTTTCCAAATCAGGTGTTCCAAGCTTGTAGCATCATACTCAAAAAGACTTGTGCCTGTAATTGTTGCCACTTCAACAAAGTATTGATCAAAGTGAGTGAATACTTATGTATGTTATATTTTTGAGTTTATTTTAATAAATTTGCAGAGATTTCAAACAAATGTTTCTCACTTTGTCCTCATGGAGTATTGTTTGGATTTTTGAGGGAAAAGTGAATTTAATTATTTTGGAATAAGGCTGTAACATGTGAAAAAGTGAAGTGCTGTGAATATCTTCCAGATGCACTATAAACTGAAATTTAAACACTTTGTTCAAGAGCAAACACCTCTAAATCAACGGCAAAGCCTAAACATCCCCTCCCTTGTTATTTTCCTCTGTAAGCCAATATCTACTGTATATCACCCAGCCTACTCATAGCTTTGCCTCTAGATATAACATGCTATAAAATCAAAGATCCACAATAGAAGTTGAAAGCAGAGAGTCCCACAAGTAGAGCATAAAGATCATTGTTAAATGTCAGATATGCAAGGACATCCATAAATGGTGACAACTCTTGTGCTTCATGAATCAAACTGATATATGTCTGAAACTCATGTTCTGAGGCCTTGGAGACAGTCTTTAAAGAAAAAACAGTCATTCAAGGGTCCTTATGGTTATACATATAAAGAACATTGATGGAGTTACTTATAGTTTTTTACAGAACTTCTGAAAATGATTCTATATATAGCACTGCAATATTTTTTATACTTTCTAGAACTCGCTAAAGGTGTAGAAAGAGAGTCAGGTACTGGAACATGATGTTAATGCATACAATATTTCAAAATGTGGTTTTTGACAACCAGAAATGTCTCAGGCAAGAGCTTTGTGTGCACTGCCACCCAACCATGACTTCCAGAAAACAACAATACAATTTGTCATTTAACATTTTCCAGTGAAAGGTTCAACACAAGCTCTCTCCACAATTCCTTGTTTTTTTCTTTCTTTCATAATTTGGTCAATTACAATAAGCTTACTTGTTACATTGTGAGATGTAAGAGCCTCATGCCATAAGTTGTTATTTTTAAGGTAGTCCAATGCTACCAGTATTAGTGCATAACACAAGGCTTTTTATTATTGAGAACCTTTTGTTATGCTGGTTCTCTTCCCTCCCTAAGAGGGAACCAGAAGAGGGTGATGAAGAGGGTGATAAAACCTTGGATGTCACTGGTCAATCAAAGAAATTGTAGTGCATCCAAAAAAATCTATTTTTATTCCAGTGCTATTTTTATTTTTTTGTTGTCATTTTGATCAGTATGGTTTATAGTTCATGAAAATGATAACCCAATTTTGAAAACCCAAACTAGTGAATGAAGTTACACTTATATAGCACCTTTTTAGATACCCAAACACTTTCTAGATACGCTCAGCACTCAACCAGTACACCCAGCAAGAAAAAGCTGCCTCTCAAGCACAGTGCACTCTCTACTGTAAACGATCATCCACCCGGAGGACTGCATTGAGCACTCAGGGGTTCACCCAGAACAGAGTGCCAAATCCATATCTGGACATACAGACATCCATTCCTTCACATACACCCTCAACACAACAGGGCAATTTAAAGTAACCAATTCACATGATATCCATGGTTTAGGAATGTGGGAGGAAACCAAAGACCCCAGAGGACCCCCATGCAGACCTGGGAAGAAGTCAATTGAAGACCTTAAGAGAGTTTCACAAGTTCACTGAGGCTAGTGTCAGTGCATCAAGAGCACAGGCGTGTCTCCAGGAAAGGAGGTACAACAGCTGCATTCCTCACATCAACAATGTCATAAGCATCTAACCTGGGCTAAGGAGAAAAAGATCTGGACTGCTGGAAGGAGTGGGCTGAAACATCTATGAAATGTCTAAATGAGAGAGGGAAAAATGTTGCCAATTTTTGACAGGAGTGGGTGGGAGCGGGACAAATTCTAGCAGAAGCGGGTGGGAGTGGGATTTAAAATATTGGTCCTGTGCTCTACTGTAAATCATAATGAAAACAAAGTAAAACAAAAAACTTAAATATTTCAAGAACATGAACAAAAATGAACTTTTTTTTCAATTCCACTTCTGCTTTGTGTGAATATAATCTTGTTACCTCTTTCACAATATGCATTTTACCAGATGTAGATTTAGTTTTCTATGCAGGGTCAGAATATTATTAAGATGTACCAAAGGACAAACTTTGTAAGGTACGCCTTGCAGAACTGAAGGATTGCAAATGCCATAAGGAATGGTAATAAGCTGTGCCTGGAGCTGTCTTTGGGTTCACCACTGATTCTAAGGGCTCCTGATAACAGAACAGAAACGTGTGTGATCTGGAAGACAGCTGCGATTCCTTATGGTTATACCACTGAGCAGACATAAATTGACATTAAACTGTCAGTTACCACCTTTCTTCAGTAGGATCTTGACAAGTGAGGCCCAAGGACTCTGATTTTTAATTATACCTGCTTGCCTTATCTTCTGTAGACAATATTTTGTAATGTTGTGGCACATGACTGCATGGCAGCTCAGATGTTGGCACTGTCATTGATATCCTAGTAAGTATGCTGCACAGCACTTGATGACTTGGCAAAAATGATTGTGTCATTTCTTGTTTCCAGGAGGTGATTCCTGTTATCTCTTCATACTAACATCTGACATGAATTGCAAAGCTCCACTGATGAGTAACCTGGGGTAAGCTCTGATTGCTGAATATTAGGAAGAGTCCACGACAGCATGAATTCAATTCTTTACCCTTTTAGAACCCTTTAGCACCTTGTGGAAAATGTTCATAGTTTGAAATACTTTTATTCACCAAACAATTTGTCTTCATTTGACATTTGTATGAATTTGACCAGCAATTACAATTTGTATGTTTTTTGTTTATTTGTTTTTGCTTATAAGAACTAAGTAAAACCTCAAAAAATCTCAGAAATCCTGTTGGAATCTAATTTGAGTGTTTTTGAGATGAAAATGCATGCAGGTTGAGCAACTGTATGTGGACAGAGCAGTGAGCATGCACTGGAAGCACCTTTGGCATTTAAACAGGGATTTAATTTATTTGGAAATGAGTGAATTGAGTGAAATATGACATGTCTGCGGGTTACCCTGATCCTGAGAAAACAGCATGTAACTGCCTGCAAAGTGTGGATATTGGGTTCTAGATAGTCTAGATGCTGTCAGCTCTACATGTCGAACATGGTTCCAGGTGGTCTAGACTTCCACATGATATGGACCATCAACAGCAAAGGCTTAGAGATAAAAAAAAAATAGTAGTTCTATTCTTGCAGAAGATGTTTATCAAGAATCAGTCTCTGCTCTGATCTGGCACAGTGGATCCATACGTAGAAGGCTGCAGTATTTGGTTCATTCAGTTCTGTCTTCATTTTGAAATGACCCTGCATGGAAACACAGTCATTTTCTAAAATGATTGGTGCACCCCATACTAACAATTCAAGATAACAAACTGTGAGATATTGTGTAGGCCAGAATACATACCCCCCCCCCCCCCAATTAAAACGAGTAACCTTTGTCACAACAGTTATTCATCCATCCAAATGATTTGTATGACACATTTAATGCTTCAAAAACAAAACATTACCAACATAGCAGAAGAACATGGATCAAGTTTTATATTCATGTTCAGACCAAACATTTGCATGCACGCCTCATCTTTTAATTAGATAAATGTCTGACTGAGATCCAAAGTCCAGAGACTGGAGTCCAAAGCTGATGATCAATGACCTGAAGATTTGCAACTCAAAGAGAATTTACAAGTCATGTAAGTTAAGGTCTTAGACATTAGTAGTGTCCATTTCGTTGTCATTCAATTCTCCATTTTTCTTTGTTCTTTTCAGTATGGATACATATTTGAAGTGGTATTCCAATCTTAGCCCTGCCTTGGGTTTATAACAATGATTGGACATTGATTTCAGTTAAAGTCCATATCACATATACAGTGTATATATACTGAAAATCATTCCAGGCATGGGTTTACATTTCACATTCATACTAAGTTATATTTTATGTTATATAAAAATAAGATATGGCAAAGCACCGAATGTTTGCATGTCCTGTGAAATTTCCGGTCTGAAATGATCAGGAAAATTGTCTGTTCATAAGATGTCTATGAAGACTGCATCCAAGGGCTCATAAAAGTTAGTGTCTGTATCTTGGAATAGGTCCCAACAGGTCGCACTCTGGGCAAGTATGAACTCCCCTTTAAATGGTCAGGGTTGCCAAGCAACAAAGATTTATGGCTTGGTTTAGTGTTTGTGGCTGGCAGTGTTTTACAGGCAAATATGTTTTGAACACTGAGCCTTTAGATATGGCATGACCCTTTTCCATTAATGGGAGGAAAATTGTTTGAGGGTCTCTCTATTATGTTATGTCTAGAGGTCTCTCTGTCAAACTTGAGGATACACAGAAGTTATTCAGAACTTTATTTGTTTTGTCCTTCACCAAATCAATAGAAAGTTTATTCTGTTCAAATGGTAATGGAGACTTCTACTGGGTTTAGCAAGACTTGGAATGGGTTTGATGGATCACCCGACTCATTCCAGGGAGAATCTTGTACAATTACTAAACATGTTTTTATGAAAGGACTGGGTAAGACACCTTCTCTCAGCCAGCTCATTGCTTTTTCCTTTTTATTGCCTCTTTCTCTATCTCTCTCACTCTCTTCCTCCTGCTCTCTCTCTCTCTCTGTCAAGGGACTGCTAACTTTATAACAGCTGCTTTTCTTTGCTAAAGTGACTTACACTCCATGGTGTTGTCAACAACACTGTAGGTTTCTCATTGTGGGTTGATAAATAAAGAAGACTCAAGGCATTATGACTAATAACTAGAGATGTCCTGAAACAATTATTTTGCACAGT
Organism: Acestrorhynchus altus; assembly: GCA_034509495.1. NCBI lineage: Eukaryota > Metazoa > Chordata > Actinopteri > Characiformes > Acestrorhynchidae > Acestrorhynchus > Acestrorhynchus altus. The sequence goes on from CM067516.1 coordinate 16,283,146, forward strand.
AATCCAATCTGAGTCTCTTAATGCTCAGTATCAGTGAAACCCGAACCAATCTGATTCAGTCGTTGTGTTTCTGGAATTGATAGTCACATGATATATGTAAGATGTATTGTTAATTAATACTGAAGTAAAATCATGTGTATGTGACAGTATATATAAATCTTTTCTGTACTGTACTATGCTGCTGCTGGAACCTTCATTTCCCTGAGGGAAGGGATCAATAAAGTTCTAGCCTATCATATCTATCTATCTATCTATCTATCTATCTATATATATATATATATATATATATATATATATATATATATATATATACCCACACACACATACATACATACAACTGAAAAGCTTGTTAACGAGCTGATGTCAGGTGTGTTGGGAGCAGTGAAAGCTCTGAAATATGCAGGGTGCTTCCAGGACCAGGGTTGAGAAACATTGCCGTAAAATCACTTTGTGTGTGCATTTGTGTGTACGTGATATGATATGGTTTTCTATTGCATCCATTAGCTTTAACAGACTCCCTGTTTTGTTACCTTTAGAGAACCTCCTTATTGATAGTACTGTATGTCTCACTGCATATATGAATAATGTACATGAAAGTTACTTTGTGGTGGCCAGAGTGTGCTCTGAACACCATGGTAAAACTAAGGATTGGAACTTAATTGCCAATAATAACAATAATGGTAATTGCCAATACCTGATATACCTAAAATATGACTTCATCAGTCCTGATCCCAATTGGTCAGGGGGACATTTCTACTTATAACCCGTTCTTTACTTTACAGTAAGGTGAGTTCTATACAGTATAAGCTCAAAGGACAAAACTGTCTGTAATCTAATACTTAGTTATGCATTCCCGTGCAAAAAGCATATATCTGTGTGTCAAGTATAATGCCAGTACTCGTTCACTTTAGCCCACGCATGTTCTTCAGCTCCTCTTTCAGCTGGAGTTCATGTGCTTATTTCAGCCTTCAACCTGCTGTTCCAGACTGCAAACTGTAATTGAGGTCAAGGGATTTTGCTGGTCAGTCACAGTGTCAGAGTGGTCCATCATGTATCTGTTGAGCCAGTCGGACACCAATTGGCTGTACACTCTAAACAAAAAAGGTTCTATATACACCAATCAACCTCGAGAGTAAAACCTCCCTGACACCAGTTCATGGGTTGTCCTTGAGCACATTTGGTACATACCAAATATTGCATACCAGGAACACCTCACAAGAGATGCTCAATATTTTTAACATGACCCATTCTTCTAGCCATCATACTAACACTTGCTTATCTTAAATGGAGACTTTACAGGAGAAAGCAAAAATGCTCTTAACTTTGAATGTAAAACAAGAGTAATCAATAAGCAATATAAAGAACATCTATGAAAATGGATACACATGGTTTTCATTGGACAGCAGATATGTACTGTTTCTTTCTATGTTATTTATTTTTTTTACTAATGATTTTCACATTTATCTTAACATTATTATTATTTTTTTTTTCAACTTTTTACATTCTGCCTATTTCTGCTATTCTTGATGAGCTCCATTCTGACAATTGAATCTATTTCTGTCCACTCATTAAGTCCAAATAGAAGACTAATGCACAAAATTGAACTTGATTGCATCAAGTGTGTGTGCACAGTTTTCCCTTAACCCTCCTCTTATTTAGAAGATTATGCAAATGAGCTTGGAGTTGGAACTTACAAACTGTTTTGTTGTTGTGTTTATGCTTATAACTAGGCCTTGCGTGCAGCCTATATACTGGTGCCGGAGGATAGTGGGACGTTTATTTGTGAGAGGGTACGGCAGGTGTTTCTTGCCTGAGGTGAACTGTGTTCTGCACACTGTTAAGAAATGTTTATGTGTACCTATGTGTATGTGTACCTCTTTTGCCTGTGTGCAGTCATTTTGTGCTTGCCTTTTTGGCAGACCTAGAGTAATTTAGTAGGCAGTCAGAATTTTGGAATGTAGCCTCAGCCATCATATGGAGGTGTGTATCTTGTCTTGAACATGAATATACAGACAGGCATGTAACCGAATACCAAAACAAACAATACATTCTAAACAGGTCAAATAAAAGTATAATTTATTTCTCTAGCACTTATTACAATTGATATCACAAAGCAGCTTTACAGAAATAAAAATATCATATAATCATATTATATAATCAACACATGAAACAAAGGATAAAGACAGTAATCCCCTGGTGGGCAAGCCAAAGTGCGAGGAAGAAACATTGGGAGGATATGGCCCATAAAGGGGGACCCATCCTCCTCAAACTGCTCATACATTATTGATAAGGGTAGACAGGACAACCAAGTTTGTTGTAATGATCAGGTGCCCTGAAGTAATGATAATTTGATGGTGGGCATAATAGCAACCATAGCAGATAATTAGGGTTCATTTAAATTTCTATATAGTCTGTGGTGGCAGGTGGGCAACTAGTCAAAGGCAGGATGAAAGACTAGTCCAGTAGCCAGAAGGTGGGCAGCCAGTGTGAAGGGGTAGCAGGGGAGCTTAGATTTATGGTGAACAGAGAATATAAACATTACCAGAATGACTATAACGGTCTAACTAAAAGGAGAGAACCAGAAGATATGATAATTCAAATACAAATGTGAATACTTACTGTGTAGGTCCCAGTGTTTGACATATTGACTGCCCACAAATACCAGTAAATTTTCACTGTCAAGCACAAACATATAAACTAATCTTCAAATTAAAACTTCTTTACATTTAATGGATGTCAATATAAAAATATTTTACTCCAAGGTTCATGTGTATCTGCTCCAGAGTGTCCTATTCTACTGGCAGTACTTCTCTGCAGGGACTAGACAAACTCTATGTGTGTATGATACAATCTGTGTCAGCAATGGAGCCAACAAAGTAGAATGCATTCATTAGACGGGGTGTCGACAAACGTGGACATATAGTGTATTTGGTTCATCAGAACAAATTGGTGTCATAACATTCTATTCACACATTTATTAAAATTGATCCCCAAAAATAATTATTATTTATTATGCATGGCATTAACACTCACTGAAAATGTCAGGTTTGGCCACGCCCACTTGTGGATTAAATCCAGCTACAGAAATATTAAGCATTAATTTAGCATAGAAACACATACAGAATGTAGCTTTATGTTACACCCTACACAGGACATAGTCTTACAATAATTTGTGCATAATTATACACACACACACACACACACACACACACACACACACACACACACACACACATGCAGTTCATACTTGCTTTAAGCAGAATCTCCAGCTCGGAATTCTTTCATGCTTTAGATTTGGAAAGGGTTTGGTGGGGGTGGGGTCTGAAAATGAACAAATGTAAAGGAGAGAGTGGGTGTATATAGGAAGATGAAAACATAGGACAGAATGTTTGGTAATGGGGCTTACATTGTATATTTTCTGTGTGTGTGTGTGTGTGTGTGTGTGTGTGTGTGTGTGTGTGTGTGTGTGTGTGTGTGTGTGTGTGTTTGTTTGTTTGAGGGCATTATTAATGCCTTTTCTTATACACTGCAATGCTTGTGCATGTATAATGTCCCAGTAATTGTGGACACCTATTCTAATGAATACATTCAGCTACTTTATGTACCAATGGCTGATGGAAGCGGTGCAGATATTTCTTGTAAGTTCTCCTGCTTTGGTGCAACATCAAGACAACCACCAAAAAAGGAAGTTAGTTTTGCAGGTGGTGGCCAAAAGACAATTACTCTTTCTATCCTTCCTGACTGATTTTTCTCTAGTTGCATTGTACAGCTTGCTTGCCAGAAAACATTGGAACTGGCAGGTCCAACAGTGGTGTGCTGTTCTCTTCACAGATGAGCAGGTTCACACTGAGCACGTCACAGAGGTGAAAGTGTCAGGAGACATTGTGGTGAATGTTATGCTGCCTGCAACATCATCCAGCATAACCAGTTTGGTGGTGGATCAGTGATGGTCTTGGGAAGCATATCCTTGGAGGGTCACACAAACCTCCATGTGATAAAAATGCTGTTAGGTAACAAGATGATATTCTCTCTCAGAGTGTGTTGGCAGTTCCTGGACAAGGAGGAGGGCACTGATGAATTGGCTCTCATGTTCTCCTTCATCTTCCCCCTGCTGAAGCCTTCTGAATTCTGGCAACTGGTAGGAAGCCAGAACCCTGTGATCTAAGTGATCATGATGATGAAGGTTCATAAAGGTTGATTAGATCTTGTATATATTCAGGAGTAAGCCCATGTAAGACTTTATATGTAAGTAAAATAATCTTATAATAATGTGTGTGTGTTTGTGTGTGTGTATATATATATATATATATATATATATATATATATATATATATATATATATATATATATATATAGCATTTTGAACTAACTGAAGTATAATGTGTATATTTTACACATAAATTACATATCAATGGTAGAATGACTCATATTTTGGAATTTTGACACAGTCATACAAGTCCTCCATCAAAGTCTTTACTTTTCCCAAGTGTTCCTTCCAAGATTAATGTCTATGACTGTGTATCTAATGAACCTGCAAATGTTGGTGCATGATGGAGTGATATGAGAATGAAAGTGCTTAACATATTAAAGTATCTTAATGCATTTAGGATAGAGTAGATAGGGAGTGTAAGTACCCAGTGGTTGAATTAGAGAGCTTTGAGTATTCCTGAGAACCGCACAATGATTACTCACTGAATATCCATCCATCCATTTTCTATACCGCTTATGCTGAATAGGATCACGGGGGAGCCGGTGCCCAGCCGGCAACTCTGAGCGCAAGGGCAGGAAACAACCCTAGACAGGGCGCTAGTCCATTGTAGGGCTCACACACACACACATTCACACACTAAGGACCACTTTAGAGTCACCAATTCGCCTACCCAGAGGAAACCCAATGCGAACATCGGGGGATCAAACCCAGGTAACAGCACTATCCACTGCACCACCGTGCCGCCACCTTACTCTACCCCAACCTTAATCATAAAACCAACCCTTACTCTAACACTAACCTTAACCATGAAACTTATCTCTTACTCTAACTGTAACCATAACCACATCTCAATTCAGAATGTACCCTATACATAATCTTAAAATAACCTATACATGACCGTAATATTATCGTAACATAAGCTGAACCTAACCCTTCATAAAGTGCAGACAGTGATTCACTGTCTACAAGAGTTCATGTCCATTAACTCCCTTTAATAATCTCCATTTAATGTAAAAGCAACATTGTTTGTTTACAATGGAATTGTGTATTTAGCAAAACAACACCACCAGTGCAAATTGTAATATATATATCATGTCTATTTCAAGTGCATTCAGTGTGTCTGTAGATTGTCAACTTATTTCCAATTCACAAGCAGAATACATTGAAAAAGTCCCCTTTTTGGAATTCATTTCACAATTCATTGTGGTTCTTCAACATCAGTGAAGAATGGTGCATCAGTACCTTTGGCCACCATACATGGCCAATCCATGACTGAGGGCAGTTGCTTTCCATACTTTGCTTTGCCACCACTCTCATGCAGGTTATTCTTGGTCTCATCAGATCTCAAGACCTTTTCCAGAATTCTGCAGCTCTTTTAATTAACCTTTTTTTTTTCTCAAAATTTTCAGGTCATCAGAAATGTAGGTCTTCCTTGGCCTACCAGTCCCTTTGCAATTAACAAGCTCACCAGTGCCTTATTTCTTCTTAATAATATTCCAATTGTTTTTGTTAATCCCAAGGTTTGATCATTGTCTAGTGATTTTGTTCTTGTTTTTCAGCCCCACAAGGATTAACTGACTTTCATTGGAACACTCTTGTCCTCATGTTAAACAATAGCAATTACAGATTTTACTTTACTTATTTTATGCCTGCAGAGGAACACACTTGAGTAATCAGAAACACCTATGAAGTCAAATGTCCCAAACATTATGCCTCCCTGAAATGAGAAAAAATGTGTTCAAAAAGCATTGTAATTTCAACATGGTAAAACCAAATGTATGCAAATGCTCTTAATCTGTATGATTTATTTTTAAAATCTATAAAGATGAGGGGCATATGAAGAAAAATACAATAATCAAATTATTTACAATGCTTTTTCCCTTTTTCAAAAATGATACTTATTCTTTTGTTAGCTCTATTGTGATCAGATATAAAGGCAAATCTAAACACTATTTAGTTCATATTAAAAAATATGTTTTTAAATGAAATCATGTTTAATTAGGGCTAAATTTATTTACATCCTTAAGTGTGATTCATTAAGATTTAAACAAATTAACTTGATTCATTCCTTTAATCTTTTGACACCATTAAAGTTGGGTCCCTGCATAGAGACTCACACACCTTTTTACTTATAAGAGTCATTACATGCTACAATAATTTAGCTTCTTGCTGGAAATCCTTCAGTAATGTATATTTGGGGAGTTTGGATAAAGCATATATTGTATATGTACAGTATACAGGGTAGTTCTGGTGTCCAGTATGGAAAGCTTGTTTGACCAGCTTGACAGCTCTCTATTGCCCGAGCAAATCCACATTCTGGCCCTGGTATGGTCTAGGAATGCTACATGTGAGCTTGTTCATGTGTAAGCATAGTAGTGTTTTCCCATTCAAAACCCACATTGTTTTTGTCAATCTTTAAATGGTTTTGGCATTGCATCATGCAAACGTATAGACCTCAGATGGTATTTCACTGATACCCTTGCATTCACATTTGCTGTAAAAGTTCCATTAAACAGGACCTGACGTTCTCAGAATGACTGGTCCCTACCTCCTTCATTTCTGAGCCTGCCCTTCAGGGGGTTAGCGTCTAGGATAATTACATAATCAAAATGCCACCATTTTGCTGGTAATATATTGGCTTCTACGTACCTCGTCCCAATGTCGGAGCAGGTAATCAGGAAAGAAAGAAGAATTCCCTGTCAACTGGTAGCGGACAAACTTTGAATGTCACAGTGAAGTCTATTTTCACAATCTTATGGTCTTAAAAATTAATTGTATAAAGTATTGACTCCTTGAGCAATGTCACAGATGACAACTTTTGATTCCATGAAGTACCATGTTTGTAACATAGATGTGGGAGAACTGTTTAAAACAACTTTTTCACTAACAGCTTTTTACCAAAATAAACATACCTTCACACTCACACGTCTCTATTACAAAGATGGGTCTTTATCAAAAGTTGCTTTTCTATGGTAACAAGGCTTTCAGCAAAGGTGTGCATATGTGTAATTTGGGGGTTAAAATGGAACTTAAGGCAGGATTACAGTAATCAGAATCAAACACATTCAAGTTAATTTTTTACTGGTCACTATGATACACAAAGTCGTCAACACTAGGAGGGTGAGGGATACCAATCCAGCCCTGGAGTTTTATATAGACTGGCCCAGTTACAGCTAATTGGTGGCGGTTTTCCCGATGGCCAGTCCATTCCCTGTCTGATGTAAAGGAGGCAATTTTATAGATGAAATATACCAAATGATGTTGGAATCCACTTAAACAAATCTGTTTGAAACAAGCTCAATGAGGTTTTGATGCAAATAGACATAGACTTCAGCATGCAGTAGCTGTGTTGGTTACATTGGCATTATAGTGGAAGTCTGCATTCCTGTGAGCCCTCACAGGTCCAATCACAATATCTGGCAGTGCTGGACTAAATTTTTAATGTCATGCAGTGTAGGCAGTTAACCAATCAGTGAGTGTGGGAGTGAAACAACATGCATGTAAAAAAAAAAAACCCCCGTCAAATTAACAACTATGACTGTCTCTCACTCATGCAGGCTGCTCTTTGTGCCACTGACATACAACCCTAAGCAGCTTCAGGTGGCCCATGATCAGGGCAGGTCAGCAGAAAATAACAACTCCATCTTTCAGACTGTCACAGAAAGTAATAAATTAATTCTAAATATTTGCAAAAATATGTGAACATCCCATGAATTGTGCATTATTGTGTTACGGAAATGGTGGAGTCTGTAGACAGTCAGTCAAACTCAGTTGTGGACAGTGCTGTAAAGAAAGGCAAATACACCACAATTAAGCAGATGAAAGGCACTTCTTGGGAATGTAGACAGGACAAGGCCAAAACTTGTATGGGCGGGAGCTGGAAAAATTCCAGTGGGAGCAGGTGGTATTAAAAATTTGGTCCTGTGCAAATCTCTACAAAATAGTCCTCCACAGACAAAGATGTGGGCTCCACCTTTTTGGTGGGGCTATATAAAGTCTATTGATGTGGCATTACCAAGGTAACACAAATGTGAAGTCAATTCGTAGAGCCCTACCTCATTAAAACTTCTGAATGGTTCTGTAACCCTATGTACAGTCAGCTAATCATGCTGAGAAGTAAGCATTACATGCCAAAGGATGTTGAAAAGCCACCAGAATTGTTACCTTTCCTGCTCAAGACCAGGAGCCCTGCAGTGGAAAATATGCAAATCTTCAGACAACTTCACCACTCTAATCCAAACGGATAGTATAATTATTTTTTGTATGTAACTGACAAAGTATCTACTTGGAAATAACTTTTATGACAAATTTTGGATTTTACCTTCTCCTGTGAAGCTAAAATTATTTAGATAATAGATCAGCAATTGCACAAGATACACAGGACTTGATGCATGTTCTTTGGTTTGTATATTAAAGTCATTCCATCATAGTGTGACCGTAATCATGATGATCAAGTGTGGTCTCAGCTAGTACTTACCATTTTCTTGGCAGCAGTGCCAAAGACATCCTGGCCACTCCATCAGCATCCATCAGCCACTCGGCCCTAATGGTCATTGAGCCATGGGGAAACTGCCACACAGTCTCATCATGGATTTCCTCCACATTTCCCCCTCCATCCATCTAATCTCCATGCACTCATTTCCAGAGTGCTAAACATCTACAGGTTGCAGATTTGGGCCTTTCCTACCAATGTCTCGAGTTCTGGACCCAGCGATAATTTGAGTGCTCCCCTGCTTGCATTCCCGCATCTTAAGTGGCAGCAGTGAGAGCTACAGGGATGACCCCATCAAGCCTTTTCTGTCTAACCTCAGTCAGAGCAGAGCAGCTGCCAAGGAGCTAGTCCTTCTTATTAGCATGATTGGTGCTAGTGGATGTGCAATGGCATGCTTATGGCGGGTGCCTGGCAGGTGGACAGCGATGTGTCGCAGCAGCCAAATGCTGCAGTTCACTCATTCTTGGGAGGCATGAGGAAGCACAGTCTGTACATTCGTTATGCTCAGCAGATGTGTGTGTGTGTTTTCAAGAGAGAGCGAGAGAAAGAGAGAAAGAGAGCGAGAAAGAGAGAGCAGCTGGAGAGTGGAAAGACCTGAGGCAAGTAGAAGAGAAATCACACCATTCCCAGTCCTCCACCACCCACAGTGCTGGCACTCAGCTAGCTAGGGAGCCTCCGCTGGCTGCATTGTTACATTTTCACTCGTCATCCCCATAAGAATAGATATTCAGGTGCCTCCCCACAAGCAGTGGGACTAAGCAATGGTGTCACAAGCCATTTCAGACAGAGCACATCACATAATTGACACTGACATCATTATAAACCGCATCATGGGGATTTCACTGCAGTGCTTCTGTTTTGATTATCTTCTACAAATGCCACTGTTGGATTCTCAAGTGAGGCACCCTGGACAATGCTGCTGCTGACACTGCAGAGGTGTATACTACTGCTGGTGTTCATATCTCAGCAGTGCCAGGTGTTGTCCTTGGCTAGAAGATTTCCACTGTACAGATTGATGTGTTCTCACTGGGAGAGAAATATGGACAGGTTCCTTTCTTCCTATTGCTAAAGAATGCACCAGATCAATGTGTTGGGGAACGATATTATGTGGCTGTCTCAGGGCTTCCTTTGTTCTGACACAACACAGAACCTGATCCAGGTTTTGGCGCATCCTGCACTGTGTTCGCATTTGAGTTTGGGTTATTTTATGTTTCAAAAACAGTCCTAATTTATTTTTTACTCAACGATTTTCTAACACCTCCTTACCCCTTAACGCAGCATTATGTGAGAATGGATATTTCTTGCTCCTGGGCTCCCCCTCCAGTCATAAAGGACATGTTTTACTCATGCATTTCTGAAGATGCTGAGAAATTTCAAACTTTTACTTGGACTGAGGTGATTTCATGCAAATATGAGCTGGATTACGTCGTGCTACAAAGTTCCTGAGAGCATTGTCCTCCACACTTCATCAAAAATACATAGAACAGTCCCTTTAAAACCAATTCACTATATGGATAAACGTATTGGGGAACCTCTGAATCATTAAATTCAGTAGTTTAATTCAGTCCCATTGCAATACATATCTACAGAAACAAGTACCTAGTCTTTACAAACATGTGTGAATGTCACAACCACCAACCTAAGCAACCAATGGCAGAAGTAAACCAAAGAAAGTTGTTTACTGATGAAAGAGCAATCCGATAGAATGGTTAGTAAACAGTCACAGGTCAGTAACATGTAAGTTGCAGTGGGATAGATTGGATAAGCCTGAAACAACAGATAAACAAACCAGGGTAATAACCAGGGGGTGCAATATAAACAGCACAATCCAATAGTGGCAAACAACATTAGTATTCCTGAGAAGGTGATTTGTGAAACCATTCAGAATCTGCAGAGGGTGAGTTCTTGAAAGTGGAGTGAAGACCTGTTGAATTGTAGGAATTTGAGTATGCAGACTGCTTGGATATATTTAAAGAGCAAGGTAGCGTGACAGTGAAAGAATGGATTGCACTGAAGAACTGACTGGATTTGACTGTAGTGTTATAATAGGATGCCACCATTTCAAAGTCAGTTTTTGAAATTTCTTCCCTTCTGTATATCCCACAGATCAGCTGTGAGTGGTATTATCCTTCGAGAACTCACTGAACTCACTCATTCCATCGGCAGAAGCACGGAGCCTTGGTGTGATTATGTATGACTCATGCAGATTTCTCCATTACAACATCTAGAAAATCCAACCTTTTCTCTCTAGATAGGCTTTCACGCTCGTTCAGACTTTTGTCAATTCAGTACTTGACTACTGCAATTGCCCCCTGGCCGGGATTCCTATGTTTACCATCAGGCCCTTGCAACTGATCCAGAAAGCAGTGGCACTACTTGTATTCAATGTTCCTAAGTTCAGCCATGTAATTCCACTCTGCCTCAATATGTACCAAGAGCCCTTCAAGCATCAAGTACAGCCCAGCTTGGCCCACAATCCCTCAAGATGCTTTGAAAACAAGTATCCCATCTCTTTTCTGTCTTGGCAACAAATTGGTGGAATGAACTTTCCCTGGGGACAGAACAGCTGAGTCACTTGTTGTCTTTAAAAGCTAACTGACGACCAAACTCTTTCAAGAGCATTGAACTTATTAAAGGCTTATAATTATACTATATCTTGCATGATAAAGTGTAATATGTTGAGCGTTGGGTTTTGAGGTCTCCATTCTGACATTTGTATTTCACAGCAACTAAGCTAGAAATATCTCTGGAACCCAGCCTCTACAAATGAGTTAAACAGCAAAGCTCTTCTGTAAATTGCACTTCTGTAAGTTGCTTATGTACGAGTGTCTGCCAAATACAGTAAATGTAAATGCAAATATAATTACTGTGTAGAAGCAAACATGTTCTTATTGTTTTATCATTGTTTCATAATTTAGCATGGTCAATTCACCTACCACATGCCTTATTGGGAAGCAGGAGGAGTACCTAAGAGAAAACCTGGGAAACAGGGAAAATGCACCAAACTTCTCACAGACAGTGAGACAGGGATCAAACCCACAGCCACAGGCCATGTGACACATGAACAACCTGCAGTGCCACTGTTCCTATCTATTATTGTATTGTTTTTTTTCTAAAATCAAGGGTATTAGCTGTTGCTTCTTGTCCCGGAACGGTCACTTTATTGGCAGCATAGGAGAACTGCAGTTGATTGGGGTGGGCAAAGCTGTGGTCACCTACATAGGCAGATATGAGTAAATGTTTGGTTATTGGTTAACAGTGAATACAAAATTGGCTCCTTCACACCTTATTTTTCCACATAGTCTACTGGACTGGAGTGAACAGTGCGTTTAAACTTCAAAGCCCTTTATTTCCAGAAAGTGAAGGAATGAGTTGCAGATTTGAGACTCTTTGATATAGTAGTTGAGACATTAAGTCATTTAAAACAGTTTGGTGTGAAATGATGGGAACCAGCAGGGAATGTGATTTCTACAACACTTCTGCAAATATTGTCACTTTTACACTCAATTTAGTTACACTATGTGCAATTTTTTGTAGACACCCCTGCATTTAGCAACTTGTAGCCATTGCTGACAAATGCACACACAGCTTGTCCCTATACCCTAGTCCCTTTAGTCTCTACAGAAAAGTACTGTCAATCGAATCAGACTTCAAAAGAAATTTCAGTTTTTTTGGATTTGAAGATCTCTCTTATTGCATTCCAATGTGTACTGAGTTTAAAAGAAAAGGATAAAGCTTGTCTAAAAGTTGTGCAGCATGAATAGAAGCATGCAGGGGACAGCCTGTTTACGATTTTATGCACTAGACCCACATTTGAAAAGAGTTTAAAACTTTCAAAACTCAAAAAAAATATTTCTCTAAGATCTTGCAATAGTGGTACTGAAATGGCTTTTTATCAAGCTTCTATGTATAATGATTCTAGAGGTCTAATGGAAGATTCACTGGCCAGTTCCCACAGGGAAGGTTGTAGCCCACTCCATCACCCCAACCATTGGTTAAGTAGGATGATTTTAAAATCAAATTTAAAAAATGTCTAACCTCATATTTAAACCAAAGTCAATAGCCTACAAAGCACTACAATAACATTAGCCTTACTGTACATGGTAAAGAAGCCAGTCCCCTTTTTCTCAAGTGGAATTAAGATGATACTGTTTCCTATATTATGAGGCCCATCGATCTTAGTCAACTTGTAACCATCTTGGTCTATTAAATGAGGCGTAAAATGGGCTGGCTCAATTTTGACCTGGTGTCAAATTGGTGCTCAAAATATATTCCAAGTCATCTGGAAACAAGAGCTAAAGCATTATTCAAATCTCATAAAATAACCTGGCAGGCATGTAGAGGAGAGGAGGCATTTTGAAAGAAAGAGAGAGGGATAGAAAAAGTTTATTTATACCAAACCCATGGCCTGATGCTAAATCACAAAAGTTTGGGAGAGATTAAACTCGACTGACATCTCTGACAGTACATGATATCACTGTGATTTCATGTGCAGTGCTTAGGGTTTATGAAAACCTTCCAGCAGTAGAATGGAGAGATCCTCCTTTATTTCTCTTTTGCAGCTAAAAAGAGTGCAGCTAAAATGCCTCTGTTCTGTTCAAAACGCCTGCCATATACTGTGCCAATAAAAGCAAAAAAGTCCACAGAGCAGATTAGTTAGAGCACACACATGATCACCAAAGCATAAATAATGAAACATTGAAAAAAATGACAAAAGAAAGGGGGAAGGGTTTATTCAGCCATTGTTCAGTTAACTGAAGTTAATATCCCATTTATCGAATGAAAGCTGTGGTTAATTATAAAGGAGGATGACTTGCACATTGCACTGTGTACTGTGATTATATAAGAAAAAAACATTCTGCAGAGGAAAGTTTTAGGTTGTACGTTGCCCATAAGCCCCAAAAATATGTATAATATGAGTATAATAAACTATGTATTATAAAAAAGACCCTAAAACAAGCAGACTGGTGGCAAGGCTACAGACTAACCTATCATTTCTTTAGCTTGTTAACAACAAGTGGACAGAATAAGAGGACAGCAGCACTGTTCTGTCTTAAGAACAATTGCAGTGTGTTTGTTACAATATTATAACTAAACTATTATATTATTGCTGTCAAATGAAAATCATGTATGTCCAAAATGAGACTTTAGAGATCAGAAATGTATAATTTTATAGGAAATGTATATAAAGTAATTTTAGAGCATTTCCATTGGTCTATTCATCCAGAATCATTAACACAGTGTACACAACAGCTACAGGGTTCAACCCATGAAAAAAAAACTAAAGAAAACTTGTTTTCAATGGACGGGGACAATATATGACTTCTGTAATGTTGGAAATCAGCCAATGAAAGCAGAATTTGAGTTTGGAGTAGGCTTTAATCTTTAAACAGATTTAAAATACACAAAGAGAAAAAATGACCAAGCCAGATATAAAACATTTTGTTAATGGTGTTGTTGATGCTGTGCTAGATGAAAATGACTTATTAAAATAATTTACTCCAAATAATGAAAAAAGAAAAATCAATAATACTGCTTACCCGCTGGTGGGCCAGCCAGAAAAGAGAAAAATGCCACAGAAACACCAGATTTCTTGTAAACAGAGTTGTTGAGCACATGTTCAGCATTAGCCTGAAGCTGGGGAAGAGTACCACAGCTGTGGAAAACATCTTGTGTGGTACCTGTACCGAAAACGCAGCACCCAAAGGACCTAAACAGCACTGACTTCTCATCTGATGAAGTCACTAGAGAGGCTGGTTGTTACACCTCTCTGCCCTCTGGTTAGTGCATCCAAGGAAACTTTTGAGTTTGCCTACCAGCCTGGCATCACACAGGGTGTATGATGCTATAATTTATCTTCTTTGACTTCACCACGCAGCCTAGGTTGCTGAAGAACAACCTGGAATACGTGGGTGTTGAGAGTCATCTATCAAATTGGATACTGGACTACCTTACCCAACGACCACAGTATGTGAGGGCTCTTCAGCCTGCTGACTTCATGTACAGCTCACCGACCTGTCACCTCCAAAAGTTCTCTGTTGACTCCGCAAACATCAACCTCATAAATAACAAAGAGAACGGCGAGTACAGAGAACTGATTCAGGACTTTGTGGATTTGTGTCTGCAGGAAAGATCAAAGAACTGGTGGTGAATGTCTGTGTATACTGACACACCCCTCCATCAGTGAACATCCAGGGAATGGACATTGAGAGAGTGGACTCTTATAGGTACCTAGGTGTTCATTTAAACAACAGACTGGACTGGTCATTTAACACCACTGCACTTTACGCCAGAGTAGACTCCAGCTACTGAGGAAACTGAGGTCAGGGAGCACTCCTGAAGACCTTCTTTGTCACAGTAGCAGTATACTGATGGCCGACAGGACATATATATATATATATTCCTTTTTTAACTTCCATTCCCTTGCTAAAATCCACATATGTCTCATAAATGCACGGCCACTTCTGTGTAGGACAGTGAGCTCCCCAGTCCTTTCTCTGGCTACGTGTCCCCTAACTCAATCAGGAGCTCAGTTAGCATTCCACCTTCTGGCTTTTTTTATGTAATTGCATCTCAGACTATCCTCTAGGAGGATCCATTAATCATGGTGAAAGATTCTGCAGCGTGAATCTGAACTTTTCCTGCTGTTGCCAAGGCATGATTAGTGGCTAACCTGCAGGCATGCATTGGCTCCCTGTCAACTATTCCTTTAAGAATGACTTGTCAATCAGCATGAAGCAAGGATAAATTTAGCCAGAATAACAATGATCAAACTGTAGATTTATTTAAACACTGAATGACTAAATTAGAATAATTTAAAGTCAAGTTCAAATACAAGAAATATGTTCCAGCAAGCTCTCAAACTAACAACAGAAAGGCTAATAAAATGAAATACGTAAACATGTATTCACTGTATTCACAGTCATGTGCAAAAATGTTTTTAACTCTTTTTAATTTAAGCACTTAATTCATATTGATTCATCATTACAAACTCCATGTTGCATTAGAACAGAACAGATGAACATAAATAATAAAAAGGTTCTCATTTTGAATAAAGCAGTTGATCTCTTGTGAACTAATCTGAAGAACAAAACCCAGAACAATGCCCAGCCAGTGTGTGTATTTGATTAATTCCATCACCAAATCACCTTCACCAAACCAGCAGTTGCACAATAACTATAAATAATACTATTCCACAAGGAGAGCTGTGGAGATGTTTAATGAACTTTATATTTATTCTAATAAATGATAGTGAGAGGATAACATCCCACCGTTGGCCCGCTGACAAAAAAAAATCTAGCAGTTCTCTGGCATTTTGCTCAGAGTGTTTGGCCAGGCCACCAGGGGGTACGCAGAGTATTAAGCAGTATTAAAATTAAATGAGACTTTTTAATGCTCATTTACCGCTCAGAGTACCAGTTATTAATTTTTCTTTTTACATTATTTGGAGTAAATTAGTTAAATAAATAACTGTCATCTAGCACAGCATCAACAACACCATTAACAAAATGTTTTATATCTGGCTTCATCATTTTTTCTCGCATTTGTTTGTAACATTTTAAATCTGTTTAAGGATTAAAACCAACTCCAAAGTTCATAAATTCAGCTTTCACTGGCTGGTTGATGGCATTACCAGAGTCTTTTATTAATGTTTTATTAAAAACAATTAATAGTTTTCATCATGGTTTGAACTGTTTAGCTGTTTGTTGCACTGTGTTAATGATGTATGAATGAATGAGTGTATGAATAGACCAATAGAAATGCTCTAAAAATATTCTTATTTTACATTAACTTTCATTCAAGGTTCAGAACATTTCTCCCTTGTCCTGTAAAGTCTCCATTTTGGAAATATGTGGTTTTCATTGGACAGCAACAATATAATAGTGTAATTTTAATATTGTAACAAACACGCTGTAATTGTTCTTAATACAGGATAATGTTGCTGTCCTCTCATTGTGTCCTCTCAGTATATTGTTAGCAAGCCAAATAGATGGTAGTAAACTATAACATTAAAATCACTTCTGAAATGTTCTGTTCTGATATGTCAGCTGAGAAAGCCCAGTTTGTTTTTGTGGGTATAGATGATGGTGAGAAGTGAGGAAGACCAAAAGGTAAAAGTTACCCTTGGCCGTTACCTTATCACAGAAAACTGTTTGCTTGCTCTTTTGCTTATTGAGTGTTGAGTTACACAGACACTGGCACAGAAAAAGACGTAGTTATGATGCCCAATTCACCTCATAACCTGCACTGCCATTGTGATTTTCAAAAACATAAGGTGGTAATGGGACAGTTTTGAGGTTTTAGAATTAGCATGTTTTCCAGTTGGATTATGCTGGATTTCCAGGGAGACACAAGAGCATTTCAGTTTCACTGTATGTCAGGTGCCTGTACCGAACTCTTATTGTCCATCTATGCCAGGAAAACAGTTTGACAGTCTAGGGCATCTTTAAATAGGATAGTAAATTGTTGTACTGTTCACCATGTGACCCTAAATAATTATCCAAATCTTAAATATTTTGTAGTGGCACATCGGCACTACAGGTAGTTCATGTGTCACACGCCTCCATGGGGTTGTGGGTTTGATCCCCGTTTGGGTTGCTGTCTGTGAAGAATTTTGTATGTAGTCCCTTTGTATGCACAGGTTCAAAATAACACAATGACTGACTGATTATTAAATATTTATTATGGGGTTTTTTTTTTCAGCCTGAAAGCTGGTGTCCCAAAACTTTCAGAATTAAAAATTAAGTCATTGACAGAAACATTTGCCATGGCTAAATAAAGCACTGTCCTTCAAGCTTGAGTGTTTGTATCCAAGGAAAATATTGAAAAGTGATAGATGGATGAACCTATGTCCTACCATTTTTGGAAAAATGTGTGGGAAAAAAAATAATGTTTGAAATTGTGCAATTAATCCATGTTTAGAATGGATTTCTTCTAGGTGAAAGCAAATCAGTGATAATGAGCTTCACCTACAGAGGAACCCAGAATCAGTCCTGGGTGAACACTTATGTATTCGAGACAAGAGTGAAAACGCCCTTTCAAAGACACAGTTTGTCACTGTGATGTGATAGGACCCAGACGTCTGAAGAGTTTAATGCGTCTAAAAGTTATAAGACATTTATAAGATGATGGAGAATAAGTCTGCTGCCTGAAACACTGCATTACAATAGTCCTGAGAATCAGTTTGGTGTATGTATTTTTAAAACACATGGTGGTGAGGTCCGTACAGAAACCAGCAGAATGATTTTTTTCTGATTAACTTTTGGGTTACCATCATCAGCATTATATATAACACTGTTGGGTAATAAAGAAAACGGCTATGCTTATGTTGTATTTCTCATTCCTGGTCCTGGAGTACCACTGTCCTGCTTGTTTTAATGATTTCTTGCTGTAACAAACCCAGTTTGTTTCCACAAGGACTTGTTAGGTAGCTAGATCATGTTTGATTGGGTGTGCTGGAATCCAGGGAAACTCTAAAACGAGCTAAATAGTGGTACTCCAAGACCAGGATTGAGAACCACTGTTTTAGAGTATTCTGTGCTTTAACGCACCCCCTGGAAGTCTAAAAGGGCTCCTTAACAAAGTTGACTAAGTGGTGTTTTGGGATCAGGGAAAATGCTAAGATACGCAGAGCTTCCAGGATCAGGGTTGAGGAACACTGTTGTAGTGTCATGGGATGGGGTGCTGGACAGACAAGGACTAGGGAAGTGGAGGTAAATGCTGGGGTTGAGGATTTAATAAAGGGAAACAAAAAACAACTTGGGTACAAAACAAAGAACAGAATGAGAACAGACTTACAAACACACAAACCAACAGAATCTCCACTAACAAGCAAACCATGAAGGAAACAAAAATCTACAAACAAACGCAAGCTCCACTAACATACAGGGAAGGAAACAAAGCAAGACAGGAACAAACTGTGACAGAAACAAAAGGACCAAGACAAGCTGAGACAAAGAGTCTTAAAAAGAACACAACATTGGACACACCTGGAACCACTCATTAAGAAGGGGCAGGGTGACAAATGAGACACAGATGGGAATGGGTGGAGCAAGGGAGGAGACAAGACCAAAACAAACACAGAGCATGTGCTAGGAGCACAAAGGAAAACACAACAACAGACAAAAGGTGAACAGGACTAGAATATGATAGAGACATGACATGTAGACACATTGTAATGCTTGGTTTCCCTCAACTATGCAATTTTTGCATTTTAAAGTTTACTACTATGTTTCTATTTATCTATCTTTTATATATAAAATATAAATTTAGATGTATTTTAAATTGATCTAAGTTAACCATTATAAACATTACCAAAGCATTGCGCATTAAATGCACAATATGTGCACAGGATTAAGGAGTCTGTCTTCACATTTAAAGATAAAAGTCTTTGTGAATGTTTGAGATTGTTAAGATTTGGTGTTTGTTATATTTGTATGTATGATATGTTGTATATTTTATACATTTCATGAGCTGTCTGTGTAGATCCACACAGGGTTGTTTATTCTAGCGGTTTCAAAACTGCACTGTTGGAGTACAGGATGAGTGTGCATTTACATCACTTACAATATTGCTATGAAGCAAGTGATGATTCAACTTGGCTGTTCCCACTGGCAAACAGTGATGGTGGTATAGTTTTGCTACTGTGGTCACCACAGATCTAGTGTGCCTTAAGGTGCATGGCTTGGACTCAAGCCAAGGGAGGGAACATGCGACAGAACTCTAGGCCGACCTCTGGGCATTGTGTGTTTGGCAGATTACGGCTGGCCAGGCTCCCTTCAGCGAGTTGCCCAGTCATCCTCAAAATGCTCCCCTGTACCTGCACCACTACCCAGCGAACAATGTTATTATCACAACCCACCGCCTGTGCTGCTGACAGAAAAGTGTGTCTGCAGCTTTTGGCAGCAAACAAGAACCATGTCTTTGATTGTGGAAAGCTAGATAAACAATTTTTTATGCCCATTGTGCAGTGTGAAATAAGAAAAATGACATCGCCCTCATGCCCCAACATTGCAGTGGTCCACCCCTAAAGACTGAAGATTTGACAATAGCTTCATAGTCCATTTGTTGTTCCTGGCAAAACACTGAGGAGCTGGCTAGCAAAGTCATGTTGTTTTTTAAACTGGGAGTATGCCAGACCAGTCAAGTGCCAAAAAGCACAGTGTCCTTGTCACCACCTCATCACCACCTCATTGGAGAGGTAGAAAAGTCTGACAGAGGAACCTAACTGTGATGGCTGTCTCCTGCCAGAGACTCCTCTGATATTGGATGTCTGCTCCTGTGAAGCTGAGATTAATAAGCAGACTCTGGCAGGCAAATACATAAGGTCTGTTAAAGAGTTGTGAAACATTCGTAGCGACAGAATATTTCCACCAAGCTTGATGGCTTTTAAGGAGACAAAAAAACAGATGCCTGGACGAAAATCCAGTTCCAGGTAAGGACGGGCACAGGACGTGTCCATTCTTCATGTTCGACTGCAATGACAAATCACTCTTGTTCTGAACAATTACACTGATTACTTTATGCTTTGCATCCTCCTAACCTTTGCTAATGAACATGCAGATTTATGGCCCGCTAATTATAGCTTCCAATGAAAGGTTTTCTTCCAGGGAACTAAGCATAAAACCACATCAGCATAGACCTCTGTCATTTCTGATAGAAGAACACATAATGGACATAATAGGCAACATTAAAAAGCAGGCTACACCAATATATTATTGTTGGTTCAAGACACAGTCTCTATTAAGGGTGGCATTTGCTCAAGAAAAACATTTGTTTGGCATCTGGAAGTCGATTTGGCTCATGTTCTGCAGGCAGTAATGTTGTCACCTTCCGAAATCAACCACAGGCTGCCAGCTCAACTGGCAACTTCAATTACAATTCAAGCCCAATAGCAATTTAGAGTTGGTTCTTTTTCACCAACTTCTTCTCATTATTCAACATTTACAGCACCAGGTCCAAGAGACTATATAGTATAACTGGCTTGGCAAAACTAACCCCATCCTCAGCCAAGCAGCCATTGGATTGTTTCATTTCTCTGTTAGTTTTCTACAAAGCCTCTAAGGCAATACATTGGTTGTTGTTAATGTGGTGTGGACTTTTTATTTTTTAGTTTCATGAAAACATGTACAGGATCTGAATCTATTTCTTAATTAATACAAAGAGAAAAATTGTATGTTTGCCCTATTCAAATACGGCCTATTATCTTGTGGCCTCAATATATTGCCTCAATATATTATCTCATGGCCTCGGTATATTATGTCCTGGTCTCAATATATAAGGTGTCTCAAAAGGAAGGAAACACCCATATAAAATTAAAATGGTTTGGCAGGTGATGATCCAAATTTAGACATATGAGTGAAAGAGGGAATCTAGTTGGGCCATGTCACCAACATAGTGGCCATCTTGAATGCTGCCAACTGGGACTCATCTGATAAACATTTATCATAAAATTAGGCTGAATGCTAGCACAAGCTTCAACAATTCTGTATTTAAGATGAACAACATTCCATATCTTAAAAAAGTGCCTTGACATAATACTACAAGGGGATTAAATGAATTGTTTCTGGTAACAACTGTACGATGCTGGTTGGCACAAGAGTTTTGACAGTAGGACCTGGTGCTTTCCTACAAGCATATTGGCTGCCCAGCAATGATGTAATGGCTGGCTTCACATATATCGAAGGAGGCAGGGGTTTGCCTTCACCCTCATATGTGATGGGGGTAGAGTCCTAACATGGTTGGGTAATTGGCAGTTCCAAATTTGTAGGGAGAAATAAGGAGGAAAAAAAATCCACCATGTGAGGACCCCACAATTACAATCACACCATACTGTCACTTTAGGTTTATGAATCCAGTGAGTGTCCAACCAGTATCACAATTCACAAAGAAATGTACTTCATCACTTAACAGCACCTGAAAGGGAAAACAAGGGTTTCTTTGAAGTTGCTGTATCACCCATTCTTAAGGTGTTGCAGCACAAATGATGACAATCTCAACATATCCTGCTTGGTATAACACTGCCCATCACATTGCCTGTACAGAAGAAAAATCCCCATTTGAGCATAAGAATGAAAACTGTTACATTAACATAATGCAAACTGTTTTTTCTGGTGAAATTATCTATGAGTTTGATCATCACACACCTACCTTCCATTTGAAAATCTGAAGATCTCGCTTCAGCCACAGCATGTGTCTAAAATTGGTTCGCCATCCGTCAAACTGTTGACACCTTGTATAACTGCGTGGCCTCAGTAATTACAGTGTCTTGCAAAACTATTAACCCCCCTTGGCATTGTTTGTGGTTTGCTAACTCGCTACCTGGAATTAAGATGGATTTTTTTAGTTGTAAGATGGAGTATTTGCCTCATTTAATTTCACCTAAACATTTGATTTTTTTTTTTATTGTGAAGCAAACAACAAATAGGACAAAATAACAGAAACCTTTAGTGTGCATAACTATTCACTCCCCTAAAGTCAGTACTTTGTAGAGCCTCGTTTGCGGCAATTACAGCAGCAACTCATCTTGCCACTAGGATTTTTGCAATTCATCAAGGCAAAACTGCTCCAGTTCCTTCGAGTTATATTGTAACTAATCAGGGGCTTCTTACCAAAGGGGTAAAAATATGCACATGCCAACTTTTTATTATTATTATTATTATTATTATTATTATTATTATTATTATTATTAATTTCTCATTTCACTTTCATTTCACCAAGTGTTAGAGTATTTTGTGGAGATGCATCACATATAATTCAGATAAAAAACAACAACATATAAATACAGGTTGTAATAAAAAAAAAAAAAAGAAAGAAAATTTCTGGGTGAGTGTGTGTGTTGGGGACGTGTGTGAATACTTTTGCAAGGCACTGTATCTGGTGGCCTCAGCATATTTTCTTATGGCTTCAGTGTACAATCTTGAGATCTCAAGATTATAATTTGTGGCTGAAATATTTTATTTTTGTGGCCTCAATACACTTACTTCAGGCTGTGCCTTAAACTCATGGCTCTGTAGTTGATCACATATCACATATCTATCATGTTACTCAGAGATTGTTATTTTCATGAGATCTAAAGTTCTCAAATATGTCTTCATTTGAGATGTAAATATTAACAGAATTTGTATGAATTTTACAATCTTTTCATGAAATAAATTACCTAAACATTTTTTGTTTGATCAAGTTTTATCTGTAGGTTACTCTGATCCTGAAAACAACAAAGTGAGACTCTTGGGTTCTAAAAGTTACAAAAATAATTACTATGTCACATAAGAGGCTCTATAGATTTGAGGAACTTTTTTGTTAGGCAACTTTATATCTTTTCATGTTGAAAATCACTGACAGGATCATTTATGCTCATTATACTCCACTGTTAATGCACCATCATGCCCCACTGTTCCCAATCACCCAGTATTTCTTGCTGCACTATGGGTGGCACTGTTTGAGACATCAAATATGATCTCCCCCAGGCTTTAGTCAAAAGTCTTAATGTGCGAATATATGCAATCCAAGTTTTGTTCCTGCATAGTCCACCAGTCATCCCATGAGATGAGCTAAGAGGCACTATAAGTATAGCTCACTTCTGGCCTTGCGCTACTTTCTTCCTCTGCAAGCACATGTTCTATTATTCAATAGCTGACAGGCTATGGGCACCTATGCACTCCGTGATGGAAGTGAAAGTGAAGGATGATTCCTTCATGTCCGCTAAGGACGTTTCCTTCTCATCTGTTGCACAAACAGTGCGCAGGCAAATGCCACGGCATATGAGCTCCCTGCAAAGACGATCCAACAAGCTAACTGCACCTCCGAGGATAAATGAGCCCTCACAAGCTGACAGATAGAGCTAAAATGTCATGAATGTATAGCACACATATTCACCCTTCACTATTCATAGCTCAGTCCCCCTAACAGGTTTAATCCACACACAGCGGACGAGTCAAGGGCATGTGCTTCTTCAGCCCCTGTGAAGCAGATGGCTGTCTTTCTGCCAAGCAATTCAAACATGTCCATCTACTGTGTAACTACTGCACAGCTATGAGTTGACCAGGACAGAAGTGGGGAAATGTGGGTCAGAGGAGAAGCCCCCACTATATGAGGAAAGCCTGAGGGCAATATATCTTCCAAGCTAGCATTGTAGTACGACTACCCTGCTACCCTTCCTCCCTGTTCCAGAGAAAGAGTATGAGCAGATGTCACAACCTGTGTTCATTTTCCAGTCCCTGAGGTAATCCTTTGCTAATAATGTGGATTAGTTTTCAGTAATACTGATTACTCGCTCTTAATAGCATGTACCCAAATTATGTTTGTAGGAAGACTTTTGTCATAAAACAAATGTATTTTTCCAAAAGGCTAACAACATAATTATGAGATGGACAGATGCAGTCATGAGATAGCTCAACTCAGTCTGCAATATCCTGGTTACGCTGGCTGACCAGTGTAGCTCAAGTAAAGGATATGTATGCCAGTCTATCAGTATGGCCAAGGTGGTGACTGGAATGACCAGTCTGGCCAAACTAGTCAAACGGTTCTATTAAATTAGTTAACCAGCATGACCATCCTGAAGACTAGTTTTGTCAAGTTGATCAGTCTGAGGACCGCTAGTCTTTGTTCTTTTACTACATTGCCTCCACCAAGCAAAAAAATTTTTTTTTCATTCTAAACTGCTATTCTTTTTGTGGAAGAATATTTTGCCATCTGTCTCTCCTGTTCACTGAGTGAAGAGTTTAACTTAAAATATAGTATGTACACTTATCACAAATATCATTTGGAATTTGTAGTTCTAACTAGAGTCTGACAATAACGAGGAGAAAAGAAATTCTAATCATGTTACAGTAGCACCTGTTTGTGGGTGGCAGCAAGTAAGCAGTCAGTTTCTTAACTCTTTGAACCCAAGATCCACTTTTTGCGGAAGGTTTTTCTAGGCTTCGTAACTCAGGATCAGAGTAACCTATAGACATGATACACATATAAAAAAAATACAAGACCCTATCTAGCCATAGCATGAACTTATTTCAAACTGAATTAAATCCCAGTTGAAACACAGGTTTAAACTAAAGGAGCCTTCCAGTGCATGTTTACTGCTCTGTCCATGTGTACATGCCCAAGTCTAACTGATTTGTCAAGTATTTTGAAGACATATCCATGTCAGTCTAATCATTACAAAACTCTTGCTTTTTGAGCTAAAAAATACTCTGGATGATCAATTTCCAACACGATTTCTGGGATGTTTTTTAGTCCTTGTAGGCAAAGAAATTTGATCAAAATAAGGTCAAATTTATACAAAAATGTAAATTCTGTTCATTTTTACATCTCAAATGAAGACAAAATTGAGTTGCCTGAACAGGTCAGACGTGTGTGTGTGGCATGAGCTGGACCTACACAGTATTAGCCAGGTGGTTTTAATGGCTGATAGCTGTACACGTCTTAACAGTCAAGGTCTTAGAGACCATATTAGAGAACAGAAAATATATACAAGTCTATTATATAGTCTATTTATCGTGGATATGTTTGTGGACACCCCTTCTAATGAATGTGTTCAGCTCTATTTAGTGACCCATTGTTGACACATCCCTGCAGAGGAGACAGACACAAACCTATTGACACCGTGCCTAAACTGAGCTGTGGAGCAGTGGAATGGTAATCTCTGGAGTGATGGTGTTCCAGCCAATGCTTTTGGAATGAGGGAGCTGGAATGAGATTCAACATCCTGACCTCACTAACGTCAGGTCCCCTATTATCAGCTGGTCCAAATATATATTTTTTAACTGTCTGACGATTGGCATGCTTATGCTAACACTCTTCTCACTATGCAATCACGTTTTAACAGTAGAATGCCTTCTGTGGTCAGTAGAGACAATTCCTCCAACAAAAGGATGAACTCGTTAAATTCCATTGATTTTGGAAGACACAATAAGTGAGGAGTTAGTGAATTACGATATGCATACTGCACCACATAAACAATCCACACGGTGAAACACACACTAGTGAATTCACACACTTGGGGCAGTTAGCCCATGCCCGGAAGGATGGACAGTCTTAATCAAGGTGTCTGGGGAGCACCTAGGGAGTTAGATGCCTTGCTCATGGGCACTTCAGTCATGTCCTGCCTGTCCAGTTCAGAGAATCCAACCTTCCAGTCACAAGGCTGCTTCCCTAACCACCAGGCCATGGCTGTCTCCTGTGTGCACCACTTGCTGCTCCATATAAAAATGTAAATGTATATGTGCATACAGACCCACTGTGCTGCACACACGGGAATTTGTCTTCCGCATTTAACCCATCACACACACACACACACACACACACACACACACACACACACACACACACACACACACACACACACACACACACACACACACACACACTAGGGGGCAGTGAGCACACATGCCTGAGGTGGTGGGCAGCCCTGTCCATAGTACTTGGGGAGCAGCTGCAGGAGCAGGAGCTCAAGGACACTTCAGTCTTTCCTGCCAGTTCAGGGAATCAAACCGGCAACCTTCCACAAAGCTGGTTCCCTCACCAGCACCTATAAGCATGCTGTTGTATAGTTAGTAAGTAAGTAAATGAATTCAGAAAGTAGTGGGGCATGAAACAGGGTGAGTTTGGTGGAAAGGGCAGAAAATCAGGATTTATCTTCCTATCTGATGTCAGCGCTTCTGAGCTGCTTACTTTGAAGACTTTGTAATCGGTTAGTCTTCATCTCTCCGCTTTGACTCGGGGGTTTAAGCCTTCCTCCTCCTCCTCCTCCTCCTCCTCCTCTCGGGCAGAAGGGGGGAGTTTCGCCGTCAACCAGCAGCACCAATCTGCGCGTGCAGGAAGGAGGGGGCGGGAAGGTTAGTTTGTTGAAGAGGGCAGATTCTTCTCCACGTTCACTGGCCGCTCGTTTCCACCGTCCGCAGAAAGCACCTGCGCTCCTCCCTCTGACTGGACATAAAGAAAGGAAAAGACTGGGAAGTGGTCGCGGACGCGGGAGAAGTCAGTGAAGGACGAGAGGAAAGTGAAGGAGCAGCGCTGCGCTCGAGCGGAGGTGAGCGGCGCTCTGTCTGCGCTGATCTGCTGCTGCTGCTGGTGATGCTGCGGCTCCCTAAACCAGCACAAACGCCGGAAAAGACCGCAGTGTGTGTGTGTGTGTGTGTGTGTGTGTGTGTGTGTGTGTGTGTAGGGGGCGAGGGGAGTGTTTGTTAGAAGGTCTAACAGGTCTCCTCTGGGTCCAGCGGAGAGGAGAAGTGTGAGGTCCTGATGCTGAGAGCTGATTAACCAGTCTGAGTCTGAGTCTGAGACTTAGACTTAGACTTAGACTGAGTCTGAATCTGAGACTTAGACTGAGTCTGAATCTGAATTTGAGTCTGAATCTGAGTCTGAATCTGAATCTGAGTCTGAATCTGAGTCTGAATCTGAATTTGAGTCTGAATCTGAGACTGAATCTGAGACTGAACCTGAGTCTGAATCTGAGTCTGAATCTGAGTCTGAATGTGAATCTGAGTCTTAGACTGTTTGTTTGTTTTACACAAAATAGCTCAATGTGACAGAAACCACTCGCAGTCTCATTTTACTAATCTAATTAAAAGTCAAAAACAAAAACAAAAAAAAAAACACACTTCAATGGGACAGAAGTGACCAGCACTCTGATTTAACAAATTATAGGTAAATAAAAAAATAAACAAACAAAACAAAAACAAAAAAACCCAAAACAAAACAAAGAACATCTCAATGTGACAGAAATGACCATCAAAGTAATTTCTAAATTAAAAGTTGTTTTTACAAAAAGTGCTCTAGAGAATGATCATAACCTTGACCAAAACTTCATTTAAATGAACCATTACATTATTGTCTTCCGCTGGCTGAAACTTCATTGGTGTGATTTATCATTTTGTCAGGTTTATCAGACGAGGCTGTATAAACACTGCTGTCTCTTCTGCATTAAGCTACTATTTGTATGAGCAGGGAAATCACTGTCTGTTATCCTCCTACTGGCTCTCAGTTCATCTCAGTCGTGTTCCGTGTTTGAGGGTCGTACACGGTTGGGGGAAAATCAGCAGCAGTAAAGCAGTTTGTATGGCTTCCTTTACTTCTTTCAATTCTCATTTGCAAAAGAAATTAGACACAAAACCTTGCAGATTTGTATTCCCTATTAAAAGAGGAGGTGTGGGAGTCTGTAGCCTGTATGGATGTGCTGGAGGGGTAGGAGGAGGGGGAGGGGTTCATATTAGATGGAAGGGGAAAAAACAGAGAGGAGCTTTAGCTGATCACACCAAGCCTGCATGCAGTACGATTCTTATGATCTGTTGCTTTTGTTTCTTACCAAAACTGGCAGCACTCAAAGAATGGTCTTATGGTCTTTCAGCCTTAAGTGCATTGCAAAGGCTGTGGATATGCAAGTCTCCGAAGGACGTCAGTGCAGAAACGAGAGAACAGTGTTAGGCTCATCAGCTCTTAACATGGAGCTGAATCTGAATGATAGAAGCACACACACAGGAAATGGAGTAGAACAGATTGAGAGCATTAAAGATTTGAAGCAACTGTAGCCCAGATCTCTCAGATCTCCAGTCACGACTGGGGAAATGGAAGCTGTGGCAGGTGAGGAATGAGCCAGGTTAAGTGCTAGAAGTTGGAGGTCTTTAGGCTACCAGGGGCTCCTCCCTCAGGGGAGCCATTTTCAGCCAGCCAGCTCCACTCAGGCCCGTGTTAAAGTGTTACAAATATAACCTCCCTGGATTTTAGCACCTTCACAAGCCCGATAGGAGTCAACACCAGTAGGGGAAGAGTGAGGAACACACAGCTAGAACTGAACCACTGAATGTCTTCAGTTGCATGTTTAATGGACTCAGACTTTACTATCTGTTCTTTAGGCTAAGCTTGACTGACAATTTTTTCCTCTTTTTGAGCATTTACAGGACACAAGATATGATCAATTACAGATATTTTAATGATGTCCATATCTGGATCAGGATCAGGGCTGATCCAGACATATTTTGAAGGATTAGGTATTTATGATATATAGGATTTAGGTATATATTTACTGCTTGAAGCACAATCCATTTCTGATCCCTTGTTTTTACCACTGGGTTCAAGTACAGTGCCCTCTGGTGTCCTGTAAGCCAGCACTAAACAGCATGTTTGAAAGAAGTTGGCTAATGCCAACTTCTAAAGTCATAGAAGACAAAATCATGGCACATTCACGGTACAATAAAATATTTATTTCACATCGGTAGCTGACAAAAACAAAGGATATCAGTTACCCGATGAAGTTATTTCACATTGTTTTGAGCTTCATGATTAGGGAAGTCAGTAAGACTTTACTTTAAGAAATTACACACTATAAAACAATGGAAAAATCATTTCCTGATATATTTTAGCTGAATGGCAATACACAATAAAAAAAAAACAAACAACATCAACAAAAATGTCATGTTTTTTAACGTATTTAAACATATAGAAGATGGATCATTTAAACCGTATCTCGAGGTAAGGGGTAATATAACTTAAATTATAAAGTATAAAAATACACTCATCTTCTGACAAGGAATTCAGAAGGAGGTGTGGGATTGCTATTGGAGAGGAAGATAAAGGTTTCAAGGGGCAATAAATGATTAAAAGTATACAGAAGTAGTGTCTCTCAGTATGGCACCAAGCTGCCATGTTTGGGAACACAGCATATCATATGTCTCGGCATGGACATTTCTAATTGTGTCCCATGTTAATCCACTCCATGCAGCTCGAATACTCTCTCACAGTAGGACTTTTGTGGTAGTGGTTAAGTGTTGATAGTGTGTCTGATAGTATCCCACACATTTTCAGTTGTGGGGTAGGTCTGGCAATGTGCTTGTTGGAATAGCACACACACCAGATTTGCTGGTCACCCAGACTAAAGCAGGACTCATTACTAAGATGACTGACTGCCATTCTGAGCGACTCCATGACAGTCTGGCATGACAGCATTGCAGTCTTTGATGAAGCTTCTGTAGTGTTATGAGCAGTCATTGTAACAAGGTATCGTCTGCATGCATGTAGTCCTGTGTAATGTAGCCATTTTTCCACTGGATGACTGAGGGCATTGCTGCTAGCTGAATGTCCACAATTGTTGGGTCACTCAGTGTATGTTGGACAACCTGCTGGTTGTGTAGGTCTCTCAGATCCTTCATGTTGGTATGTGCCTTCTTCTATCCAAGGCCACTAACAGCAATCAATATGCAATACTTTGAAAAGACCTCTTTCAACTGCTCAATATACTTTTGAACTTTGAATTCTGAAGCATTCTTCATTTGCAAAGGATGCTACCAACAAAACACTATGGAAAGCATGTGCGACAAGACAACCTTATATAATCAGTTAGCATTAAGGCCCATCCTTGCTTATATCACATGTGTAGCTGAGCATGAAACTTGAATTATTCACATCTTATGCTGTCAGACCTACCCGCTAAGTTTCATTCTTGACGGTTAGTTCTTTATGGGTTCAACTATTTTTTGACAATGAGTGTGTTTTCAAAACTTCAAAGGAATTAAAAAAAAAAAACATTTCCTCAATTTTATGTTTCTGTTTCCTCCATCTCTCAATGTTTGATCTCTCCATGGGTTTGAATGGGTGGGTTTGAAACAGAAATCGGTTTAAAAATTATAAGAAGGCTACCAAAGTACTGGGATCACTTAATACATTATTTATAGAAACACGATTATTTATATTTATAAAAACTGAAAGCACTAAGGATGTACTCCTTAGGCCCTGCTACCCCTATCAGTCTGATTAGAGATGGCGTATCAGTATCAATGTGTTTGGGTAAGTGCTGGAGCTAGTCTTGTGAGATATCTCTCCTGAAACAGCACACTTTCACGCACTGTGTAATTTGATGTTAGCTGTCTGTAGCATCCTGTGGGACAGCAGGGTGTTGGAGTAGTAATGGCATGATAGTTTAGTTTCAGATGCTCATTGTAAGTGAAGTGCTTCAATGGAAAACAGCTTATTTTGAATAATAGTCAAGACAAAGAAGACAATATTTTTGTATGGATTGTGTTGGCCCATTGTCAAGATTCCTATATTGATATCGCATCAGACAAGAAAGTGGTTGCATTTCTCAGTATGATTGATGAAACCACCAGATAAATGGTATGTTTTGATTTCAGTCTACCAGCACGATGACCGTCACCTTTTCATTGTAAATGTATTTGTTCATTATTTCTGTAGAAGCAGTGCATTGATCTGTACCAGCATATTGTTGGAGCTCTAGTTCTGGTTCTAACACAAACATGACTCGTTAAAAGGTTTCTGCTTGAGTCAAAATAATAATGTTGCATTTGATTAAGGTTTCTTTTACAGAGGGCTGGTGGCTGCTGATTTTCTTGTCTGTTATAAATGCAACAAATTCAGCATCCTCCTAAAATCCGCTTAGTTCCATCAGTAATCTCTATGGAGAAGAAGTGTCACTGTTATTCCCATTGGTTTTTCCCAGATTTTCTCCTTTGTTTGTTTTCTGGGTTTGCTACTACAGATGGATTAATTGGTCTTTTGTCGCCAGGCGTTGCCGTGGTTGCAGACCTAGCATGTGGAACATTCACCTTCTTCAGGCTTAGACCATTGGCTGTAGCAGTCACCAGTCAGAAGAATGGTAAATCTAAAAATTGCTTGTTTTGTACAAATGAAAGATGGCACGTCTCATTCAGTTTTCAAATGGAAGCATAAAAGCTGTTCATGCCTACAGCAAGGACCAACAAGGAATGTAGAGCATGATAGATGTAGTTTTAAACATTCTGAAATCCAGCTCATTAATCATGTGTGCAGATCAAAGAGGTACAGAACCTACATTTGGATTGTGTTTTGCACTTTGTAAGTGTTGTTCTGTGGATCTGTACAGTACATGGTGCATAGCTCATAATGGGATGACTCCCTCACTGTGACTGTACCTAAATGGACTTTCCTATGTTGCCATGTCTTCCGAGCTCAAGGAGACCAGAGCCTCTTTCACAGTCCATATGAGTTCCAGGCATCCAGATTTACATGTTAGGACTGGGCCAGGTGACGATTTTTGTTTATTGGAGGGGAAAAGGTGGTGTTTAAAATCTATGAAGCCAAAGCAAAAAAATAAGTATTGCTAGATGACTCAGCAGTCTTGATACCAGTGAATTGACATACTGGCAACATCCTTGGTGGAATCTGCAATCTCTGCTCAGCATGAAGTTGGAATAAACAAAGTGAAATGTCTGCGAGGCAGCTAGATAGTCATGTTTATGCATCTGACTGTGTCAGGTGGGTAATGGACAGGTCACGCCTGGCTTAGATTATGCTAATCTGGACTGAAAAGTTATCCTCAAGTTGCTTCAGCAAAGTACTAGTGCATCTCAGGGAATTAGAATAATGTGAAACAGTTCATTTTTCTTCATAATATAATTCAAAAAAGTATATATGTACAGATATATATAATATTAATTATATGTTAAGTGAATTTGGCATAGATTGGCATGCAGTTATGTCTCAGGCACATATTCAGAGATAATAAAGAGGTATATAAAAGTTTTTAAATCTGAATTGTATGCATCTGCACAAAATACTCCCAAGTTGATGAAGTGAAATTAGGAAAAATTAATAATTTATATATATTTTAATTTACGTGTATTGGTATTGGGAATGCTCCAGTTGTAATTCAGAGCCTCACTCCATTCCTTGTGAAGCTCTCGCAAATTCTCAAATTAACTTTTCTTTACAGGGCGGCATGGAGGCACTTCTGGTAGTGTGTGTGTCACAGAGCTCTAGGGGCTTGTGGTTGTGGGTTTGATCCACAGTCTTGCGGGTTCCTCCCAAAAATGCAAATGGTGAATTGGTCATGCTAAATTGGTCCTAGGTGTATCTACCTGTGATGGACTGGTGACTTTTCTTTTTCTTTTTTTCTCTCAATGCTGTGGTCATCCCTGTTCCTTGTGCACCTTTTCCCACCACATTTTCCCCTTCCAGTTAATTTTCCATTAAAATGCCTTGAAACAGCATGCTCAGAACAGCCAGCAGTGACATTCTGTGATTTATCCTCTTGTCTTATGAACAACTGTTAGGTTAGTGTTCCCCATGAATGTGGTTGTGTGAACTAGACACAGTGGTTACTGTTTGAATAGTAATTTACTCACACGCGAAATGAAATCATCAAATAATATTCAAATAATGAGAGAAATTGGATTTCTGATGAGCTATAAACTACACTGATCAAAGACAGAACTAAAAAGGCTGAAAGTATCTCACTTTGTGTGTAATGAATATAACACAATACATTTTACTTTTTGAATTTGAATTTATGAAAAAAAGAGACTTTTTCTACAATATTTTAATTCCCTGAGATGCAATAAAAAAGCCCTCATATCTGTTCCCTGGCAGCAATGCCTCATGAAAGGCTTGATATACTTGTTTTGACAAGTGTTCCCTTATTGTTTCATATTTTGCAATTATCGAGCAAAACCATTCTCCAGCTTTCATCCTTTGAACTCAGAACAGAGACAACTCGTAACACACAGCCATTAACATACAACAGATAACTGTCATCCACATATTTCCAAGTCAGTGCCAGAGTGAGAGATGTTTTGAGCTCTAGACACTGTTGTCTAAAGAAACCAAACTATTTGCATGTAGGGATAACAAAACAGGCCTACAAGAGGTGAGTCTGAGTGTCTTTTTATTAATATTCAGATGTTCAAGCAGCGAAAGGACTAGGAGAAGGGAAGGGAAGAGGAATGGAGTCTTGGACAATTGTGTCTCCCAACTGGACTATATTTCTTCTCTATACACACTAAGTTGTCTTCGTGCCAGAGCTCTCTCTTATGCCTCCTCCATGGCCTGTGTTTTTCACAGTATTGAAACAGAACGTTATTTAAAAAACTTTAAAACGCAGTATAAACAATATCGCCTCAACCCGTATCCTGCTCTGTTTATAGCCCTACACTGAGGCCTAGTGACTTGCTTTTTTACTTTCTCAAGCAGTTGTTTCACACCCTTTTTCTTAAAGAAAACCAAAAACCAAAGTCTGTTTCATAGCAGTGTCTTGGGTTTGCTCTGCTTCTTCCACCCTAGAAATTGCAAGAGCTGAATTTGGAACATAAACTCATTGTAGCATGCAGCTAATGTTAAGCATTGTGGCGGCTCCAGTAGGGAATTTTTTTTATTTCGTTTGTTTGTTTCAGCCTGGAGCTGAACTGCGAGACTGCAGAGGACAAATGAGGTTCATGAACCACATGAAGCTTAACTTCTCATCTAACATTTGCTGATGAACTTGTTTATCCAGTTTCTCCATTGCCTTTCTTTTTATTGCTAGAGCTTAACAGTTGCTTTATGTTCTCCAGAAATGGAGCTTCTGGGTTGGATGTGAGATGGGGGGGAAACAACAGCTTTATGGAATTGCACATAAGAGTGCTATTTTGTTGAGGTCAAGTTAATCAAGGCCACAGCATCTTGGCTCTTGTGTAGTTAAGTTTATCTTTTTCAGACTCCTTTGCGGCTGCTAGCTCTCAGGCATTAATGACCTGGATTCGTCCAAGAAAATGCCTGGTCTGTCTTGCCCTTTCTGTCACTATCCAGCAGAGCTTAAGGCACACCATGTGACGATTAGTCAGATCTTGGCCATTTCTCCTCTTTTTTTCTTGTTTCACTACTATAGATGCACTATGTGTTATTAGCTCTGAGTTGAGTTATCCGTATTCATTTTCCCTCCGTCAGGGTGAGCCTGTGAGCCAAGCCAACTTTTTACCTCCTGTTCCTGCTCTATTAATCATCCCCCTACTCATAATTTCAATTAGAGTCAGCTGTGATTGGAGGGGAGCCAGACTGAGGGCGATAATGATCTTATGATTTAAATTACCGTTAATCAGACTTAGAAATAGGGCCGTAAATTGCATTAGTTATTGATCATTTTTTAAACAGTGGACCACGTGAGCGTTAAGTCGATTGAAAGATGGCAGATTATCAAATGGAGACCTCAGGAATTGATGTGGGTGTCGCAACTTTGTCAGCTGGTAGATCATTTACAGATGGTGGAAGGACATCAGTGCTCAGGGCTGAAGACAGAGGGCTGGAACCGACCTGTCACGCATTTGCCTCAGCACCAGCTGTAGACCACTCAGATGCACCGTAAAACTTGATTGATGGTATTGATAAACTGGTGGTCCCACTGGAGCCGGAGCGCCTTGATGTGTTTTTGTTTACCCTGTGTGATGACAGTCATCGGTGAGGCAACGCGTAAGACTGGAGAAGTCTTGCTCTCTTCCTCCCTGCCTTCTGTACCTGACAGTGTCAACTAAGTGTTCTTTTTCTGAGAGAATTTACAAGGAGGAATACCACAGTCTAGGGGAAATCAGAATAGCAGACTGTTTATATAAGATGAGCAGAATGTTTTTGTGATGCTGGAATGCACCACTGAAATGTCTACTTTTTATTTATCGCATCTGTAGCAAAAATGCTGCATTTTTCTGTAATGCTAATGTGGCTGGATTATCCTGATTGTTACATTTTATACACGTGCTTCTATTTGGCTTTAGTAGATAAACGGTGTGTGTGTGGACACCCCTTCTGAGAATTACATGCAGGATTACATGTATATATTTTAAGTTGTACACACTGCTGACACAGATGTGCAACATTACAGTGGCATGCAAGGTTGAGCCCTCTGGTCAATGGTGTAATGGACCAGTTGATCCGTGATCAGTGAAATAGCTAGTTTATAGAGTGGTGAATGCGCTATGATTGGGTTTTCTGTAGCGTGTGTGTTCTCCTGCTGGCTTTGTTTCCACAATAACTCAGTATAGTTCAGATATAATGTTATGTTGTAAACACTACAAACTAGGGCTAGAAAATGTTACAATATTTATATTTATATTGGGATATAAATAGAACAGAATATGTATGGAGGCAATACCGTTTTTATCTCATTTAAATTTTTTAGATAATGTTCTGTTGATTTCTTGTGGAAAAATGCTTTTCCTGCTCCCTCACTCTGCCCTGCCCCCTGCTCTCAGCTCCTCCTCTACTCTGCTCCCTACCCCCCCCCACTTGTGTTCTCACAGACGTGAAAACAGAGCTCTAGCAAGTAGCCAATTTGGTGTGTATAAAGAGGTGAAGATAACATTCCATTGTAGTTCGTATTGTATATCATATATAGTCATCCAGCTAAAATATATTTTATAAATTGATTATTTTGTCCATATCACCCAGCCCTGCCACACACCACACTGTAGTCTAAACTCTGTTTACCTGAGAAGAGAACTGCTGTGTTTATGGCTGCTATCACTCAGATAATTGAATCCTAAGACCACCAGATGGCGATCTGAACAACGTTGTTAAAACCAAGACTCAGAACTGGATTTAGATGAAAATAGCTGATACCCGATTGGCCCGATTTTGATACATGGATGTGTAAGCTATATTGTAGACAATAACATTTGTAGCTTATATTTCAATTCCAGACAAACACAAACCACTACATCCTCACAGAGCATGTTGCGTTTATCGTGTCTGTTGTGAAGAACAATCAGCATGGAAGTGTTTCAGGCTATCATATGTGCTACACCTGACCTTCCGCATGGCTGCTAAAACCCTGTGATATATTTTTATATGCACACACACAGAAAATGTTATTTCCACCATTTAAATGTTTCAAAATAACAAAAAAGGAAAATGGCCCAAAGCAAAAGTTTGGGCATCCAGCTTGGTCACTACTTAGTAACCACCCCTTTGGCAAGTATCACAGCTTGCAAACAGTTTTTGTAGTCAGATGACAGCCAGTGAATCAGCATTAGGGTCATGGGCACCCAGGCTCGTTAATGCAGAAGGGTAGCAAGAGCTATCCTATTTGATTTGATCTGACAGAAGAGCTTCTGTAGCACAAATTGCTTAAAAAGTTAATGCTGGCTAAGACAAAGGTGTCATAACACACAGTGTCATAACATACAGCTTATGTGAGACAGTCAGAGTGCCAGTTTTGCCTCTTGTCCTGCACTAAAAGTGCCTACAATGGTCATATGAGAATCAGAAGTGGACCAAGACCATTGGAAGATGGATGTGATGGATGTCATGTAAACGTAAATGTGCACGTAGACCTATGGTGCCTACACACAGTGGAATTTGTCCTGAACATTTAACCCATCCACACAGTGACACACACATACATATTAGTGGATTCACACACAGAGTAGTGGGCGTCCCTCTCCACGGCACCCAGGGAGTAGTTGGGGAGTTTGCTTGCTCAAGGGCACTTCAGTCATGTCCCATCAGCTCAGGGAATCGGATAGGCAACCTTCCAGTCACAAGGCCTAACCAGGCCACAGCTGCCCCCATCACTGGACTGGAAAAATCAAGGTGTTAAAGTTACACCTTTAGAACACCTTTTGTGATTTTGTAGAGGGAGGTGTTTTGGCAGCAAGCAAGGACCAACAGCATATTAGGCAGGCAGTCGTACTCAGTGTTTTGTTTTGCTTGATTTGCTTACAATACTCATGTCAGCTTCCTAGTGTGGTAGAAAGGGATTGATTCGTTGTTTACATGCTAAGTTACTTCAGCTATATTTCACCAGAGTCTAAGCTCCTGACTACCATTCTGAATAAGCTGATCACCAAAAGACAGAGTCAGCCAATGCTAAACATCTCACCCAATCCACTAGCTTGCCTTTGAATTCCACCAGCCTTGCTTGAATGCAGCTACTCCACAGCTCTGTTCCACAGAGAGGGATATGATAGAGTGAGTGTTTCATAAATGTGCTTTTTGACATTTGAGGCGCGAAGCCCTAAA
Organism: Acestrorhynchus altus; assembly: GCA_034509495.1. Classification (NCBI taxonomy): domain Eukaryota; kingdom Metazoa; phylum Chordata; class Actinopteri; order Characiformes; family Acestrorhynchidae; genus Acestrorhynchus; species Acestrorhynchus altus. The sequence continues at coordinate 16,320,597 of CM067516.1, forward strand.
CCCCTATCCGCCCTCAATCCGTCGGCCTGTCATTTGTGGCAGGCTGCCGTGGTTGAAGCTGTGCTGATGCAGCAGTGTTGGCAGGTCGTCTAGTGCAGACACTTTCTGTGGTGTGGAAATGTCTCTCTCTGCAGTGTACATTTGCTTCGTTTTCAGAATTAAAGCATTGCCCCTTTGAGACCTTCGCCTCGGTTGTTTTTTACCCCCCCACTTCTCTCTCTTTTTCCCGCTTTCTTTATAATGGGATTGTTTCTCTCTCTGCTTGCAGAAAGCCTAGCACATGTGTTCATTGGACTGTCTTTGCCCCTCAGAACAATGATGCAGTGTGTTTTTAAGACCTTGACATTCAATTACTGAAACTATTCAGTCATAAAAAATGCAAGCAAACAATAAGCAAGGAGGATCATGATGTGATATTTACAACATGGAATTTTGACAGTGCCTTTGCTGTAGTCTGTGTGTCAAGAGACTGGAATATAGCAATATGTTTTTTATGTTCCAATCAAAATGTAGATTTACACAAACATACCAGAGTTTGTAAATTAGTTGCCATTTAGATAATAGTTTACACAGTGTAAAATAAAAATATGATGAATAAATAAAACATGATACAAAAACAAGGTATTTCTATCCGGGGGTTGGGGTGGAGAGGGGTGGTTTAGGGGAGGGTGGGGGTGGGGTTGAACTGTGCCACTCACATCTAGTTATGCAGCCACTGCCCCTGGCCATGCAGACAGGTCTTTGGTTCAAAACAAAGACAGTGGCGGAGGAATTGGCAAGGCGGTTTGATAGCAAACGATGCCAAGCCACTGGTGGCTGGCTGTAAGGCATCAGTCTACAATGGTAATAGGGATGTCACGGTTTAAGAAATTTGGTTGTACCAGTACCACTGAAACTCTACATTACTAATTTTGATTAAAAAAAACTTGACAATATCAAAACAATAAAGATCTATAAATAAAAAGTTATCTTCAAGTAATAAAAAAGACATATTTTTAAACAAAACAATATTGTGCCAAAAAAACAAAAACAAAAAATCCAAATCAACTTTATTTTGATATATAGCATTGCTGTTGCAGTGTCCAGTTGCCTGAAATATGGGGAATACTGTTAGTCTGAATCTAATAAATAACAGGACAAAATATTATCACATAAATTGTGGTGTTTAGCCTTGAAGTATTTAAAACTGACAATACTTTGTTGTGAAGCTCAATCAGCCTGTTATAGCACAGCATGTGAACATGAGAGATTAATGTGGAGATTAAAATCAAACAGGCTGGCTTGTCGATTAGAACCTGGTTCAGCACTGGCATGCAACCATAAAGTGCCTTCCAGTGATTATTAGAAGTTTTCATGTACAAAGATGCAGTAGTGTTTTGACCACCAAGCTGTGTTATAAGTAGGAAAAGCCAAAACGGCACTTCTAGTGGTCAGAACAGTCAGACAGCTAGAGTAGAGTAGGTCTGACCAATTGAACGTGGCACTTCTAGTGTTATAAGAACTATGAAGGTTGCTGCACACATAGTGTGCTGTTATTATTAGTTATGGACCAATGCAATGCAATGTTAGTCTAGCTAATGGTTGCCTTTCGAAATGCCTTTTGCAAACAACAGTAACATTTCAGGTTAATGGCATTTTAACAAAACTTGCTTACTGTACATTTTGTAAGCAGACGTGGATGATCTGTCTTTGAGGTGCTTACATGCTTAGATTTTATGTGCAAGTCACTAATTTTAAGGAAGAATTGTCATCGCAAACACATTTCCATGTTTCCTAAATTCTCTTGACTCTTCAAAGCTTGTAAACCATAATTCAACAAACATGGGCTTCTCTAAACAACTGTCTAAAGATCTGAAAAGTAATCAATGGCCACAAGGCCAGGAAAGCTGTTGCTTGCTTTTTTTTAGTATGCAGATTGTCTAGTTGCAAACTATGGTCTTAATTCTGTCCAGATGTTTTCTGTATACATCAGTTGACATGTTGACAATCCAACTACTTAATATTGATACTGAATATTGATATTGGGTTATATTTGCAGATGATTTTAGATTTTTATTATTATGTCATTACTTACTCTTGACTCCCTTGAGGATGGGTTAATGGACCACTAGAGACAGCTTCATGGCCCAGAGGTTGAGAAACCCTGATCTAGATGACCAGAAAACATTGATTGATATGCTGCACACAGACTGACAACACCAGAAAGGTTCCTGCGACCTGTAAACATGTTGTGTCAAACCAATACATTCAATATTGATCTACAATAAGGCAATCACAATAAATGATAAGTTTGGAGAAAAAAATGAATTGCATTTCATGAAAAGAACACCTTGTCAAGTGTTAAGCATCACCAGTGGCACTGGCAATATTGCACAGGTGGAATGAACATACCAGCAAATCCTGCATGCAGATGCCAAACATCTGTTAAAAGGCTGAAGATGAAAAGAGGATGGCTTCTAAAAGAGGATAATGATCCAAAATAGATTTTAAACAAGCTAAGCATGCAAGGTGACTCAGAGTCCAGAATTTAGAGGCCCTCTGCAAAGAAGACTGGGAAAGGTTCCAACTACAAGAACTGAAAGACATTTAGTTGCTAAGTGTTTACAAGCTGAGACGTCTGGTAAAGTGGGTGCTGTAAAGTCCTGACTCTGGCAGAACATTTACACAGGCCTTATTGATTATGACCAACATGCATAATGTGTCATTCTGCCAAGGATGTCCTTCTCATATTTCAGTATGTTGAGTATGCATTAATTTTACCACTGGACCCAGTGATTTTACATTCAAACTCTTAAGGGCTCATATGGGCTCTTATATGTCAACGGATTATTTTTCATGCTCTGTCTCTGCTTTTTTACTTACTCTCTGAGACTTAAGAGATAATCTGCCAATACTTTTTGAACTTCTGTTGTAAGACAAGCTTATATTCACTCAGCCTTGGAAAGATAGCACCAACATTTACCACCACTGTGTAGTTTTGGAATTGGCATTTGTGTGGGGAGATACACTAGGCATGAGATTGATGGTGGTTATGTTATTTTGAAAAATAATGGAAAAAAAAATCAAGAAAATGGAAAAAGCATTTAAAAAAATGGAGCTTTTCTAAATAAACTGTTGAGTATTCATTGTGGGTGTTAGAAGATGTCTTCTTAATTACCCAAATGCAAGATGGTAAATGAAACCAAATTCATTACTTTCACTGATTATGTAAAACGGCTGCAATACCTTAGCAGTGACACTGTGCCATAATTAATCATATTTAATGATTTAATGTGCATGTACAATTTCAGTCACATCCAATGTAATGAGTCACTTCACAATCTCACTGTGCCATCGTAAAGCAGCTCCGGGCTTTGGCATGATACATGAATTTAAGATGTTTGATATATGTAATGACACACAGATATAAAATGCATTGGTATAATTTGTGGGTGTCAAGAAATAATGTATGGGCATCAGATAAACTACCATGCTAATGTTGTATCATAATTCATTTTGATTTAAAGTGGAATTCAGCTTATTTCACATCGAGCCGTTCTAAATACATATTTGGCAATTTCCGTGCACAGTTTTTAGACATGTATATGAATTGCTTAATTAATTTTTTAAAAATACAAATAAATCAAACAAAATCTTCCTCCCCTGTAGAAAGTCAGAATGTAGCTGGTATCTGGATTCAGAAGGCCTAAGCTGGTCTTTATTGGTTGAAAAACTAGTCATCCAGCTGTAAAAGTATGCACTTGCCCAGCATAGCGTATCTTTAATTTGAGTTTGCTTGACTATCAGCATGACTCACTTCACCAAGCTGATCATCAAAGTGATTAAACTGGTGGGAAAGTGGTCAAGCTGGTTTGGACAACTGGTCATACTGCTGGACCAGTGTGGTCAAAATGTAACCAGCTTGTTTTAATTGCCTTTCTAATCCAAAATCACACAGTTGTGTTAATTTGCATAAGGAATAGTCATTTACATTTGATTGTTATATTTGAGCTTGGGTGGGCCACAAAAAATCAGATTCAGAGCACAGACTAAGCACAAAATGGTAGGAATTTGGTCATTTCTAACACGAAATTATTTTGCCATCTTTGGGGCATTTGTAATTTCTGCCAGTTCAGAATCAAATAAACAGAATGTCAGGTTGAACACTGTGGAACAAACCTCCTAAACGTCTACCACAAAGTAATCCCTACAGACACTACAGTTGTCCTGCTTTTGTGTTGGTGGAGATGACCAGTGAACCAGAACTATCCCTGATGTGTGGGATGCTATTGGACACAGCATCAATACTGCAAAATGTGCAGGAACTGAGTGAGAATATCCAAGATGCAACTGATGAATTATCACAGGACACCATTAGGAACCTCTACAACTCCATTCCGAGACATCTGGTATTTTACTTTATACAAAGAGGTCATACTCAGAAACAGTATTCTTGTATGTGTAACTCAAGAACTATTGGCCATATCAGTCTTCATTCTTCACTTATTGTTTCTGGTCATTTTTATCATCTTTCTGAAGAGCATTGCAGTTTTCCTGTTTGGAAAGATTCCTGTCCACTCCAGACTTTCTGTTGGGTACATCTAGAAATGTCCAAAACAAATCTAACAGGGATCATATGTGTACTTCCCCTTTAAAATGTGGTGACTTAAAGTGGCCTGACATGAGAAATAGTTCATGTGATCCATTAGATTACATTGTTATTAATACATTCATAATCTAACTGCAGAAATCGCTCTGCTTTCAGACTCTCAAAATTCATTATCCTTAGCAGCTTCACTGAAAACCAGCAGGGACAAGATGTTAGTCTTATCTTCCCTCAGATATGTGATAATGGATTTCATCATTCATTCTTCCTAAGCGGTGACAAAATATACTCAGTATAACACACATTCAGCGTCTACCAGTGTTATTACTTGTAACCATGTCTGAGAGTGCTTAGAGTAAACAGAATTTCCATTAGCTTGTAGAGAAAAGCGTCATTATTGGAGAAGCTGGCGAGTGGAGGCGATGATGAAGTGTGATTCATGCTCTTCCGAAGCTCAGAAAACAGAACTCGAAACAGAATTCTTTCCTCTTTTTTCCTTGTCAGAAGATATCAAAGGTTTCTGCTTTATGATCTACTTCCCCACACACGTTATATATTATTGTACACATGTCAATAACTCAGCTACCAAACACACAGGAAACACAATATTTTTCAGCATGAAGAAACCGTGCAACAAAAAACAACCACAGAATATTTTTTTGCCACTCGACCTTTATGAACAAAGGCATCTTTTTCCAGATAATGATGTGGCCAGAAGCAGGTATAAACCTTGTTCAGAGTTACAAACATTTTGAGACTTTTGAATGAATTTAACCATTTAAGAACAATTTACACACATTAATATTTGATCATATTACATGAACGAGGCCCATTATATGCAAAAAAAAAATTAAAAAATGACACGTTATATAATCGAGTAGAACATTACAAAAAAAGGTGCTTAGCATTGAGCTCAGGTGTTGACAGTGTGGTATAGCATTTTGTCTTCACCAAACAGCCCTAATGTGCTGGGACAGGTTTCACCCATGAGGCACTGTTGCCACTGTGCAGGCATCTGGTTCCCATTGCAATGGTCACTGCTTGTATTTCATGTAGCTTTTTATTATCCACAGCAGTATCCTGCAGCTCTCCGGCAATGCTAGTAGTACAGCCATCCACATTTGCATAATTAATCTTTAAAAGCGTGCTATCTTTCATCTCCATCTCCGCATTACTGCCACAGAAGCAATGCTGCTGCAGTTAGTATAGTACCCAAACACAAGATGCCAGTTCTCACAGAAGCCTGAATCTCTGGAAACCGATGTGCTCTGTCTCTGCCAGATAGTGTACAATGTGCATTTTATCTGTAGTAAATAGTTTGTGTTGTTTCTGTGCTGCTATGTCGCTGAACGAGTTGACAGTACTGCAGCTTTTCTGTTTTGTACACCCAGTTATGCACTAATTGGGTGTAAATCATTAATAATAAGAGGTATCTTTTCAAAAATCTTTCCACTTCTGTTAATCTATATGAAATTGTATTAAATCAGGCCACAGCTTCAGCAGATTTGATTGAGATTGTACACATTATAGAGCTTGGCGCTCTGTGAAGATTGGGGTTTTATTGGATGTGTCACAGGTTATGATTAATGCAGTCTTTTTTTTGTAATAAGCACTTTCAGCTTAAATCACCAAAATAAAGTCTAATGTAATTTACCTATAATGACTCTATTGCGTCAATGAGGTGGGTGATACATGCATAAATGTATCATGATATTTTAAGACATTTATGATATTTTGACATTCAGACAAAATGCTTTATTAGAGGCAGGTTCTTAAAAACTGCTGTTCAAACACTATGCTGAACTTGGTACATGTAACATGTAACATGATCATATGCTGAGTAGACAAAGACTGACAAGGGAGGCAGACATACGTGCAGGGGTTTCAGATTTAATAATACACCGGCAGGAATCCAGAACAAACACAGAGAAACACACCTACATAAAGGAAAATGCAGTAACAAGCACAAACACATGAAAACAAAGGCCTAACAAAGACTGACTGAAAACCTGGAACTTAAATACATGGACAGAAATACATGCACACCTGGGACACAAAGATGAACGGGCAGGGTTACCAAAGAGACACAACTGGGAATGGGTGGAGCCAGGGCGGAGACAGGACCAAAAGGAAAACACAACACATATGCATAGAAGCACATGGTGGAAAGACAAAACGAAGACAAGATGGGAAGACAGGAGGGAAACAGGAATGATACATGACAGTACAAGATTTTATATTCAAAGTTTGTTTTACTACATCCAGTTAAATAGGACTAATTACACAATAATACAATAAAACACACAATTATTGTGAATAGTGCAGCAAATGGTTGTTTTGATACTTGAATAATCTATTGATTAAATTATGAATAATCATTGATTATTATTTTGACTATGAATGACCCAGTTACCAAATAACTCATGTTTTTCTATCACTTTTGTTTGTTTTATACATTTGCTAACATTGAAGAAGTTTCAATTAAAAAATGCACACATGGAAATTTATTTAACCCATGCACGTAGTGAAACACACATAGTCACTAGTGAATTCATACACTAAGGGGCAGTGAGCACATGTGCCTGGAGCAAATTCAGTCATATCCTGCCAGTTCAGGGAATCGAACCAGCAACCTTCCAGTCACAAGACTGGTTCCCTAACCACCAGGCCACAGCTGAATAAATGACTCACAAATTCACAGTTTTAATGCACTTTACTGCTATTATATAAGATGCAAAGTTACAATAAAATTGTTATAATAAAATATATGTATTAAGTAAATCAGTTTCCCTTAATTTTATAGTTTTAAAAATGAAACAGTAACTTTGTTTTCAGTCTGAAAATATTTTGTGTTAGTGCTATGTTTATGTGATTTTTTTCAGTTTAGCCTCAACCTCTTCCACTTGCAGCATAAGCAGCCAGCTGATTGGCTCTTTTTGTTGAAGGGTGGGACTTTATCCATAATCCATGTTGAGTATTACAAGAATTCCCATTCATATGTCAGAAACCTCGTTCATAATGCCTCTGGGTTGATTTACTGGAAGAGATCTTTTATCAGCCCATGTCCATATGAGACTACCATGCCTCACACTAATATAACTCCGCTCTCCACTCACACACCAGAGTGATGGCCCTGCAAATGTCTGGCCGTGTTGCCTTGTGGCTTTTTTTCTGTGTATCACGATATCAAAATTCATCAGGATTCATTTAAATGTTGGCTGCGTCTGAAGCTGAAGCAGGGTAGCTGATTTGATGCCATGGTACCAACGCTGTCTCACAATGGAAGGTTGTGATGGAGGTCTGTTTGACAGAATCACAACGGTGCCCTACATTCTGACATTGTCAGTGTATCAGCACCTCATTGCGAGATGTGAATGATTAACAGTGTTATTATTAGCTGTTAACATTTTCATCCAATTACAAAGAAGGATAGATTGCTATCCTTCTGTTCAGACATGACTGGGTACCTTCCTGTCTGAGAATCCTGTCTGAATAGGCATGTTTTAGACACGGCCATTGACATATTGCTCATCTATAATTGAGTAACCAGTAAAAGATGGTTACATCAATATTGACACAGAACATGAAAATGTTTCTGATGGTGGTGAAAATGAAAGGAAAATGATTATGTTATGAATTAGTTCTTTAGTTAAAGTACCTTATATTCTAATATAATTTGTTATTAATGATGATGATATTAAACCTTAACACCAAACCTCAACACTTCTGTTCATGTGTGTGAAATGATATTATATACGTCCATAGCTTCATGATTAATGGATTCCCTGTTTCATTGAAATGGATTTTTTAGCTTAAACCACCCAAATTAAATACAGAGTAGTTGAAAATTAGTTTTCTCTCCCCTTTTTAGACGAGCCAGAGAAAATGCAAAGATGAGGTCTGATGTATGATGCATAAAATCTGAAACTCTTTCTACAAATGATGGACAGCGGTCTTCATGATTGATGTGGCCATTCCACTGTGTGGCTAAGGAATTCAGCCATCATTCAAAGATGTCAGTCTCTCTGTTTATGCCAGAAGGACTATCAGACATCTCTTTGATGTAACTCCTATAGACCAAGAAACAGAGCCAGCAGATCCCAGAAGCCTTTGCTGTGTCCAGATACGTAAATCGCTTATTATGGAAATCAAGGTTGCTCATTCCATCTGGGTGGTTTATTTGTTGTGAAGTGCTCACACCTGCTGGGCCTGGAAGCGTGTGGCCTCTGTCATGGCAGCACTGAGTGTTTTATCTTTGTCCTTTGCTGCTCATCTCTGGTGGAAATGTCAGAGCAGACAGTGTCAGGTGCTTGGCCTGACCCTAAACCTGTGGGTGTGAATAGGAATGGACACCTTGGCAGAGCTGTCAAGGTTCAGGAATGTGACTGGTGTGGAGTTAGTGATGGAGGTGCTGGACAGTCATGGCAGCAGAATCTGTTTGTAGCTGGAAAGGACAAAGTCAAATTCAATTGCCATTTTACAGAGAGCTTGTTAGGGATGAAGAAATTTGAATGCAGTGTTGGAAGCGCAGTTAACATGGTTGGCCATTATTCAGAGCAGGTCATTTAATGGACACCTTATTCTACTTATGTCAGACTTGTTTAATGATCCAACCTGTTGATGATTAAAGGCTGACTATAACCTCTTAATATCAGAGGCTTTTATTTCATCTTAAGTGTGATTGGTCAGTAATTACAGTGCAGTTGGAGTCTAATTACAGTGCAGTTGGAGTCTAATTCTATTCTATTCTATTCTAATTATGGGATTGAAGAATGCTTGGGCAGTTGGAGTCATTAAATATTTACATTTGATTTCAAAATCTAAGCCAAGTTGAAAGTTTTACAGCATCTCTAATCCAAGAAAAGAGTTTTGGTGCTTTAACATTCTGTCTATATTTTAGATTCATGAAAAAGACTTGGACTTTTTTCATATGCTTTACTGACTTTATTGTTTTGTAGAACTAGAAATTATTTATTTTCAAGCAACAGAGCAGCAATTCTGAATTTTAGTCTGCTTCTTTAATAACATGATTCCTTTAATACTATGGCAGCTGTATGTTAATATGCAAAGAACCCAATCTTGCCAAAAATGAGTCGATTTGTATTTTGTTCTCACTAATATTTTGAGCAAGGAGCTATAAAATGTCCACTACAATACAACCCCAGCTCCGATGCAATGGCTAACATATGCCTGTGCCAATCATTGTCACACTGCATGTGACGTGTGGAGAGGGCAGCATCTAAATACATATAGAGAACATAGTCAATTTTATTCTCTCTGACTCCGGCTGCCGATGGCAAGTAACATGGCCTTTGATTCAATCCTGCAGACCTATTCAGATCATAGTGCTAGGAGGCATATTTTAATGGATTGGGTATCAGCTATTTATATATCAATCCAATTCCTAGTCTTGTATTAACCATGGTGTTCAGAGGTACAGCAGTGACCCAATGAGCCGTTCCATGTCACCCAATGTATGTCCCGTAAAAAAAACAAAAAAAACAACAACAACTGTTTTATGAAAGTACCTTTTCGAACTACTTATAGAATGAACTAGGATGAAGTAACTGAGTAATAATTTAGGGTGTACTTTACTTTACAATTTTATATTATTTTATATTACACTCTATTTCATATTACACTCTTTACTCTTACGTAGCTATCAGCATTTAAATTTAGATTTGAATTTAGAGGTTGTTAAATGCATTTTCATAATTAACAATGATGACAACAGAGGTTAATCATTCACTTTCATTCATCATTCATTTTACTTTCCTGCAAACAAAATTTTACTAATTGCAAATAATAATTTATTAGTAACAAAATAATTTCAAGGATCAGGAATGAAAAAGGAAACAAATTAGCTTCAGATTATATGTTACATGTGTTACTGCTACGTTTATATTTTTGATTTTATTTTGACGTAGTAAGTGATGTCTGTATTGGGATCGGGCTGATCTAGGCATGTTTAAAGGATTGGGTATTTTCATCTAATCCAGTTCCTGGTCTTGTTTTAGTCACGTTGTTCAGAGCGCCACCTGGTGCCATCAAGATGCTAATATTTTTTGAGCTACAGCAGCTGTATAGAGGTTTTCTTCTCAAGTAAATAAGATGTGAACATGACAACATAATATTTGAAACTGTAGTTCAGTACTTCAGTATTAAGTAGTAGCACAACATATCTAAAAATATGGTGCTGTATTTATACAGATACAGCAATTGGATTAGAATTACTACTGGCTAACACAATGCATTAAGAGACTCAGATCAGGGGGCAAAATAACTTGATCAGGACATTCCTTTACACAAATGTAACAATAAGCTGCTCAGATATTTTTTTTAAAATAACTAATAAATAAATAATTATTTAAATAAATAATTATTCTTTTTTTAAGATTCACATTCATATTTGAACCTGTGACTGGTCTCCATATTAAATGTGTCCAGGTGACTTTACAGTAAATATGAGACTCTCACACTAATGTTACCATAGTAAATTACATTATATCAACTAATATCACACTAAAAAAACCCACAATAAGTTAATTTGTTGAAGGGTGTAGTTGTCTGTTTTTTTACAAAATGGAGGTATCCTATTTTATTCTCACAGTTTCCTGAATACAAACAGTTATGTCTGTTCAACAGCAAAGCATTGTATGTGAGCTATGACTCCTTTGTTTAAGGTTTAATGTCTTTTCATCTTAAAATGCTTGTTGGGTTTCTGGACAGAAATCTAAGCCCAGTCTTGGACTAGACAACATCTTGAATAGAAATATACCATTAAAAGAAAAAATATAGACTTGGCTTAATCCCTTTTAGAAATAGGATCTTCAGTGAACGTCAGAGATAGGTATTAACAGGATTAATGTAATGTTCTGAACAGTGTATATTTCGAGACATTCTTCTGTTTCTTGTTGGTAGGACATCTGTATTGTACAAAATCTGCAGATGCATCTGCCAAGTTTCCTGTTTCAGGCTGTCAAAATAATTTGCCTACTTTTGAGCTGCAAAATAACAGGAGGCAGCAGTTTTTCTTCACTCAAATGTTGAAAACGTCAGTAACACCAGCAGTGAAAAGGATAAATCAGGTGAAATCAGTAGAAACAGTGTAAAAGGAATCTGACTGATGGAAAATAGTGGCTATGATTATGATGATGAATCATATATTTATCACTTTTTAAACCTCATGGCCAAGAATATAATGGGCAAGATGATTGTTGGGTGTTTCTGCAGAAAACTTTGCATATGCAGTAATTTTTCCTGACAACAAGAAGTAATGAAAAAGATGCTTTCTGCAGCTCTGTAAGTTTTTATTATGTGTTTATTTTTCCTATTTTTCTGTTTGTTTTTCACTGACACTATTCTGTGCTTTTAAGACAAATACCTCAAGTTTGTTAATTTTATTTTAAACATCAAAATGTTACACTTTAATTGGCAATTGCTGACATAGTTAGAAGTTAATTAGGTGTTTTAGGTAATTAACTTTCAAACAAGAAGCAGGCTTCTTTGTTACCTTTTTCTTTGTCCTTTTCCTTTGTCCTGCCCAGTCTTCACCCAGGGGTGAAGCAGAAGTCCCAAACAGTCTCTTAGGGGCATGTCTGTCTGGAAGTAATTGAACTCATTATGCTTCTCCACTCAGATATTAGTGTTATAGTTATTAAATTATCATCTCTCTGTAGCAGGAAAGTAGAGACACATAAGCCACTCATGCCAGTGTTTGAAATGCTGATGGGGAGATTTAACATTACACTCTTCATGTTCTGAAAACATCGTTGAATGGCAATTTATTTCAGATAACATCGTGGCAGAGGACCCCTCTTCTTGTTCATAATGAGCATCTGAGACCATTTGTTTTTAATGTATTACTTTACTACAATAATCTCAGTAACACATTCCGTAACATCTGTTATAACCACCAAAGTTTCACAGTGTAGTAATTTTTGTGCTCAGAGTGGCAGTGATAGCAATTACCCTTTTACAAGTCAGTAGTTATTGTAGGGTAAAATCCTACATAGTGTTGCTTGAACACATGGACTTGTTCTGTTAACGTACTATCAGAAGTCTAGGGCTAGTTTAGATGCATTTTTAAGTTGACACTGATTTATTTACAGTGTATAAAACAGTGAGTTTGTAACCAGTTTTGTGACCAGAACTTGATTCCAGTATGCTGTTTCTGTACTATCATTCCTGGCTTGGTGTGACGAGGTGCTTCTTGGCTGGATTCCAACACAATTCAGTGACTTCCCTGCTGAAACACATCAGATTTGGCTCATCAGTTTTGGCTCATCAGTTAAATGTGAGTTTTATTTTTTTGTGTGAATGTTGGTGCAGTGAATACCTAGACCTGTCCTCAGCGACATCACAATGGTACCTTTTGTTTCTTTTGTGTGAAAAGTAAGAATTTACTCTGTCCCTTGATGTAATACAAAAAGGGGTTTCATGTTCCTCAAGTGCTGTTTTTAATTAAAAAAACAAAACAAAAATGAATATAAAAATATACTGACTCATTTGTATTCTAGAGGGCATGCTCTCAGTGAATGGATATTTGAGATATAGCCTCAAGCTACAGTATAGTTTTATGTCCCTGGGTAAATTAGATTAGTGACACCTCTCGCTTTCTCTTTATGTAACTTTTGTACTTAGGAACAACAAACACAGCTGCTATTGTGTTCATAAATTATGCATAATTATTCTGAATAAACTCAACAACAAAACAACAAAAAAATTTCTACTTGTTTGTCTCACTCTGCACGCAAATAAGGATTTCTGTTCATAGATAAGACGGACAGTTTAGTGGGAATAAATGTGAATTTCTAGAACCATGACAGGGCAATTTAAACCAATTTTGCATGAATCAATTTCAGAGAGCCAAAATATTCTGATTGAAGGTCAGAGTAGCAGCAAATCATCCCTTTAAACCATGAACGAATCATTGCACAGCTGTAACTCAGTAATATGTTAGTGACTTATAACTGCTTAGTCAGGAATAAGGGTGAAAGCCTACTTATTGGATTTGTAGTTCAAACATAAAATATTGCACATATCTGCAAATTAAATCCTGCAATAAATTAACCTGTTTTAACTCACATAAGTTGAAGCAGGTCAATTCAGTATTAAGAAGAAAATTATGATTGCCTGGATAGTTATAAAAAAGTAATTGAATCATAATTGAAAAATATTATTTTTAAATGGAGAAATGCTGCTTTAAGGGCATTTTCTCACTAAGTAAGCTTGTTTGGGGGAGGGGCTTATCACTGGTTTGCTTTCACACTAAAGAATTCCACTCAAGCCATGGATCACTTTCAGATGTCACATTTCTGCAGGCGTTTTTGTTTGTTAGGGTCTAAGTTCACCTGCTTTTTCACTATGTGGGAGAACCTGCAAACAAGGAGAGGACTTAGCCATGCAGGTGATAAGTTGAAGCTGACATGTGACATAATTGCATGCAGTGGTAGACATGGATAGCTTGCATGCATGCAGCAGGCCAAACCAGAATCAGCTTGAAGTAAACCCCAGACCACTGATTTCCAGGGGAATAGGGATCATTTCTGTGGGCCATTCTCTGACAGCTTTCACACTTGACCAAATATACCAAATTCTCAGAGCACGTGCTCCTGGCTCTGCTAAAAACAGTTGTGTAAAAAGGCCTAAAACTGCAAGTTTTTGAGGTATAAATAAGAAAAGTGTGGAACAGCTGCTGGTAAAATGAATCGTGTCTGCAATAGTTTCTATTCTCTAGCAGTTTTGATTCAACAGTGAAAGATGTGGCAATTGTTTTTAGTAGTGACGCAGACTGAGTCAGTACACTTGAATTTTTCATGCACCACTGTAAAACAGTTCCACACAGCAGGCATCTGCACTGCACTGCTACCTTCTGTAAATGAGACTCAATACTGCAGGCTGTGAATACTGTGCATTTACTGCACCTTATGGTGAAACAGTAAAGATGAAACAAACGATTAGCAGTGGTTCAGGATTTAAGTGGCCAATACTTGATACATCCCCGGAAATATGAAAAATAAAATAGGGTATGGTGGACTGGAAGGAGGAATCATCATTTTCAAACTGGCCCGCCTTGATTACGGACCAGATGAACCCTCTCAGGGTAGCATGCTGGCATTGTTGAAGAGCAGTGTTAAGAGCAACCCTCACTTACTTCAAGAGAGGAGAATGAGTAGGCACAAATAAGAGTGGACTCAATAGGGATTGAGAAAGCAAAAATCAGTGCAAAGCTCCCTTAGGGAACAGAGGGCTGATTTATATGATAGGGTTTGTCTGTGAGCACTGGAATGAATAGACACATGTTTTGGTGGCAACTTGCTGCCTCTTTATCTCTAGGTCTTCTGAGATGGTTGACTTATATGACCCAGGCTGGTGTGTCATCAGTGTTAATGATTTTATTACTGATTCATGCATTTCCTGTAGGCTTTTAAAAAAATCTCATTTTAGATTTTGCATCATTGTTTGTGTCAGACATGATGTGGATGAAAGAAGTCAACAGGGATTGATCAGACTGGCTGACAAAGTAACAGTAACCACTCAACTGAGACAACTGAGCAGACAAGCATCTTACAATTAACCACCTTTGGGCAGCAAAAAAACAATTGCTTCCACTTGGTCAATCAAGAACAGAAAGCTGAGGCTGCAGTAGGCACAGGTGTATTGAAACTGGACAGATGGTAGGGTCAGCATGAAAAAGTACAGAAGTGTAGGCTGATTGAGGTGTTCTATGCATATTTTTGATTCAGCCTTCCATGTTACATTAGATGTTGCATGTTAAAGAAGAAGCTGTTCAGATTTGGGGAGTGGTTTTACTTGTTAGTAGCTCAATACCATGTTTGAAATATGAGCTATGTGGAAGCATGTCCGACAGGCACCATTTATATTCAGCAGGCTCTTTTAACTGCACACGTCTGCACATAGTGCAGGGCCCAGAAACCACTGCCACAGTGTCAGTAAAAGGGCAAAACTGATGAAATGTGCCTTTAAGTGTTGTTTTTGCACTCTTTATCCACCTGAGCTTAGAGACACCATTTGACCTTTGTGAGGAAGATGTCAGGGGCTACCAGTCTAGAGTCTTAAGTGCTGCTTTAACATGTTGTCAACTGCATGAATTTACTGGAGACATTTACACAGTTATGACAATTACTGAAAAGGGTTACTGCAGCTCATAATGTCATGTTTACATAAAACAGCTTCCTCCATAATGTATGGACAAATTCTTGATTTGCCATTCTTGCTCAAACCAAGCAGACTCTGATTTTAAGGTTAATTGCATACATTTTAGTTTCACCCTCTTTGAATTACCACATGATATGCTGTGTTTATCTGCTTCAGAGAGTCCTATTCTCTTGGCAGTACTTCTCTACGGGGAATAGACAAGCTGTGACAGCAATGGGTGCAAAACATTTGGACATCTGTATAGTGTAAATCAAGCTCAGCTAAGCTATGAAGTTTAATGTGGTCAATCCAATTTACTTCCCACATTCTTTGCACATTGCCACTCTTATATCCCCAAGACTTTCAGCTCCCTGTAGCCAAGGGCTGACATGTACAGTGCTTCCAGTAAAGGCATGCTGGGCTGCTTTGTTCACATTTGGTGCTACTCACCGATTTCAAGCTTGCAACACCCGGGTTTTGTGACAAGTCCCAAAAAATTGGGCTGTGTTCCAAATCATACGGGTAATGTAATGACTCTTATTATTCATGAGTCCTTTTTGAGTTGCAAGTCAAGTATGTGACTCGGACTCAAGTACCCATCTCTGCTGTATACTATTGATGCCCCATCAGAATGGGCTTGGGATAATGGCTTACTCCCTGAGGGTTGCCTGTGTGACTTCACCTTCTTCTAATGCCTGAAGTATAACTTCCATGTAGGGCTGTTAACAAAAGACAGATTTGGTATGGCAGCCTCCATGCTAGCTGGAAGGCTAGATGTTAGTAATGCCAGTTTTCAGCTTGCCATTATAAAGCACTGAAAAAGCAGATGTCCCACAGCTTTTCCTGGTCACATAAATCATCAATTATCCAGAATTAGTTTTAATGTAGTTTAATTAACATAAAAGATTAAGCAACTGTCATTTGCAGTATAACTGAAACATTCTGGCTAATTCACTGTGTTGGCATGTGACAGAGATGATGAAAGGCAGATGGATTGAATCTTTCAGCAGTAACTGAAGATTGTGTGGATTGTATTGTAAGCAGGCTCATTGATTTCTAGTAAAAAACAACAACAACAACAACAACCCTGTGCCCTCTGCGGAGGGTTCAACTTTGTTTCCATTGCTCAGTAGCTTATAATTGAGTATATTGAATCTCTTAAAGAGACTCAGTGTTTGATAGCAGATCTGTGAGAGAAATATCTTCACTGTGCTCTCCCAAGACACAGCTGCTGCACTGAATTAGTGTCACAGTTCACTGATCAGCTAGAAGACCTATGGGGACCAAATTAAACTTTGCGGATTGTCTGATGTGGCAGTCATGCTTAAGATAGCAAGGCTATGGGAAATAAAGTAGAGGCAAACCCACAGTATTTTTGCTGAATTTGCGAGTTTAGAAACAAACACGTTTGCAAATCCAATTTGCTCTTCTTTAAGTTTTTATAAAGGAAGCCTTGTATGGCACTAGACCTTTTTGACATTCAGTTTAATGTGATGTTTAAAACCTAGTGCAATGAAGAAGCCCTAGCACTCTAAATGTGCTTGGTTTTGGAATGCTTCTTAAGGAGGTTGGATTGGGGCAGGGTAATCAGAGGTGTAAAATGCTGCCATGTTCTTATTAATTTGAAAACAGCACCTGTCAGAATTTGCAACCAAGACGAACTGTCTTTCAGTGATTAAATCTTTGCCATGCTGACTCTTCTCCTGGGGCCATGTGTATTTAACATGGTTCAATTAGTTCCCTGTTTATTGGACTTTCTTGCCAGACTCTGTATATGCAGGACAGTGATGGACAACCCACCCTGCAGCACTACATTATTGACACTCTCTGCTGTAGAGATAAAGTCAGTTGAGGTCTTTGACCTTTCAGATTGATAGTTTGACAGGCTCTGGTGGGGAGCCTCAAGCTCCCTTCAATATCACTGCTTTCCCCATGCTAAGATAAACTGGGTTGAGACATAAAGTCAGGTATGTGGACAGTGACAATTGTTTTTGTTGGCTTTAATGTAAGGGGGTTAAAAAATACTGTCAAACATTTAGGAGTTGCATTTTCACACAGTACCTTTGTTTTCATTGGCTCATTAATTGGACTGCTGACTGATTTCATATCCAGACAGATTAAGGGTATGAAGATTTAATTTATTTCAGATCTAAAATTTGCATATTATAGCTGTTGGTTAGAACTCTCAATCTGTTATGCAAGAAACAGACAAAGCTGTCAGAACAAAATCAGAAACAGAAGTGGACACAAAAAAACTTTGGATAAAGATTTTTATATACTTTAGGTCTAATAAAAAGACACTTTCACACCAAGTGAAATTTTAAAATCTGAAACGAAGGTAAGTTTTGAAATGGAGAGTGACACTCCATACATTTATGAAGCTCTATTTCCTGTGATGTTCTGTGATGGGTTGGCTGACCAATCAGAGCTTGGTTGTTGTGACTGATATGATTGTATAGATCCACTGTGCTTGTACACATGGATTTAACCCATCGACACAGTGAAAGACACACAGGGCAGTGAGTACACATGCCCGGAGTGGAAGGCAACCTTATCCACAGGGACTTCAGTTTTGTCCTGCCAGTTCAGGGAATTAAACAGGCAACTTTCCAGACACAAGTCTGGTTGTCTAACCACCTGGCAATGGCTGCTCTTTACTGCCCTGAAGTGTACAGAGCTGTTCTTTCTGTTCATATTTAATTTAATATGTTTCAAAACATAAACATGGTGTAGATGACAGTATAGATGTATAATGACCCATAACATAATAAAAGCTAACAAGCTTATTAAAGCAAAAGAAATGGAATGTTCATAAATGACTGGTTCAGTCACATGACAGTTAAACATCTTTGCATGTACTAAACTAAACTGAAAGCAGACCGATTCACAAACAACCAATATGATGATTGGTTAACCATCTTTGGGCAGTCATTGAGTGCTAAAGATGTGCAATTACTTTTAAGCCTGTGAAAAAAGACTATAACTCCTAAATGTTTAATGCAGTATATTTGTAAAGCCCCTTGAATTAAGACTAAAAGTCTACACATCAATCAGCCACATTTCAAATTTATTATGGTGGTTTCCTCTTGTACTTCTGTCTTTGAATACCCAGTTGCTAGGCAGGCCTACAACTTGAACAGGAGCTGAAGCTCTGCTGAGCTGCACATCTTTTGACTGAGCCTAACCTTCATGGTACACAAAGTGCTTGTACTGTCCTGCGGATTTGACATGATTTGTAATGGTGCCAAGCCCTCCAGGGGGAAGAAATTAAAATCCCAGATCAATAGGAGAGATGAAGGACTTATTTACAATGCTTCTCCTGCCTCTACTGTAACGCAGTACGTTTGGTAACAAACCAATAAAATAGAGCAAGCTGTGCAGCGTAACTCTCAGCCTCCAAGGAGCATAATGTCTTTTCACCTTTTATATTAAGCTAAGCCACAGAGGCAGACGGTCGTAGGCTGCTAGCGTGGGCAATATCTTATTTTTCAGAGGTGCCTCATTCATGCAGAGTCAGACTTCTACCTTTTAGTTGTTGGCTGAATTTCCATTAATTCCTTGTAGCATTTTATCTGAAAGATAACTGGACATATTTGTTGCAAGGAAATAAGAGCCTAACAAACTAATGGGAAAAACATGGTCCTTGTGAAACAACTGCCAACTTCTTGCTTTTTGTTAAGAAATTGCCACGTTTTGAGGCTTTCCTTTGTCCTCTGACTACTTTTCAGACTTGTCCAATTGCAAATAATTACAACAAATTGTATTTTCTTGCATTTGGATTGAGGTCCACTTGTTATTCCTCAGTAGGGCTTGTGAGAACAGAGGTCTTTAGTACAGTCTGCATATAAATGTTCCCATTAATTTTCCTTTCCACTTATTATGACATACCCAGCAGGAGAGAAAGTCTTTTGAGCTGACCCAGTGAGACATGTATTCTGTTTGGAATAGTAGATCCTGATCAATATATGACTGTTACAAAAGTTAGCATGGGAAAAATGTATTGATACAGGATAAGAATATCCAGTATGATTTAGGCAAATAATTTTTTAACAGCATCAGATTTGGCTGGTATGTGAACTCAACAGGAGGAATTGGAGAGAACGAGCAGTAATTTTGGAAATGGGACTGCTGATCCCTTTTGGATATGAAGTTGACTTCTGATGAACTGAGCCTATCACAATGTTTGTATCTCTTTGCCGAAATACAGTCACCATATTTGGAATAGCTGAATGCTGAAGGCCATTATGGTAAAATATGTGCAATTTTATTCTTTCTACTGCTTCATCTTGATTCATTTAGGGCTGTAAGAAAATATTGATTTATCGGTTTATTGTGATATTATGTTATGTTTATGATTTTTATTAATCAATTTTAAAGTGGAAACAGATCTCACTGATCTGGCGGCATTAAAAGTAGGGCTAAATAAACTGCAATAAATAAACTATTGATATAATTAAAAGTTATGATAATAATTGTGCAGTCATGATTAAATCATGTTTAAGTTGCTATAAGCTTTTAAATTTAGTTCGAGTTTGACAAGTAACAATGAGCACTATATTCAAAAGTCCATAGTTTTAATAAATCACAGTATATTCTTCATGTCAAAATCCTGTCAAAGAATGTGCAAATGAAAAATTTGAAAGATAATCAGGGTTTCAGAATGTTTTAGATCAATCATTGGCATGATTGGAGCCAATAGTGTCAACCCTCCTCCACCTGCAGTGTAACCAGCAAACGAATTGACTCTTTTCGTTGAAGGATAGGACATTATCAGTAAACACACACCATGTGGAGCTTTATGAGAACCTCCAATCATGTTTGAACCAATGGCCTTTCTCCTCATTTATAACCTCTCTGGACTTGAAGCCTGTGCCCTTATGAGACTCCAATGCCTCACACTAATAGAACTGAGTGATGGAGTGATGTTGCTGCAGATGTGTGGCTGTGTTGCTCTCCTAGTTAGCTTGAGAATCATGCATGTATCATTTGACAGGCTTCCAAAACGTAATAAAAAATGTCATTGCAATATATTGAATCTTAAATCCTACATCATACATATCATATTGTCAGGACACAGCCAAAGATTCAGTGCAGTAGATCTGGATCAGGGTTGATCCAGTCATGTGAAGGAAAAGTCTGCTATTTTGAGCCCAATCTGACTGTTTGTTTCATTGTTCTCACGTCACATCTTGAGCACTCGGGGCATTTTTAACACACATTTGTTTTTAGAAGGCGGTTTAGAGTCTGCAGTTTAGAAGAACTATTTTTCAGCTGAACACTTTGTGTGTCGTTCTAGTGCTTTGACTGGGTTTGAGACACCTTTCATTCACACAGATGTCCATTTTCTGCTGTTTTTGCCCAATGCCTCCAAAACCAAACTTGTGTCATTGTACTCATGCAGTAGCAAAGACCTATTCCATCCACAGGGGAAGTACATTTGTGCAACTCTTAAGAGTTATTCTGGTTAGAACTTAAATGATCATGTTCTGTGTTACTGGAAGAGAAACACATTTAATTGTTTTAAACACGCTCTGAACATGTGCATGTAAATGCACTCATCATCAAAGCAGTAGTTGCACCCAGAAGGAATCAGCTGACAGCAATGAAGGTGGGTAGGTTTAACTTGTGACCCCAGCTAGGATGGGCTTTTTTCTGTACCTGACCTAAAAGGTCATCCTGTTGCTTGTGCTCTCCATTTGGGCTCCTGCTGTTGTGTTGTTGTCTTCCTTTTCAAGCAAAGTATACCTTGCAGAAGCATTTGAGAACAATTGGAGCAGTTGGAGGAGTTTGAAAGAGGTTGCGCTGTAGGGGGCATGCAGGTCATGCAGACATTACCATAGTACCCTGTTGGTGGCAGTGGATAGAAGGCATGTGCCTGCAGCATGCAAAGAGTGACCCTATAGCCATGATTGCAAACATTTAGTAAGCAGTGATGCCCTCCATGAGTCATCCTGTTACTGCAAGCACCATTGGCAAATGACTACAAAACACAAGACTATAGACAGTTGCGAAGACTGCCCTTAAAATAACATCAGTGCTGTCAGACTGCAGTGGTGACATGCCAGATTCACTCAAAATGGCAGTGGGTCCTCTTCAATGGCAAGTCACACTCTTGGTGGAAACAATCAACAAATCTGTGTCTGGAGGCACTATGGTCAGCGCCAAGATGAACAGTTTGTTGTCGCATCCAGAAGGCCTGGTGTCATGGCATGTGATGCAGTATTGCAAAATCAGCAGGAACTGAGTGCGAATATTCAAGCTTCAGAGGATGTATTCTTGCAGGACACCATACGGGAACCTCTACAACTCCATGCTGAGAATTCTGGCATGTTATGTTAGCAAACATGGGGGCCAGACACCATGATGAAACTGCGACCTCTCCTACCCCAGGAGAGTGTGGAGGAATCAATGAGAGGTAAGGAGGAGGAAAAATGGAGAGAATCAGCAGTATTTTGGGAAATGGGAAAGCTGATTCCTTTAAGATATGAAGTCGACTACTAATGAGCTGAGCCTATATACAAATGTTTGTTTCAGCACACCCCCAATACCCCTGAGCCAATCACAGTTCCTGCATGGAGCCAACACACATATGGCAATTCCGTCTGTTAATTGTGCATTTGACATCTGTGCTACTGTTGTACTAGCATTGGCTGCCCATTAATGATGCAATGGCAGCAGTTCGAAAAGAGGTGCTGGCGTCACATGTATCGGAGGAGGCATGTGCTTGTTTTCATCTTAGTGTCGAGAGCATCGTGTGTGATGGAGGAAGAGTTCTAATGTAGTTGGGTTATTGGCTCTTCCAAATTTGGGGGGAAATAAGGATTTAAAAAAACTCTCATGTGTCCTCCACTGGAAGGTACATCATTCGGGTATTTGGAAAGACAGCAAGATGTCACAAAATCAGTTTCCAGGTTACAGAGGAGAGGAGAAGGATAAGTTGGTTTCTGGATACACCTTACAGATTCTGTATTTTTTTGCTCAAGAAACATGGCTGTTGCCCACATCAATCTAAAGTTTTAATCAGTTATTGTTCCAGGTAACCTTTATCTTCCTTCCGATTAGTATTGCAATTTGACACTTTTTTTAGGTGTATTTTTTTTTTGCCAATGAGAAATCATGAAGTAACTGCAATGTACTGAAGTAGACAAGTATTGCAATGTTCTGACGTAGACAAGATCTGAATGAGTAGAGAGACTTAAAAGTAAGGTTAAATAAACCTAACTTAGTTCAAATTTCAGTAGAGGTTTATATATGTATATTGATGTCTGCAGATAGCATCCTGGCTTTAGCGCACAGTTTCAATATCTGTGTATCCTCAAAAAAAACCCTGCAGGTGTGGTACTGCACCAGGTTGAAAATCTCTGGCTGTCCTTGCCAAATCTCCTGCACTGCTTCACTGCACAGCGCTTTCCAGCAAACCGACTCGCACTTTAGTACGTAAATGTGTTCAGCAGATTGTCTGCTGCCATCAGAAGTGGTGAAGTGAACAGGAAATCCATTTGGATGGAGTGGACAGGGATGATAGGCCTGGGCCTGAGTTCTAGTGCCAGTTTTCTCCATGTGGGGGGGGGCGTTACTTCTCACAGGGCTGCTGAGAGCATGTGTTCAGCAAATGCTAATGTGTCACTTGCAGCGTGCAGGGTGGTTGTCAACAAAACAGTCTCCAATTCATCACGAAACTGCGTCTTACGCTTCACTAATTTTCTTGTTCTCACCCTGCTCTCTTCACTCTGCAGGCTTTCTGGGCTTGGAGTGATATGGCTGGCACTCCCAACAAGCTCGCCGCACTTGTCCCCTGCGTGTGGATTCTTGCAATGCTCCTCGACCCCAGCACTCAAAACGGGTAGGATGACTCATCAAACCCTCCCTCCATCCACTCCCCATTTACCATTCCCCACACCTCCTCCCTTCCATGTTGCTGGCTTCAGGGATGTGTCACAGCTAATGCCTTCATTAATAAGGTTCCATTACTGTAGCAGGGGCTTTATGATGTGAAAAATACCATTTGAGCCAACCACAGCTGGGCGTGAATCGCTCGTGAATCGCACCAACGAATTGGATTTTCAGCAGTGTAGCAAGCTCCATTACAAGTGTGACTCAATAAACCTGGAAAGAGAGTCAAGGCAGGAAACCTGAGGGATGGTGAGGTGGGAACTTAGCCCAGATCACCTTGTGACAGTGCCAGTCAGCTCTTATGGCCTATTAACCTTCATGTATGAATCACAATTATCATTGTACTTCAGGCCCTGGGCTTTCAGAGAGAGGTCTGTGAAGCTCAGGGGTTCCAGGAATTCAAAAGGACATGTTATTATATGATTCACATCCCATCTCCCACTAAGCCTCGTGCTGTGACATTCTATTCCATTCATAATGTTACTGCTGTATGTGTATGTGCAATTGTATTGATGTATCTCAAGTTTAGTCTGACAGCAGACTCACAACCAGCTGGTTCATAGACAATTTATTCCTTCTGCCCACCAGAATGCTGACCAGCCAGTATCAGCGTATCCCACACACACATCTCACCTCAATCAGCATCACTGTAGAACACCACTACACACCTTCACCCAATATAAACACACTCTCTCCCCTGCACTCTACCAGCCCAGTCACTTTTTAACTACACACCTGCATATTATTGCTGCTACACAAAGACATTTTTGAAGTAATCAGATTCTGGCACTTGTTCTTTACACTCAAAAATAATATTTTACAGCGACTACATAGAGCCTTGGCCTGTTGGTTAGGGAATCAGCCTTGTGACTGGAAGGTTGAACTGGCAAGACATGTTTGAAGTGTTCCTGAGCACCTAACTCCCCAGTTCCTTGCTGGGTGCTGTGGGTAGGGTTGCCCTTCCAGTCTGGGCTATCCCATAGTGTGCGCATTCACTAGTGTGTATGTGTGTTTCACTGCTTTAAATGTGTTTAACAGGGTTAAATGCAGAGGACAATGGGTCTATATGCACTTTAACGATTCTGGTTTTCTACAAACACGTACTGACACAATTCAGAGCTGTCCATTTACAGGGCTACTGAAAGCTAAAGAAAATCCAGATTGTTGCAATTCACATAAACAGTCAAAATTCCAGGCTCAGTAGTAGTTAGACAGTAGGGTAGTTAGACAGTTCCGAAAATAAACCAAACACAGGTTTCCTAAAATGGGGTAACATTGCTCCATAGAGTGTGGTCAGATAACTTTGTAGGTTTGTATATATATTTATATATGTAATGTAATGTAATGTAATATATATATTTAATATTATTTAATATGTAATTAGCAATGTTTAACTACAGTATATTTTCATAAATTATATTTATAGCTTTATGTGTGAATCAGTGCAGTAGTGTATGTATAGTGTAAGTTTATCTATATATATATATATATATATATATATATATATATATATATATATATATATATATATATATATATATATATATATATATATATATTTTCAGTATTTTTATTCTGCACATACTGTGTGCTACTACTATGCCGGAATGTGCGGCTAAGATTTTTACTCCTCTTTCCCTTTATTTGTGTCATTGTGATGGAACTGTAAACATGATTTGATTTGATGCAACTGCTATCGCCTATCTTCGATAGCTTAACTGAGTGAATAGCAGCATGTTGGCAGTCTGAATATATGCTTTTTCTTCTTCCGGATCTGAAGATGCATTTGGAATAAGTGCTGCTCCTGTGCTTGGAAGGTCTCTCTTCATTTGAGACCTCAACAGTTCTATCAGAGTAATCCGTCTAAGAAATGCAATGATTGGAATCTCCCTATTCATTCTGGCAGCAGAATATGAGGGAGAGAGAGAGCACGAGGGGAAGGGAACATGAGAGAGTTAGAGAAGAGGAGCAATGAAAGAATTGGGAGCTGTTCCATTGAGTGCTCCGCACATATATTCAAGAGGTTGTTTAAAAAGGGCTTTGGGGGCTGTGATTCGTTTTCCACCATGTCAGCAAAGAGAAGAGATGACAAACTGCATTTGATTCAGTGTGACTTAACAGAAACTCCTCACACACTTCTCTCTTCTGTCCTCATCCACTTTTCAAGCACATTGCACCCTAATAACTTTGCAAAATGCTGAAAAGGTGAAGTATTCGTTTGTTGGTTCTGTGACTCCTGTGAAAGTAGACTCAGCTCTCTTTTCTGGATGTCCTGTTTTCACTCAGTAGATGAAAAGTTCTAAAGAACCTAAAAAGTAGCCTGTGAAGAAGAGCATGTGCTCAAACCTCCTGATACTTCGTCAAGGACCTTGCATCCTTAAATGCCTTCTTCCCCTTGAAACATGAGCTCATTATGTACTTGTAAATAATTGATCAGATCTAAAATAAACAAGGTGATTAAGGAGACAAATTGGAGCCTTGCTATGGCTTTTTCCGTGGCACTGTTCACTTTGTTGTCCTAAATACATTTTTGTGTGACTTAAGTGAGGGATTCACTAAAGCAGTGCTGCTTATTCAACTGACCCAATTCTCCAACTATCAAAAGGGGCTCTTTTGGATGATATGAAATACTGTATCAGGGCTTTGATAAGCATTCTTTCTGATCCCAAGCGTATTGTCGCTTGGCTTCTTTCGAAATAAGTGTAATGTCATCCTCCTCAGGCATGCACAAACAAACCCTGGTATTTATTATTTTCCCTTAATTCGGTTATGTGGAAATGAATCCTGAAAATGAGGGAGAGGACGCTAACTACAGGGCTGCTGTGGTGCGCTGACATTAAGGTTAGTCCTGCTTTGTTGGCAGGGAAGAAAAAAAACATGTTCCACCATGTCTTAGAGGAGATTAGATATGCTTAATATTATTTGGGTGGCATTCTGATTTTTTTTTCTCTGAAAATTGGATCATATGTTTCCAGATATTAATAAGCATAACAGAGTATGCATACTAGCTCTCTTCAATATCTTACCCCCACCCCCATCCCCAACATCACCACCACCAGCTGACATTTCGCAGATGATTGCGAGAGACGGGGTAATAACCACCCTTGTTCCTCCTCCTCATCCTTTTTCCTGCGTCCTTGTCATCCCGCACTTCAAAGGCCTACTGCCATTAACGCTTCAGGAGCCTCGCTCAGCAGCAAATATGTCGTCAAAATGCATCTAAATGACTACCGACACTTCCGCGTTGATTGTGGGGTCTCGGAATTAATCCTTTCTGCGGGCAGATCAAACCACAGGCACCGTGCCGTGCATGCTAACATCAGTTGCTCTGAAAGTAAGGGGCTGATTTGCTTCTCTTGGCCACCAAGCGCCACTGAGCTTCACCTTCATCCAGAGACCTTGCAAAGGGTATATTTGCATCCCCAAGCCAATGGAAGAGCAGGCCCGTAAGAGCCATGACCAAGTTTGGGAATAATCCCTTTAGACTTCAGAGGGGTAGAGTGCTTACACCTCAGGAGTATCTTTCCACATCAGCAAAGCTGTCGCTTGCCGCCAAGTCCTGCCCGATCCCTGATGCCCACTGATATCATCGCTCAGCTCCAAATCGGCTTTGCTACAGTGCAGGCAGGAGACTTTGCTAATGGATAAAGTTGTCACAGCCAAATACTCTATATCTGTCACTCTGTGCGTCACTATAGTCCATCACTTGATGAAACCATTATTTGCAACAATCAGCCCTTTACGTGTGAACAAGCAGCCACTGGCTTGTCTGCATACTGCAGTACAGTTGATGCTCTCTTCCCAACATATGCAAACATGCTATTCGCACCCTCTGCAGTGCAGTCTCAGGCTAATGGGCATAGACAGCCTGAGCCTCTTTTGTTGTCTGTTTTGCTTGGGATCAGTTTCAATGCCACTGGCCAAAGTGACACAAAATCAATGGCAACGAACAGGGAAAGTGCCACTCTCCCACTCCTGCTGACCCGCCGGGCAGATTGCATATTGGACTGCTGATTTTTTTTTAACCTCCAACTCTTGCTTTTTAGCCATGCATTATTCACAGACATCAGGAAGAACGGGAATTACAACAAGACATGACCCAGACGACAAATAACATTCTGTTGATGGCCAGCACAACACTGTCAAGGTTAGTGTGTAACAGGACTCAGGGAGAGGGCAATACTAGAAGCTTCTTAGCAATTTGCAGTTTTTTTTTTTATTTGCCAAGGCTCTCAGAATCCTCCCTCTGTTGCTCACTTGCTGATTAGAGCTACAAGCTAGGAGGCAATACCCAGGTGTTATGAGGATAATCATTATTTACAAATTTTTTGACTCACCTTGCTGCAGTCCCAAATCTATTTTTTGTCCCTGCACATCTTTGCATGTAAATATCATTATGACAGAGCTGTATTACGAATACAATTAGTTCCCCCCATTCTAATCATGATAATATCATGCTGTATGCCCACTCAGCTGAGATTTCTCTGTTAATCATCCAGTATTTTTTGTGATGGATCCCAGTGCAATGCTGTGTCCACCAGCTGATAAATTGAGTAATAGCAGTTTCAGCTCCTGAGCCTCTAATTCGCTAATGGTTCCAGCTGGCAGTAGGGCGGGGAGATCTGATTACACTCTTCCTTGGCCCTACAGGGGGTGTTTTTTTAGAACCGTAGGCTGAAGCTGATCCCCACTGCAGGCATTTTTGTTGAGAATGAGTGGGACTTGATGACTCCTTGAGCGATACCGGAAGAGGAAAGGAAATGAAGGGAAAGTTTCTACAAAATCTAATTCTGTCAATGACTTGAGTTATATTTATAGCACAAATGACCCATTTTGTGTGCCAAGAGTTTTTTTCCCCCCTTCTTTTAAGCGCATTATTAAAATGGTGCGTTTGATTCATCGTGCATTTTCTCCCAGGCGCACTGCAGGACTTTGTAAATGTGTGCTGTAGCCGAGGAAGGCCTGTCAAGATTGGAACATCAGCCTTGGATGTTTTAATCCTCCCTGCTGATTTGCCTCTTAATTGCGTCGCGGGAAAATCACAGGTTTTAATACGGCACATTTTCATGGAGCACATTTTCATTCTAGTCGCGTCTTGCTTCTCCTGTCAGCTCTAGAAAGAATCTGTATTTTCCCTACAGATTGCGAGTATTTTGAAAGAAAAGCCATATTGTATGGTCTTGGCAGAGCAATTGACATGTCCTGTGCATTCAAAACGGCTTTTCTAACATTACTTGTATGGAGAGATGCTTATGTCCAGGGAGAATTCTGAATGTAAAGGATCAAAGATATCAGATATAAGTTCTTATGTCAATTTTTAATTTGAAATGTTGTATTTAATGCCATTGTCTAGCAGATGCTCAAATAAGACTAACCTTCTTGCCCTTCTCTCAACTTACCAAAGCATCCCAAATCATCTCAAAGCAAAATTTCCTTTGACATCCATCTTTATTTCAGTTTCTCCACTGATTTAAAGCACACTCCAGCAAGCCTAAATGATTGGCTAGCATGTTGGCTTTTTGCTTATTCACCCCACTTTGCACCATGCTGATCAAAACTGATTTAACTGCAACAGCTCTTCATGGTCATGAGACTGATTAGACTTGTAGTTTGGGGTACTGGAGACCTATTGTTTCTGTCTGTTGGAAATGCCAGAGGGATTTCTCATAACATGCAGCACAGGACTTTGGGCTCGGACACTGCCACCGCCCAGGCTGTAGAGTCTGATAAGAGTCGCTGTGTATTATCAGCTGAGTCAAACATACACAGAGTGAACAGGCATGAGAGGCTCACTTATCTGGTCTCTAATCATTGTAATTGCCTGTGATTGTGTGTCAGAGCATACACACGCTACATCAATCTTGTATGTGTGCTGAGAAAGAGATATCAGCCCCTGAAACCTTGCATTGAAATGTTTCACTCTTTCTAACATATGCTTTTTTAATAATGTCGGGTAAAAGTTGAACTAGTATACTGAAACCCACTGAAGACCCATTATAAGCAGTGACCTGAATTATGTCATCTACACTTGTGGTCAAATTTTTACATGCGCACACCTTTGACAGGAATGTTATGGCCTATTGGGCTTTCAGTGATTTGAAACAGAAAAAAATGGAGCACATATTTCATTTTAAAGTTTACATTTATAAAGGGTACTTGTTATTTAAAAGTATAAACAATTTTTTAAATCCCAATTTTCCCCCAACCATATTAGGACTCTCTCCCCATCACATACAATGCTCCTGACACTAGCAGGGTGAAGAAAAGCACATGCATCCTCTGATACATGTGAAGTCAGCCATCATTGCTGGGCAGCCAACAAGCTCGGAGAAGATCTCCAGGACCCCAGCTCCAATGCAACAGCTAACAGACACTTGAGCCAACCAGCATCACACTGCAGACCCACTCAGAACCCTAACTTAGATGATTAATTCAGTGGTGCTGAATTTTTAGCTTGCCAATGCCAAAGCTTCTTTACTTCCTGTAAGTGATCATGATTGGCAAACATAACCAGGGTTTGTTTCAAAGAACTTATTGGATCGACCAACACACAGTACAATGTTAAAGTCCAATTTGCTCAGTGAAGCTCTTAAAAGGATAATTAAAGATTTAGACAAAACAGGAATGTCTCTTGAAGCTCTAAATAACTACTTCCAGGTCAATTTATATAGTTGAACACAATATTTGCAATTCATTGGAAATTTACTCACTTTGTCATGGTCTGGAAGAATACCAAAATATCTAGAAAAGGCACATGCCTGTCATGAACTACTGGAGCACTATGGAGGCTCTGCCTAAAATCAAGTACATTTTACTAGTTAATCTAAAACAACTGAATACTGTAGAAAAGGTTTTTAGTCAGTTAATTAAAAAAATAAACTTTCATTTTATAAAATTCATAACTTTTAAAGTGATATATTTCAAGCTTCTTTGTTTTAAAGTAGATACTGATCAAATATATTTGGAGAAGTAATGGTGCAACATTCATTCCCAATAACACTGTACCAGCTGTTAAACATGATGGTGATATCTTTGAATTCTGCTACCAGTGGAAGTAGATGGAATAATGAAAAATTAGAACCATGCCAGGAAACCAATATAATTAATACTAGTTCTTCCAAGAATAGCAGTCAAATATCCAAACAGAGTTCTGTCAAAAGCATGTTGATTGCTACCAAAAATGTCATGGTGTAACTTACTACAGGACATTTAAGATGTTTTTAGGTGTGCTGGATGTGTATTTTTTCCTGTATGTAAATAAATGAATTTTGTATTCTATTAAAGAATGGGGTATTGCCATGACACTCCGTTTATGTTAGTCTCTGACCACAGCTGTATTTACCCGTGGCATATATCTTGATTTAGGGTTTTGATCTTTTCCATGTATTATTTTTAGTCTTTCATGTAGCTCTTTTCATCTATTACTTATTTATTAGTGTCACTGTGAATCTGTTTCGTGTTGCTCTTGCGTCACAGGACTGATTCTGAGGCACTAAGGTAACTGTCTCCGAAAAAAGGTGGTACTAAATGAAAGAAGACATGAAGATGAGAAAATAACTTCAATTTGGGACTTCAATAACATGACAGCTTGACCTGTTGGAAGTTAGTCAGGAAATCAATGCTCAGGCACGGTGCCGCCAGCTTTTATAAAGGGACAGAATCTGCAGCACAATAATTATGCAGCTGAAAGGAGAGAAACTAATACACAGAAACGCCCCTGGGAGTCACATTAGTATTGAGTAAAAGACTGAAGATAATCATTAAACCAACATTAGAAAGTCTAGTTAGTTTGTGGATTTAAAATTTGCTTGGGCCTCATCCTAAAGATTTTAATTCTGAAACAAGGACACAACACATATGTTTGAGTGTTGAAAATAAACCTTATATTTAAGACTGCACAAATGTAGACTGGTCTGATGAATCTGTTTCTGGGTGGGAAACTGTTCCAGCTGCCCTGGAGAATACTGATATGAGATGTTATTTACTGTTATGAGCTTCATTTAGTCAATCGTGTTAATAATACTTTGTGAGGTTTAGTGTGATCTTGTTTCAATAGGAACAGTTAATGGCCTTGCTCATGGTGCTTTTTATTCCGATATGCAATGTTTCTAGCTATAAATAGTTTTTGGATGGTTTGATAATTATTTTTATCTTAGACAGCTGACCAGAACTAACCAGATAGATTATAAATCCAATCATATATTACTAAATTTAGCTAGAGCGAATATGTGCTATACTGTATAATAATGATATTGAGATTTTTGTAGAGATGTACACTGATATGCCAAAAGTATGGGATAGAAGTCTATCAGTTCCCCATGAAGTGGGATGGCTTCAGAACACACCCATATAAGTTGTGAGGTGTTATTCTGTGAGTGAGGATGAACACTGGCTAGCATGCTAGCATGGAAAATGGATGTGAATTTTCACTTGATCAAAGCTGATAGAGGGTGCCAGAGGGATAGGACATTCCGTTTCCAAAGTTGTGCTGGTGTTTTTCATTCCTGAATTCACACCATGTGAATGCCTTGTCTACTAGCTAAGGATATTCTGAGTGAACAGCAAAGCACTTTTGTAAGTCGCTCTGGATAAGGGCATCTGCTAAATGCCGTAAATGTAAATGTAAATGTAAATGTGAGTACCAGGAATACACCATTTATACCAGGAATACACAATTGTTTGTGCAAAATGACAAGATTCAAGTAGAAATCACATCCATATTCAATGCAAAAACCCCACACACACATCCCAAAGAAACATGGCAAACATGACTTTTGGGTTTTCAGTGTAGACAGTTATGTTTATGTGAGGTAGACAGAGACAGAGGCAGGTAGAGGTTATAGTTAGAGTACTGTGCTGCTCAATCTTGCTCAAATAGTACACCCACATTTTCAATTTGTTCAATTAATATATCAATTTGGTCAGTTCTTCAGCAGGTCTGTCTGAAAGAAATAGCTGGTGAATATGTTGGGCTTTGAGATAGGTAAACATTAGTAAGCATTTTGTGTTCACAGACATTGTTGCATCCTTCAGTTAAATATCTCCAAGTAAAATGCCAAAGTAATACAGCAGAAAACTGCATTTGCATCAGTGCAGCTGAAAAGAGATTGCTTTTCTGTTTAATATTGTCCACACTATATCAGGATACCAATATGTGTAACCCAGATTTTAGTGTTTTTGTCTGACAGTTCAGAGATCCTGCATTTCACTGCATGGTGAGAATATTGTGAAGGTCATCTGCATAAAATGGATGGTAAAAGATGTCTAAGATTGGGCACAGGACTACAGAATCTCTCAGAATGCTAGTGGCAATGAAGACTCTTTGATGCATTATCTCTGCTCAAATTTAGATATGTGAATTAATTTACAGCAGATGCCTGAATCCTTCTGACCTTTCCTTTCTGCATAGCCACTAGTTCTAGTCCACAATATCCAACAATATCCACAATATCCAACTTCTCAATAAAAAACAATCGCAGCTTATAAAAGACCAAACAGTATTTTGAAAATGGGTGTTCCCCTAGATTTTCCCAGTAATTATAGTTTCTGTTTTCTTAACAGTATGTCATAGTCTGATATAATGCTCCCACACTGAAACAGCTGGTTGTCAGTCATGTAAAGTAACTCACCATCTGTAAAAAAAAAAAAAAAACAATAACCAGTGTGTGAAGTCAGCAAGTCTTTGTGCATTTGTAGATACCAAGCAGACTTGTACCTGTGTAGTTTATTGCCTCAGGCAGCACTGATTAGGGTTACAACAAAGGACTAATTTAAATAGTCAAATAATCAATTAATTATTGAAAGGATAAAATCGATTACTCAGATGATGAATCACTTATTGAATCCAAATTGCTCTTACTTAGCTTATCATGGCTTTTGCTAACACTAACCTGAAATTCCCATCGATTATTCAGAATTGTCTTGAAGTGGAAGAGAGAGAGAGACAAAATGAGAGTGTAAGTAGGTGAGTTACACATGTAGCAAAAGAGTGACACAGAGAGCATCCTGATTAGTCTGTCTTTGTGTTAAATAGACTTATTCAGGTTCTCTTTGGGAGGGATTTACTGCTGACCTCTTTCTCTCCATCTGAAAATAAATTGAGTTCAGTTCAGTTCAGTTTAGCAGCTCCAGAGCACAGGGGACAGAATATAGACACTATACACTATACACCACTCCTGCGTTTAGGGTCAAAATAATGACAGAGTTATAATAGTGAGTGTTCTATTGACCCTGATGGTGAAATAACTGTTAAAGATATGCGGAGGTGAGATTATAGGTGTCATTCTTTTATTAGCTTGTTAACCTTATTTAAACTAGCTGGCTAATCTCCTTTATTTTACTGATGCTCTTTGTGATGAAGCCAATCCCTGTAGACTTGCTAAAAGTTGTAATATAATTAACAATAAAAAAGTTGAATTATATAATCGTAGACAAAGAGAGCAAGAAAGAGAGAGCAGGATTGACTTGCAACCTAAAACTGCCTAAACATCCGTGTACAGTATATCATCACTGTCACACCAAAACATCATATCTCCATTTCATGTCTTTAGAGTTAAGTGTTCCTAACGTCCAATGGAAGTCAATGTAAACAGATTTGGTTCTAAGTCATTGTGAAACATTTCTAGTAGTCCATTTATTATTTGACAGCAACAATACAAGGTTTTAGGACAGTGAACAACATATACTGAATGTCTAAAAATCAGTTATCAGATCAGGAACAATGTTCAGATTGTGTTCAGGAAAAACATTAAAAATGATGGGTCAGTATAAGTGCAGTGCTGCTAAAAGTAGTGCATATGAATGGGTAACATACTGACAGAATACCGGTTCACTCACATTAATGTGATCATCTCTCTCATTTGAAACATGTTCCCATATCATAGCTGGAATGTGGTTTGCAGCTAGTCCACTTTGGCTCACTTTTCCGAATGATGGTTTGTTTTTGTTTTTTTCAGGAAACAGGACAACACACAGGCTATAAATGCCCTTGTATCTCTTGAATAAATGATGTGAGAGACTCCAGCAGTAGTGTTCTATGGCACCCACTGCACTTTTTCCTACATGATAGATCTCGGTGTCTAGACTGGTTCAAATACACTCAGTTAAACACAAATTGCCATCGATGCCAACTAATTGATTCATTTGCACTGTGGACTTTCTGTTTTATTTTTTTGTCATTATCATCAGTGTCAATTAGATGATGATTACAATTGTCTCCAACACTTTATCTGTATGATTCATTGGTTTGCTGCATGCCATTGAATGGTAACACTGTAGAGGTGGACAGCGTCATGTCAGAAGCCTTATCAGTACCACTATCATGTTAGAGCAGCATCAGAAGGGACTCTGACATTGTGAGCTAAATCCCTTGGTTGCCACGTTTCAAAGCTTGGCCTAGCAGTTGTGTACTCTGCAGATGCAGACAGATGCCTGATGGGCCTGATAGAGCTGGGCATAAGACCAAGATACAGGAGCTGAGGGATCAGTTTGGGATTCAAAAACTGTGCTCAATGCGCAGCACAACACGACACAACACAGCAGAGGGCAGTGGGCTTAGCTGGGGTTTGGCTGATGTGCTAAGTACATAAATGCCCAGTTATGAGAAGGCTGATTGTGAACTGAACTTTGGATGCACTGTACTCATGTTGTCCCTATTATTTATTGATCGTTTTGGACAAACCCTAATTCCATTTTAAGTAAAAATAGACTAATATTGTATTTCAAGTATTAGTATGGCATAACTATCATTATCATTTTCATATGTAATTCATACTCAGAGGAATATAATTGTTGCTTTGTTTTTGATGGAGACATGAAAATTACATCTATATTTACTCCAATCAGCCATAGAAATCACTAACAGGTGATGTAATTAACATTGATTATCTCATTACAGTGCCATCTGACAAAGGGTGGGATATATTAGGCTTCATGTGAACAGTCAGTTCAGAAGTTTGTGTGTAAAGCGAAACCTTCTGATACGTGACACTTTGCCACAATTTGTCACAGTTGCAACGATCCGAGGATTAGATCATCACCAAAATGGCAGGTCTTTTGGGATATGCACTAGTCAATACATACCTAAAGTAGTTTAAAAAAAAGGAAGGGCAGCTTGTGAACCTTTGACAGGGTCATGGGCGATCAAGGCTGATCACTGATGTATGTGGGGAGCGAAGGCTGGACTGACTTTAATGGTTTGGACTGACTTAAAGGATGTGCTGCTAATGTCTTGGTGCCAGATATCACAGGAAATATTCAGAGGTCATGTAGAGTCCATGCCTCAACAAGGCAGAGCTGTTTTTGTGGCAGGAGAGGGAAATACCCTGTATAAAGCAGTGGCTGATTGATACACATAATAATGCCATTTTGGATTTTAAGGAATTACCAATATTCTCCATCTTTTTCAAAATCCAGACCACTTCTACAGACACTTTATAATATTCAAGAATTTGATTTCAGTCACAGACTCATTTCTCTCAAGCTATGCTTTGTTGGATGAGTATGTACATTAGAAATGTGGCAGCTCCTCGAAATGTATTAGATTTGCTTCATTTTTTTCAGCATCGTTTTTTTCACCTTGTAGTAATTGACCTAGAGATGAAGAAAAAGGGATTGGAATAGAGGGCATGAGCAAGGAGAAAAGAAACGAGGAGAAAGACTGGAGAGAAAGAGAGCGAGAGGGACAGAGGGAGAGCTTCAAGGATATCATTAGAGTGATTGGGAGGGGAGGTATGGAGAGGATGTGGTGTGGAGAGAAAGTCAATTTTTTTATTTGCTGGGGTGATGTGGCGGTAATGAAGAGGGATGAAACAGCTGCCGCCAGGGCCCACAGTCCCCCAGTGCTCCAGCCTTGAATGTGAGCGAGAACCCTATGACCTGACACTCCTCACATGAGACCAGATGGGGACACATATGTCTCATGTCTGGCAGTGCGCAGCCGTTATATGTACCCTGCAGTATCTTGCATCCGAGTGTGTCTCCGTGGGCGTCCAACAGGTCAGTGCTAAATATTGATTGCAGACTTTTGCCTGTTTCTGTTTACAGTGATATGTTTCTATGCAAAGCAGTATGGGGCCAACTATTTCATGTCTCATAACAAGGTTTCTTTCAGGTCTGACATCAAAGACATTTGGAACTAAAAAGGGATGTATGGCCTACAACTAGTAGTGTTCATCCCTGGTCTGTTACAACAAAACCCAGCATACTGCATCATACAGTCATTAGGAAACCCAGCTTGACCAATTTTGACTGACAGTCTATCCACTACAGTATATATACAGTATAGGCTAATACAGGTTTTCTACCTGTGGACTCAGTACAAAAAAGTAGATCATAGATTAATACGCAGTGCAGTATATACAATATACAGTATTAACACTGTAGAAATCACTTCCAAAAACATTATTTACAGATTATTTGGAGATAATTGCACATGGGGAGATGGAAGAAATTATAGTATCATTGTTGTTATGTTATACTGAAAGAAAAAAGAGTCCGATACTGCTTAAAGCAGCCTGTATTGAAGGAGTCTCATGCATCTCCAGCATAGATACCAGTTTGTCTACCATCCTTTTGTCCCCCACTACCTGCACTGGGTCTAAGGAACTTCCCAAGACAGTACTGGCCCTCTTTGAGTTTGTTCAGTCTTTTCATAACATCGAAATACTGCTGTCCCTAAAGATCTAAAGATCAGTTTTGTTTCAACTGCAAACATTATTTATGTCTTAATAAAAAAAGCAGTTAATAACATCACAGAA
This sequence comes from Acestrorhynchus altus, assembly GCA_034509495.1. Lineage (NCBI taxonomy): Eukaryota > Metazoa > Chordata > Actinopteri > Characiformes > Acestrorhynchidae > Acestrorhynchus > Acestrorhynchus altus. Next base: position 16,357,992 of record CM067516.1, read on the forward strand.
ATAATGCATGGCAAATTAAACAAGATCAGTTTGAGACAATGCAATTGCAGTGCTTAATACACACATTGGCAAACTGGAGCTGTAGAAATATTTAAATGAAAACAAAATGGACACACTGTTATTCAGAAAAAGCAAAAACAATCTTCTTCATGTACAAACCAGACACTCATCAGATATGATGTAACATCTTAAGTAAATAGAATGTCAACATGGGGTCATACAGTTTTAAATACAGAATTAAATCAAATCAAATTTACTGGTATCATGCCTTTTATCATGCCCTTGGGAGGAACCAGGCTCACAAGGTGGGGGACCCATCCTCCTCTGGTCAAACTACTCACACATTGAAGGCTCATTAATTAAAGATGTCCACATTTTGCAGCTGGACATGGCTTCTGATTGTAAGGAATCTTTCCTGATCATTTTGGGGAACTATATTTGGGACAGATTATTTCTTGAAGACTTGCTATTTCTTTGGAGCTGCAGTTCAGGCCTTAATTCTTACATTTTCAGTGTCAGTTATCAAGAAAAGGCAAAAGGCAAAAACACCCTGGGAATATATATGCTATCACCTGCAATATTAGGCAGGTGGTTTAAATGTTAGGGCTGACTGAAATGCATTTGGATATTAAGGAAATTACATTCTCCTTCTCTTTCCAAAATCCAGACACTTTGTAATATTCACTAATATTCAGAGTTGAATTTGATTTGATTTCAGAAGCAGACATTTTTCTCAAGCTACGCCCTGTTTGAAGAGCATGTATATGTGTACATTAGGAATGTGGTTGCTCTGAGAAATGTATTAGATTTGCTCAGGTGTTTTTTTTTTGGCTTCTGAATAGTTTTTTCCCCTTATAGTAATTGACCTAAAAATGAAGAAAAAGGGATGAGATTAGAGGACATGAGGAAGGAGAAAGGAGATGAGGAAAAGGATAAATAGAGCAAGAGAGACAGAAGAATACTGTTCATGGCCTTAATTTTCACATTTCCAGTGTCGGTACTTAGGAAATAAAAGTAAAACAATGATACATTACATTACATTTACATAAAAAGGTTGAGAGGTTCTGGCTAATATATGCTATCAAGATTATTATTGTTAATTTTTCCTAAGCTGTAAAGAGAGAGGTAAAGAAACAGTGATGTTTTTTCCCATTTTTTCTCAATGTATTGTTCATAATACACAACATGTATTACTTGCTATCTGTTGTCATGCACGCTGCACTACGGAGTACAGTGGATGATTGAATGTGAATGCTTAACTTTTTGTGGGCCGTTACGTGCTGCTTCATATAGGCTTCATATCTCAGGATCAGAGTATCCTACAGATATGATACATGTATCATAACAAACTACAGCACTTACCCCTCATAGTCATAGTCTCATAATTGTGTGGTGAATTTTTAGTGAGTAATCCAACTCGGAAAATTGCTAAAATTCATAAATAATAATAAATCAGTAAATAAACTTGTAGGGGAGAATAAATATTTGATCCAAACATGCCCACTTCCATACAAATTTCTAAAACTGATACATTTGTGTAGCCTATGTTCTCCTGATAGTAACAATATTTGGCATGTGAAATGCCAAATGGCTCATTGCTCTGTAACCCAATATCTGGGTGACATCAACAGCCTCGCCTCTCTCATTGATCAGTTGGAGTCTGCATGCAGGTTGAACATGTGGGCAGAGCAGTAAACATGCACTGGAAGGATCGTTTGGCATTCAAATTGGGATTTAATGCAGTTGGAAATGAGTGAAATATAGCTGTTTTCTGAGCTGGATTACTCACTGATAATGTATCACATTATCTAACCGCCTAATCCTGAAATGTGAAGCCTAGAAAACTGCATGTAACTGCCAACACAGTACCACAATTAAGCCAACTAAAGGCTAGTCTGCAGAACAACAGGTGCGACCAGGCTTTAATGCCTAGGACCATTTTTGGTGGGAGCTGGTGGGAGCAGGAAGAATTCTAGCAGCAGCTGGTCGGGGGAGAAATTTAAAAAATTGGTTCAACACTAACCGTTTTGCCTACTATTTCCAAGCAAAAACATTTATAGCTTTCCTGACCAATTGCTTTTATGGGCATTTCTGCACTTATTTGTGTAGAAAGAACAGAGATTGAAGAAAAACTGTTTGAAGCAGAAAATTGGGATCTGGAACTGGAAGTATTTACTGTACGCCACAAAAAATGTTGTTCCTGCACTACTTTTGCATGGAAAGTTGAAAATTCCTTGGCAGAATTTCATCACTGGGACAACATGCAAAGAGGAACTGATCAAAGGTTTTATTTTCCTCATGGACTGCACTGTGAAGGTGAGGGGGTGGCACCACTGATGCAGCGCCTTGTTATCCTTCTTTACTTCTCTCTTCTTCTCACCCCCACAAAGGGCCTTATCCCTCACTTTCAACCTTCCCTCCTCCCTCACTCCAGTCCTCCCTGGCTGCTTTAATAGGTTATAAATTACTTTTCAAGATTCTGTGTACCAGCACTGAATAAACCTGCTGGAGAGCCTGGCAGACCTCACAAGTCTTGGATAATAAACGCCTCATTTGAGTTCAGTGCTGCCCACTTCAAAAGACAAGAGCATCCAAACAAGCAGTGGACACTCATTAGTTGGATGTCGATACGTGAGAAAAAACAGGACACGGGGAAATGTCACTCTGGGATGAGGTATGGTATGTGGTTTGCCATGCCCCCTTTGTCTCACTTGCTGCGTTTTCTCCCCTGCCCTGGTCACGTTATCGCTCTCTGTGCACAGACAGCTCACACAAATGGGTAAAGAGCGGGAGACAAAGGAAATCAGTCATATTGCAGAACATTGAATAACACCAGCTACGTCCCTGACAGGCAGAGAGGGCCACATGGGTGGCTGCTTATTAATATCAATGGTCTGCTTTAGAGGGTGGCAGCATTGAGTGACAGCTGGATAGTTCAACGGAAGGACAAGATTAGGGTTGCTAATGGCAAGTCTGCGTGCAATTTGCGTTGCGGAACAACAAATTGCCAGCTAATTAAGAGTGTATCGATCAGAGTGGCCCCTGCCTTGGCACTCTTCTTCACTGCCAGAGAGACTGTCCTCATTCTGTGCCTAATTGTTGCTTCTCTGTAATAAATAAATTAACAGTGCCCGGTAACTCTGACACGCCAGGGAAATCATCAGCTTTGGAAATGTCATCTCTCCCAGCAGCCTACACTGGATCATTTCTCCCACACCAAACCTTCTAATCCATTGCCCAACTGACACACAAATCTGAAGTTAGGTGTCAGGGGAAGTGGAGGAGGGGGGGGTCTCATGCCGAGGGGCAGATATCAGCATCCTTTATGGTCAATTAAGGCCAAGCCCTCTGCTAAGCTTCTGCATCATTTTCTCCAGTGAGATGGAGTTTTACTATCTGGAAGGTAGCAATAGTGAACATGAGTAGAGTATGTATGTGCCTGTAAAAGTGGGGACGAATTCAGTCAGTAGCATGCAGAAGCAGGGCTGCTGTGGATGGAAAGATAAGTTGTTCCCCAGCCCAGTTTGATTTCCAGCACAGATGTCCACCTAACAAGTCCATGAGGTGTATGTACGAGAAGAACATCATGAAGATTCTTTTGTTTCTGGGAGAGAGCAGTGCAAGAAACTTTACAATGCAGGAGAAATGTCTTGTCTTGTTCCGTGTTGGTTTCTCCATTGTTTCCCGACGCTTCTGTTTCAAGACACTTTCTGAGAGCTGCAACTGCAGTGGTTTCTCCCCAGCAGCATTAGAGAATGAGTCATTCATTTCGAAGTTTCCAGCTATAGGGTATGTCACCGGCGTCAAACTAAAAAAGCTGACATGTATTCATGTACATGCTTAATAATTAGAAGGCGTCCATACATACATAACAGAACAGAAAGCTCATCGGTATTTATCAATGTTACTAGTAGCTCAAACACTGACAAATGTCAGCCTCCAATTGGTACAAGGTCAGTCTAGACGAAGCCCTTGATTTGATTGAGTGGGATGCTCATTATGTCGTCAGCTCTCTGTCATTCTTGCCCTCCACTGCACCGGCGCATTGTTCGTTGGGGAATGGCAGCCCCAGCCAGAGATAATTGTGCTGCATATTTAAGGTAATTAAGGAGCGTGAGGTTGACTGCACATTCAAGACCCCTTTTTCAACTGGAGGGATATTATGCAGAAAAATCTCGTCATGAGAATTGTGTGAGGCAAATTCAATGTTGTGGCAGGGCTCACTAATCCACTTGGACTTCCATTACTTGTATCATTTTTCTCACTTCCTTCCACATCCGTGGACGTTATGTGTGTGAAGCTTGAAATGTTTGCTACAGTATCTCAATCACAGTTGGACCCAGCTTTTGATGCAGGACTTGAATTACCCCCTCCCCCTAGACCACAGAACTCGGTACTTATCTTAAAATAGCAAAGAAAGCTTACTCAAGGTGAGTGGTGCCTGGATTTCAAAAACAGGAAATTGGATCTATGGAGAGGTTGGAGATGAGGAAATGTTCCAGTAGGCTCCGATAGCTTTCTATTATTGTTTGCTTCTTGTTGGATGCAGTCCGCTTTTTGGTGTTTTTTTTCTCCACTATATTTTTCATAGAAAGTTTATTTGAGGTGATTGGTAAGGACTGCGACTCCCCTTTGAGGAATAACAGCAGCTGAAAAGTATAAAACATCAAAGATACTGACCACAATCAAAGTGTCATTCCCTCTTCATCCATCACACTTCATTCATTGGACCCTAGACATTTGTCTTTCTGTTCCGATCCCCCACGTGTTGTTTCATCTTGACTTATCTTCCCTTAGGTGCTCTCTGACACACTTAACTTATCTCAGCCCCTAACCTTTACTTTCACACTGTCCTATCCTCTCAACAGGGCCGTTGCTGGACACAGAGAGCCTCTTCCAGATGACAGCAAAGACAACATCACCATCTTCACCCGGATTCTGGACCGCTTGCTGGACGGATATGACAACAGGTTGCGCCCTGGCCTCGGAGGTAAGCCACTGATTTGTGTTCTGCTTTCCTTTAATGCACTTCCCAGTGTTGACTTATTGGCCTTGCTGGGGAAAAGTGATGGATTTGATCCCTGGAACTGCTGTGAATTGATTCCCTGGCCCTGTATGACCCTCATAAGAGTTCTCCCAGCATAGCTCCATCTCTCATTACCGGTTGTTTCACGCACGGCTCCTTACAATTACTTGTCTGCTCAGATCCGTAACAGATTGCTTTTTGGAACAGTGAAGTTACTCATCTTCTGCTGGCGCAGTGATGTTTATCAATATTGAGGAAAAAGGACAAAACGTGCCACAGAGCATGTGATGCCGAGTGATGCCGTCTTGAGATCACTTACAACTTCTAAACCCTAAGGATCCCCAGAAGGATAGAGCATTACAGCTCTCTGATGAAGATGGAGAGAAAGTCAGCACAGTCTGTTGTGGTGATAAGTCTTTACTGGCTTCTTCAGAAAGCACGAAGGATCTCCAGTTGCCAGTGATGCTGACCCTATTTACAGTACCTTGTGAAAGTATTCACCCCCCCCCCCCCTTCGCTTTTTACCCGTTTTGTTATATTACAACCTTTATATTTTTTATCTGAATTGTATGAGATGCATCTGCACAAAAATACTCTAAGTTAATTAAGTGAAATGAGAAAAAATATACAGAAAAACTGAAACTGAAAATTGGCATGTGCATAGGTATTCACCCCCTTTGCTATGAAGCTAAATTAGAGTATCTGTCCATACAACTACAATAAGCCATACACTCCATAGAGCTGGGCTCTAGAAAATAGGAAGGCTCATTGAGTTTGCCAAAAGGTATGTGGGAGACTCCCTGAATGTATGGAGGAAGGTGCTCTGGTTAGATGAGACCAAAATTTGGAACATTCAGTCACCAAGGAAAATGCTATGTCTGGTGCAAAGCTAACACATGGATTTTGAAGATGGATGGGGTTATATACAGGGATATTCTTAAGCAACATCTGTTTCAATCTGTTAGTGATTTGAGCCTGGGGTGGAGGTTCACCTTCCAACAGGACATTGACCCTTAGCATACTGCTAAAGCAACACTTGATGGTTTAAGGAGAATTGTGTAAATGTATTGGAATGTCCTAGTCAAAGCCCAGACCTTAATCCAGTTAAGAATCTGTGGTCAGACTTGAAGGTTGCTGTTGCCCAGCAGAATAGGGATGAATACTTTCGCAAGGCACTGTAGGTACACCTGCTAATTAAGGATTGGAACCGATACTGAAGTGTTATTACTGTGTGATTACTGAGCCCCGGTAATAGCTGTTCTAATTCCTTAGAACAGACCAGTTGCTCCCTTCTGCTCTTTCCTCATGGAGGTGTCACCAAGAGACATGCTACTTGTCTACCCCAGCAACGGGCAGTTAGAAACCACAAGCGAGTTGTGGGTTTATTTTATTTATTTATTTGTTTGTTTGATAAATGAGCTGTGTGGTCTCAGTGGTGCTCCATTACTGCACACTGGAATGCTTCCATCAGCTGTGCAGCCTGAGTTCGGCTCCAGCCTCTCTACCACCCAGCCTGGCAGCTACCCACACACTCTTCTCCTGGCTCCTCCTTGGAGTTCTTCTCTTTCCACCCTGCCCTACACAGCTGGCTGCTTTTCACTGGCAACTAAACCCAAGTTAGGCCTTAGTTTTCTTTGTTGCATCACGTCTGCAGCCATGTCTCCGGTTTCAGATCTCAATCACATTTCAGTTCATCACGTTCTTCATGTGTACAGATCCGTCTTCAGTTCTTCACTGATGTGATTTTCTCAAAGTGTAACGTGGGGTACATTTTAAAAGTCCTTTGTTTTGGATTTGTTTACCTACAATGTTCTTTTAAGCACCGCCTGTGATTCATTTTATGGTAATGATCATGTCAGATGAGGCTTAGTAAAAGCATTAGTCGGCACAGGCATGAGCCTGCGTTTCTCTGTTTTCTTTTCTCCACACCGTTCTTCATTAGCTGTGTCTGCTGCAGTGATAGGAACCCGGCAGTCATTAGGAACATTGTTTAGACTTTGGAGTGAGGGAAGCCGATTTCATTTTGATTTCGTGTGGAGTGATGTATTGTCAGAAATTTGAACATTGTGGCTTTTTTGCAGAGGATCATGCATACACACTTCCTCTTGTCTTTCTGTCTAATCAGAGAGTGTGACTGAAGTCCGGACCAACATCTATGTGACCAGTTTTGGGCCTGTGTCAGACACGGACATGGTAAGTGGTAAACTTGTGTGCCGTAACTGAGGACAATTTCAACTGTTGCTTTTATTGTAAAATCCCATCAGTACACACTAAATAATGCTGGGTTGTAACAACACCACTTTGGCTCAGTATTGGACAAGCGAGTGAAGTTGTTTGGATTTTCTTTCTGACCCAGCAATTTTGGCCAAGCAATAAACCTAAATGCTAATGGAGTAAATACAGTATAACTACTTAACTACATCAGTGACTATTTAACAACATTATAGCAACCACCTAGCAAGACCATAGCAACCACCTAGCAAGACCATAGCAACCACCTAGCACCTGCTTGTCAACACCATAGCAACCCCCTCGGATAACTTAGTGAACACTTTACAACAATTTAGCAACACCAAAGCTTTATTAAGAGGTTCATATGGTATGCTAAGTCGTTGCTATAAAGTTGCTAAGTGGTTATCCAATAATTATGTTATCCAATTTGGATAATCAAAACACAACCCACACTTTGGTTCTGTTAACATGACAATGTAGTTAAACTTACACAGCATTTAGGTTAAATGCTTGATCCTCACATTTATGGTGTGTGTACAATTCTGTGAATCAAACAAGTTTTGTGCGAGGCTTTATTTTGCAGCACTGTGAAAATGGAGCTGTTTCCATTGCCCTTGAATTGAAGTCATGCAGAGTCACTTGTCAAATGGGGCAAAGAGGAAGATACACGGCTGAGCTTTTCTTCTGTCTGTCGCAGTGAATGCATGAGTGCTGTGATTCGTTATAGGCTCATTTAAGAGAGAAGGTAATTGGTAGCGAGGCGTCATGGAAGAAATGCATGCGTCTTAATCATACACACAATTGGGTCTGGCATGCAAGATGAATCACCGTAGCCACGTGGTAGCACTTTGTATTCTGTAGAAGACCTAATTTCCTAATGGTGAGAAGAAAACAGAATAGTCTGTTGCATTATATGGAGCGTAAAATGATACTTGAATTACAAAGCAATAATTAGCTCAGTTAACATTAACATAATCATCCTTTAAGTTTTAAAAAATAAAGGATTTTTTACAGTAAGTTTGCAGATATGATTTATTAATTACCATCAGAAAGAAACAGCAGGGCTATTTTAATGCCTGAGAAAAGTAGTTAATTAGCATTGTATTATGTAATATTGGTTGCTGTGAGAATATCCAGCATTCCAGGCATTATGACAGTGTGTTCTATAGCTAGATAGAGTCCAAAAGCTTTCGGACAGCTGTGTGTTTTACCCCTTGTGTTCCTGGAAGACTAAGAGCCTGTTGTCGTAAAAAGAAGCCAAGGGCTTAGAGTGTCCAACCAGGGAATTAAACCCCAGTCTGCCATAGGAAGGGCAGTGTCACCTGCTATGTTAAACCAGCCACATTCGGATATAGTTTTGATTCCAACATCTATAGCTGCTAAGCTCACACACATGTTTACTAATGCATCTAAAAACAAATCATGAAAAATTATTCTATATTCATTACACATAAAGTGAAATATTCCAAGCCATTGTTTGTTTTACTTCTATTCAGTGTGGCTTATACCTCCAAAATCGCATATTATTATTATTATTATTATTATTATTATTATTATTAATAATAATAATAATAATAATAATAATAATAATAATAATAATAATAATAAATGTCTGACTTCTGACAAGTATTAATAGTTTCAATCCTCTTGTGCTGTGAGTGCAGAGTGGCATGGTTGGTTGTTTCTCATCTTCCTCTTGACTACACCTCCTGTATGAGAATGAGGTCAAGAGGTGACTGGCAAATCAAGCATGGTAATATCCTGGTCAGCAGGATAGTAATTGGTAGTAGTTTTAGCACTGTGGGCTGGTGCTGCATCCTGTTTGAAAAGGAAACTTGCATCTTCCTAAAGACTTTCTGCAAATGGGATCATGTACATCAAGTGCACTAAAGTCTCCTGGTAGACACTGCATTGACTCTGGACTTAAACACAATGGACCAACTCAAGCACATTTCATGGCACCCCAGACCATTAAAGACTATGAAACCTCTCACAGACTTCAGACATCTTGGATTCTGTGCATCTTCTAGACTCTAGGAGCTTGAGTTGAGGACTCTTAATTTCCTAATTAAATGCAAAATATATTTTCATCTGAATAGAAGACTTTGCAGCACTGAGCTCAAGTTGGACTGCAGTTGGAGCCCCTTCATGGAGATGTCTGTGCATGGTGGTCTTGATGCACTGACACCAGTTTCAGTCCACTCCTTGTTCCCAAGTTCTTGAATCAACTTTTCTTTACAATCCTTCCAAGACTGTGGTCATTTCTTTTGCTTATGGACATTTTGTCACCACATTTTCCCCTTCCAGTTAACTTTTCGTGAATATACTGTACTTTGATCTACCTCTCCAGTCAGTAATGACCTTCTTACCCTCTTTGTGAAGTGTGTTGATCATCATCTTCTGTACAACTGTTAGCTCATCATTCCTTTTGATCGTGGTTGTGTTTTCTGAGCTAGACACAGTATATATCCTGTTTGAACAGTAATTTAGTGAGTAATTATTTTAAATAGTTCACTTTACATGTATGAATATAGCATATAATGAATGAAAATGTATAAGGATTAGTCAAATATTTCAGAGAATTGTAATTTCTACTCCTGGGCTCCCCCTTACATTTGGGAAGTGTATCATCAAACTCACATAGTTGCATCTGCTTCAGAGAGTCCTTTTTTCTTGGCAACACATCTCTACTAGACTGGACTAGACAAGCTGTGTGTGCATTTGCACATCTGTGTCATCAGTGGGTGCAAGTTAAAGTAGCTGAATGCATTCATTATAAAGGGGTGTCCACAAACATTTGGACAAATAGTGTATTTGTGTCCTATTTTCTGAAACTGCTGTAAATAGTTCCATACATCAGTCTTTCTCTTCTTTCATTTTCTCCACACCCATGTTTTGCTCTCTTCTCCATTTCTATCTTTGTCTTCTGCTTCCAATTTTATGCACACTTCCCTCTGACTTTCTTTCCTGCTGTTCTTGGTCTTTTATCCCCGCCTTCCATTGCACCCTCCATAACTCTTTCTCTAAAGAGAATCTCTAAAGAATGTGGCATTCTGTCCCATTTATTCATTCATCTACACTACCGTTGTCCAATGATAACACATACACACATACACATTTCCCTTCGTGGGCTTTGTCTGACGAGCCAGGCGTGTTGATATTGAGGCCAGTCTAATCTGCCCCAGGTGCTATGTTGAGCCTTGTGCATGCTAAGGACCCTGGAAAGTTCTCTACTCATTTCAAAAGTGCACTGTATTGCAAGAATACCATAGGCCGCTCCAGCAGCTCCAATATTTGCTCACTCTTAACTCACTCATCTTTTTAAGAGTCTTTATTGCAATAAAGTTGAGTTTTCTTTTCACACTTTTTCTTCCCGGCACTTTATTAGATTGTGGTGTATAACTTCAGTTGAAAGGGGTTCTTTTCTGTAGCCAATTTAGTTAAAGAGAGCCCTAGGCTTTTCTGCTGGGTAACACGTTGAAGCCTAATGATGATGAACTCCTGTGGTTGTGACTTTGTAATACTGTGAAGATGGGTATTAACCACTGACCATTTCACCTTCTTTATATCAACCTCAAATTACTCTCCACTCGCTGTTGTTTCAGGGATCGATGCATTTTATTTTTTCATGAGAGGTGCCATACATTGGGTGGAAGAAATTGTGCCAGAAGCCTCGATGAGAAGAGATCTCCATCTAAACAAACTAAGACACAATGCTAAGTCTTTTTTGTGTTCAATATTGGTGGATCCATATTCATCACATCATGTCCTTGCTTGTGGGAATGAAGCCAAATGACTGTTTGTTCAGCAAGAAAAAGAAAATAAGAAAGAGTTGGAGGTTAACTGAGAAATTTGACCAATACTTCTTCCAAATCATCCAGGGGATTTTGCTTAAGGAGTGGTGGATAATTTGCATTCACAATAGTGCACCATGGTTTTCAGTATGCCTGTTTTCATTTCCTTCCCTTGACATATTATGACAAACTCACATACAGGGCTTGACTGTAAGTGTTAACAGCTTAACAGATTCAGTCTAGTCGAAGACAATTTGCATCCTTAATAGGTGGCATCCGTGAATGGCACCATTGTGTTACCATAGCTACAAGTTGTTATGCTGAGTCCTACAAATCCATGCTGTGTAATTGCAAGGCAACTTAAGACCCTGGCTTCCCGAGCCTCCCTTATGAAGGCAAGTTGTTTATCTCTGTTAGCTGTCTTTTATTTCTAAATACCTTTAATTTGGGCTGGAAAAGATGAAACCTTCTGTTGGTTGGAAAACCACAGCTTCTGTTAGTTATTGAGTGTGCTTTAATATGCATGCAGTTTACAATCTGTTGTGACTTTTGAAGCTGGAATAAAGAGAGTAAACTGCTCCGATGTAAACCACAAGGCTTTGTCATTTCCTTCAGTATAACTGCAATGAGACAGGAGAGCCATAATAAACTGTGGGGTGCATACCTTATCATCTCTCAAATGAGAGGAGTATGCTACAGATTCAAGCCATGCAGTGAACGCAATGGATTAAATTTGTCACATAATCAATATTAATCACAAGCGAGAAGAATTTGACAGCTTGGACAAGAGCTGACTTTCTGCATAGGGACATATATCCCTGTTGAAATCACAATCAAATATGTATGCTGGCTCTTCCCATTGACTGGCCGGTCTAAGTATGTGTGATCCACAGTGGAAATATGTGGAAATAACGTTTTTCATTATGGGCCTCTTGTGCCATTTTTATGTTTCTCCAGATGATCTGCCTTGTGCTAAAGCAAATCCAGTTAGCAGATGTCACTCAGCCTGCATTGAAAGCCACAAAGACAAAGGTCCACGATTGTACTGGCAGCCTTAAATATGTAGAACCTGTTATTTTTGTTAATAATATAGCTCTATTGATTGGTCAATCATTGCTTTACCTGAATGTTCAAGTCAATAAAAGGTAATGATGAAATGTTAGCTTTGTAAGTGATGGGCCAGTTCCAGTATGGATCCTGGAAAAGCTTTATATACCACTGATCGATACTGGGAATATTGTATTTTAAATGATCATTACCCTCATAGGAAAAGACCAGTCTCACCAGTTACTTCAAAATGAGCATGATTTCATTTCAGCATGATGAAATCAGCTCAATCAAAATCATATGTCACCCTGTATGAGGATATGAGAGTCTTGTTGCTTTTAACAAGATATTTCTGGAAATGCTTCCTGAAGTGTTGGTCCAGAACAAACCTGTTGCCAAATGTGTTTCACTGGGTGGCCCGAATGCTAGAAGCAATAAATGCAGCAGCAGTAATGGATGATTGACAGAAAATCACACATTGACGGGTCAGATTGCCTGCAGAGAGGAAGAAGAGGTCAACACAGAAGTGCTAAGAGGGCGGAGAATGAGAAAAATGGAGAGACCAAGAGAAAGGGAGAGAAGGAAAGTAACCACTGAGGAGGCTTCAGGGAGAGGACTTGGAAAAACAACAAACAACCTCATTTGTTCCCATTACTCAGCGACGGGTTGGCTTCCCTTGTCTGTGAATAGACAGATTAGAGATTTCGACGTCTTTCATTCTGCTAATTCTCTGTGTTATGGAGTGTGATTATGACCGCTACACCAGCTGAGGTTCCACTTGGCCTCGAGTAACAGAAGCAGGTAATCTGGATATAATCAGCAATCAGGGTGATGAGGCCTCCTGTTTGATTCCCTGTTGTTTCTTTTTCAACTCTGCCATTATCAAGCCCCCTCAATTAATCAAAATGCTGTGCAGATGTGAAGCTCAGGTGTACAGAAGAGTAAGAAAAAAGGTGTTGCTATATAGAGTTATTTTGTTATTTTTGTGTGCTCATAAAATGTGCACTAGTACTGGTATAGTAATATTTATGTCACCTAGCAATACAGATTTTTGGTTTTAGGTATATTGATTATGGATATGGATACACTTACATATTGTTGTATTATGTTTTGCAATGCTGTACTGATTCTCAAAAACAGCCTCAAGTCATTTTAAGTATGATGTTACCAACATGGCGTACTGTTTCTCCCATTTTTCTCTGGGAACCCTCTCAAACTCCATCAGTTGGATGGGGAGCGTCACTGCACAGCCATTTTTCGATATCTCCAGAGACGTTTGATTGGGTTCAAGTCTGGGCTCTTAGTGAGCCACTCTAGGACATTCGTATAGTTGTCCCGAAGCCACTCCTTTGTAATCTTAGCTGTGTGCTTAGGTTTGTTGTCCTGTTGGAAGATAAACGTTCATCCCAATCTGAGGTTCAGAGCGTTCTGGAGCAGGTTAAGATCAAGGATGTCTCTGTACATTGCTGCAGTCTTCTTATCCTAGAGCCTGACTAGTCTCCCATTTCCTGCTGCAGAAAAAACATCCCCATAGCATGATGCTGCCACCACCATGCTTCACTGTAGGAATGGTATTGTTTAGGTGATGACCTGGTTTTCTCTAGACATGGCATTCAGTCCAAACATTTCAGTCTTTTTGTTTCTCATGTTCTGAGATTTCTTTAGGTGCCATGCATGTCATGTGCCCTTTTATGAGGAGTGGCTTCCATCTGGTACCTCTACCATATAGGTCTGATTGTTGGAGTGCTGCAGAAATGCTCGTTATTCTGGAACGTTGGAGCTCTGTCCTAGTGACGTTTGGGTTCTTGGTCAAATCACTGACTAAGGCCCTATGGCCAGGCAGCTTGTTTTTTTGTTTCTTTGTACCCATCCCCAGATCTGCGTCTGAATACAATCCAGTCTCTGAGGTCTACAGACAGTTCCTTAGACTTCATGTCTGGGTTTGTGCTCTGACATGCACTGTCTACTATGGGAACTTATATAAACAAGTTTTTGCCTTTCCAAATTTTGTCCAACCAACTAAATTTACCACGGGTGTCCAATCAAGCTGGAGAAACAGCTGAAGTATGACCAGTGGAAACAAAATTCACAGTTTCTCACTTTGTCGTTGTGGGGTATTATGTGTAGATGTGTAGATGTTGAATCCATTTTGGAATAAAGCTGTGACATAACAAAACGTGCAGAAAGTGAAGCAGTGTGAGTACTTTCCAGATGCACTGTATGTTTGTGTTTTTATAGAGTGTGAAACCTTCACTCCTGCCCTTTGGAGGTTGTTACTGATGTAACTGAGTCCACGAATGATGACTTTCTTCTTCAGGACATTACAAACGGTTGTACAGGCGATTGTCAATATTTGCGCAATGGCTCCGATTGATTTTCCATCTTCTCTTAGCCTCACAGCTGCTGTTTATTCACCCATCGACAGCTCTCTGGTTTTCATGTTGGTTACTCCTCTAACTATAAATACACAGTCTGCACAGGCAAATCCCAAATGTGAAACTGAGTGCAGACATTCAGCGCTATAAATTGTTTGAACAACCAATGATGTAAATGCATGGAAATAAAAACTGAATTCTAGATGTTTTGCCTCATATTCATCTAATTTCAAACCCAAATGTTTTCAGTCTACAGCAAAATAAAGGGACTGGCCTCACTGTTCCAGTACTTTTGGAGGAGAGTGTTCACTTATCATTAAATGAAGGAAGGAAGGATAGCACTGCTGTTCAGAAGGTAGATAAAGTTTACCAGGAACACTAAATGATTAGAATTCAGACTGATATGGGCGTTAATGAAGCTAAACATACAGAATTCGTTTCTCTCAGAATGCCTGCATTCTCCACCTTTCCTCTTTCCTTTCCTAAAGATGTTCTGTGACATCAGATGTCAAAGTGATATACAAATCAATTTTGACCCACCAAGTTTCATTCCTGTCCTTTGATTCATTCATTCAGTATTTTGACGACGAGTGTGTTACATCCCAATGCCCTACTATCTTTGTTGTCACTATGATCTGAGAATCGCTGGTTCAAATCCCCAGTCATGCTGCTTGCCATTGGCAGGTGGAGTCAAAAATTGGTCTTGCACTCTCTGGTTGGGTAAATGGTGCCATCTTCCCACTTTACAACCAGTGTGATTCTGGTCAGCACAGGCATCTGTTAGCTGTTGTATCAGAGCATCAGATTGGTAAACAACCTTTACATTGGTAAAGAACATTTACAACCTTTCCATATGAAGGTACTTTAGAACTTTAAATGGTTCTCTACACTCACATTCATCTGGTACAAAAGAGGTTATTCTATGGCATCACGCAAAGAAACATTTAAAGCATTTTTATGTTTATCAGTGTCTTTGATGATTAATATTAAGATTACCATTTAGAGCTATTGCACAAATGTACAACTTCCACATTTACCCATCTGTCACAGCAAGCACACTCACACTAGTGACTAGGGGCACTGAACACAGGGTGGAGAATGCATTATTTCGCTCACCACTTACATCCTACCAGTCCAGGGGATTGAACTGATAAGCTTCATGTTCCAAGCCCACTTCTCTAACATTTACATTTGCACCACATGTGCAATTATTATTGTACTGTATCAAGTCTGACTGAGTCAAAGGGCAGTGTAAACATCTAGTCATGCTTTGGTTCACGTGGATGTTGGTGATGGCAGTGGCATTAGAAATTAGAAACTAGCTTTTTGGATTACACCTTATAATGTAAAAGGCTTGAGAAACGGATTCTGAGAGTATTGGATTTGGACCATAATGTCTTCCCACTATCCACATCACTGTGGTCCATGTTGCACACAGACTGTTTGATGCAAAGCTGTCAACACTAATACAGCTCCTGGCATCTAAGCATTGAAGAAATCTCAGATAGCAGCAGGGAATTAGGAGACACCGACTGCAATCTAGTTCATGGCTTCCTATATGTAATTTCAGAGAGATATACTCCAGTTTTTTGTTTTTTTTTTCCAAAATAAGCAGCTCATGGAATAATCAGGAGCATTTGTTTGGTTCATGCAGGAGTCAGAAGGTTCAAGCTGTCAAATAATTTGCAGAAAATGGCATGATGTAAAAATGTTTGCCCACAATTCTGACAGTGCACGGATTGGGAATCAGGTTAAGCACTGAAGATGTGGATAAACATTGTGTGATTTCTGCAGATAAATGCCTCATTTCACACTATTCTGAGTTTTTGTTTGCTCTTATTGTACCCACAGATCCTTCTTATTCTTTGTTTATAGCTTAAGAGACTCACCGAGTAGAGGTAAATTAATCAGATCATTAGATTGATCGCTTCATCAGCCACTGTACCACACAGAACAGGGCTGAAAACACTCTCAGCTTCTTGCCTCTCTCATGTTGTTCATTTCTGAACTACTCTGTGTTCGTGCATTTGTTCATGCAACATGCCTTGTGAACATCTAAGTGCATTTTAGGTGAGTGACTTCTTTCCAACACCATTTGCGCAGTAGTTTGCATCCTATTTGTTGCTGTAGCACCCGTGGTGCTCATGTCAGACAGTCTCGTACTGCCTGTGCCCCGCAGATAAGCACTGTGATGTGGCTGACTTCACAGCTCTGAGAAACGGGCTAGCGAGCTCAGAGCATAGGGTTCATCCTCTGTAGCTGTGTGGGCAAAAGACATTCAAAATGCCTTCAATTAGACACAAGCCCAGAGTGACCACTCTTAACTGACGCTGTCCTTTTGCTCAGATGCACCATGCTGCGTTTTTCATGTGGCAACACAGAGATAAAGAAATCAACATTTCAGTCAGTCTGGCTGGATTTAACAGCATATGCCACGCCTTAGTGCAGAAGAAAAAAAAAAAAAACACCATGCATGGCACATTAATCAGATGCCTTGACTGAGCAAATTAAATGGTAGAATGATGTTGCTTCATTTTAATTTATTGTGTAATGCTACAGTGGACCAGAATTCAGTCAGAGAAGACCGTATCAGCACCTGGGGGAGCCCATTGTTAATTTGTTACCAGGACATTCTGGGATACTTTTAATTCCTAATAGGCACAATTAGAAACAGAAACCTCTGCATTATGTAAAGTACGTATTCCTAGAATTCATATCCAATGTTTTGTGTTTTCCGCAACGTTCATATATCATACTGTATAATTCATTGTCGCGTGCTTCTCGACTATGTTTAGAAATTCATCTGCATAGCAGAGCAAATCTGGTTCTTCATCCTCTGACAGCGCAACCCATTTGGGCGGAAGCTCTGAGCATTTGTGCAAACATCAAATCCTCGAGTGGAATTAAACATTCAAATCAAGTCTTGACACACAAACAGTCTGACATTGATTGAGTCTTTAAAATCTTTCTGGAGCCCCTCTGTGCACCCTTTATTTAGAATATGGAGTGCATTTTTGCCTTTCGTCTCTTTCAGGATGGGCTCAAGTGACCACATTTACCTCTTAGCGCAGCAGACTTTGATAGAGAAGAAGCTACAACTTTGCTTTTGCTCAGCTATCAACTCCAACTCAATGTGACATAATGTTACCAACTTTCACCAGGTGCTAGACAGACCCTCTGACTTTGCCCCCTATCTTTTGCTCTGAAATTCAGGAATATCCATGATATCATGGACATAAGTAGTTCCCAGTTCTTGTTCACAGTCCTGGATTAGTCCTGCCCTGCACATTTGGCTCTTCCTTGTTTTAGAGCTGGAAATATACTCGAAAACTATACTCATATGACACCTGAAACCTGACCAGTGTTGGGAACCACCACGATGGTGCGGTGATGGTGTGGTGCCAGTGCTTTTCTTCCTGTGCTCTCTGTCTTCAGTAGCAGAAGGATGAGTTGGTATTTAGAGTGGGTGCAGTGCGCCAAGGTCTACCCTTCTTCTGTTCCCATGCCACATGCTTTCATGGAACTAGGTCAAAGCCCAGAGTTCCATGAGAGAGTGTGGAAAGCCTTGAGTGCTCTGGCTCCATGCTTCACATGCAAGTTGTGGTTTGCATTTTCCTTTTCACTGAGGTTAGCTTTCAACAAAGACGTACAAATCTGTGTTTGATGATTAACACAGCAAGTGGGACGATGGAATCTGGGGAGAGTCATTAGCATTAACACCTATTCATTTCAGTGGGATTTGCGCAGTACTACATTCACAAGGTGCCTGGTATCTTGCTTCATGGGGACCTCCTTCTGGAACCAAAATGCGAGCCAGTGATATCAAGTGATATAAGCTGTGAGACAGGAAATTAGCTTGTTCACAACCCTGATTGGCTGGTGTTACTCAATGCTTATTTCTGGGGAAGAATCTAATGATATGATACATATTAAGATACTAGGGCCCTAAGATTTGCACGATGTGGAGAACACAGACAAGAAACAAGACAAAAAAGGGGGGCTGTGGATATTAATATATACAAAATTATAATAAAATACAAAATTATAATAAATCTTTGTGCATTTTCCAAAACCTGATTTCATTCTTTTAGCACCTGAGCTAAACCTGGCCAATATATAGATATTAGGTATGGTATGGTTTGAGATGTTGAGTTTTTAAATAACATTCTGTTTCAATCTTATGGAAAACTTGTTTCTGCTCCCACACTCTGCTCCCCTCCTCTTCCAATCGCACTCTGATGTAGAACCTATGGTAGGGGCATAAGACTTATTGTGCATAAAGAAAAATCAAGATCAAATTTCAGTATGACTAAGTATATTTGGAAAAGATGGAAGAAGGATTTCATAGGATGTCCTAATTTTCCACATTATATATTTCACCCCACATATCATATTGTATTTGCTATTCAGCTAAAATATAATGGGATATGATTTTTGGTCCATATTTTTTATGTATCTGGGCAACAGCTTTTCTGGGAGTTTTGTGAGCATACTACAGATGAGACATGACCATTTGAAATGACCATGTTAAATTCAAAACCTACTTCAAGAGCAAGGCATTGTGTTCCAAATACCAATATAGTTGGATTTAATGAACGTTTATGTGTGAATGTAATAATATATTTAAGAGATTACAATATTAGAGCGGAAGGATAGGTTTATTTTAGAAAATTCTACAGATGAAAGGAGGCTCAACTACCCTGTTGGGCTTCTAGCCTTGATATAAAATGAGATATGATTGGTCACATAGGTTTACATATTCCGTATGGCATCCTTCAGCACATTTGCCCACAGATGTTGTAGTTGGCTCTGTAGGTCCTGCATATGTAGATTGCCAGAGCTGACATCCCAACTGGTCCCATAAATGCTTGATTGGCAATAAATCTGGAGACTGGGCAAGTGTTGAAATCTGAGACATTGCTGGGAAGCCCTTGCTGTGTGTGTGTGTGTGTATGTGTGTGTGTGTGTGTGTGTGTGTGTGTGTGTGTGTGTGTGTGTGTGTGTGAGCATTATCCTGCTGACAAATTGTCATGTAACCCAACACATCCTAACAGTTATTCATGAAACAACCATCCTGCTTTTCTGAGTCCAATGATTCACTCCCTTTCAAAGTCTGTCAACTGCCATGCTATTTTTGAATAGTTGTAGTTGATTACACATATAACCTTAAAGGAAAAGAGAAAAAGTGCACCTAAAAATCAGATTGGGAAAAAATAAATCTGGAAATATCTAAAATTAGATCAAATAAATCATTTCATACAGCCCTATGAAACAATTATTTTTTGTTTTGTAATATATTGCAGTACTGCAAACAAAATTCTATATTGTAATTGTCTTTTCTTACATTTTAGGAAAACTGTCAGTATATAAACACACTTTCATATGCATAAAACACTTGATCTATTAGTATTTTTTTACACCTCCATGCTAGTGCAGGAGTATTGACACAGAACCAAAGAGACCAGAGACAACCCCTTTATCAAATTTTCAATGCTCCCAAAAGCAAATAGTATCTCAAAAAGGTGGTCATTTTGAGTAGAAGAGTATGGGGAAAGGTTCTTATCAGCCAAAAAGGCAACTTCAGTGTCCTGGGCCAGCCAGATCAAGCCCTGGACAGAAAAGTGGAATTTTATAGTGGTAATGAGCACAGCTGCAATTTGTTCAGGTGTACGGGACTTGCCATCTTCGACGAGCTGCTGGCTACTACCATGTCTGATATGTACAAGCTGTGCCTGGACACTGCCCACTCCGCTCGTTCACTCATGCATCTGCCAGGCTTTTACAAAGTGGTTTTGATCTTTAAATGAATGCCACTTTGGCGGCTACACTCATTTCCCGGCTCTTGCTTAATGAGCCGTAGCTCGTATGCTATCCTTTTCAAAGATGAGAAATTCTCAAACCAGCCAGCGGCTCCCAGACACCATTTTTTATCCGCTTATTCTGGAAGTGATTCTATGATCGAATCATTTTGCCTGTGGATAGGTGTGATTGGGGCATAGAATATAGGGGTAAGGATAATATTTTGGTCAAAGTAAGTACATTAGCTTGAATGCAGTGGCTCTTAGGTTTTAAATATCAGATACCAAACTACACTCTAATTGCACTCCAGGCCAGTCTACATTTCCCAAAATCCGGAAAAACATCTGCTCTGTCCGCTGCTCCACTTACTCTTTCACTCTTTTCCTTCCCATCAGTGCTTTGGTGTTTCTACTGAGCCTTCGACTTCATAATTAACACTTTCCATATGCTATAATTAACAAAGATGAATGACTTAAAAGGGATCAACTAAATTGTTAACAGTGTACGGCTGTGGGAAAGGAGGGAAAAGTAAGTAGAGAAGTGCAATTAAACTGTTTGGGAGTGGTGGGGGCTGGGGGAGTGAGCCCCCTGGAACACCAGGCTTTAAAATTTTACAATTAGTGGTGAAGTGACTGGAACATTCACATTAGAACAAAGGCCTTCTGCTTCAGAGTAGTATGCCCCCGTATGTGTACATAGTTTTTCTTCCGTTTTTAGTGTTTCTTAGTCTTTGAAAGTGAGGGAAGACTGAACTATTCAACAGAAGGGGGGAAAGTAGTCCCTTCTGCAGTGCTTTAACATGTCCTTTCTGACAATATACAGACTGACCCAGAGGACATGACTGATGCTTCATTTAGATTTGGGGCGCTGCCCAAAGCTCTGTGTGATCATTAACAGGGAAAAGGGGTGATTGAATAGACAGAAGAAAAGAATTTCTTGTGATAAGGACGCATTTATATCCTCTTTAGGCACCAGGGTCTTCAGTCTTTATAGGGGGAATATAAGGGCGCAGAACCTAACCTTAATTTAGATGAGATTTGAATTAAATGCAGGATTTCTTGAGGGACAATGAACATGAACTTGAGATTGTGAGGGCCTGATGGACAATACGAGAAGTACTTCTACATGGGAACAGATGTTGGCTGCTGCAGCTGTTTTAATAAAGCTGTTTTTATTTAGTATGCTGTTTTCAGATTAGAGCTCAGAGATGAACTTGCAAATATGTTCAAACCAGCTGCTTCCATGTAAATTATACTGAGACAGAACATTTCACAGAAAACGCATTATATACATATGAAATGCTATTCATGGATTCAAGTACATACAGTACCAGGAAAAGTAAGTGAACCCTTTGGAATTGGTTTCCTGAAGTCACAATTATTAAACAGCTTGTGGTTGTACTGTCTTTTGTTGACCATGTTAAGTAAACATCCATAGTGCAGGCTAGAAAAAGTAAGTAAACCTCTTTTTTAATGACTTGTTCTTTACCTTTTAAAAATTAAGACTCAAAGCCTGGATAATGACATAATGTCTTTTAGGAGATACCAGAAGATGCGTTACAGAGATACATGAAGCTGGAAATTGTTGCTAAAATCTTTGTGTACATCAATCCACATTTGGACAAATTATTTATAAATAGAGAAAAATGACCACCATTGTTATTCCACCCAGGAGTGGGTGTTCTGTTAAGATCCTGTTTAGACCAAGGCCACAAAATGCAATCCTGCAGGAGTTGAGAAAGAACCCAAAGGTAACAGCAAAAGACACAAAAAAACATTAGTAAATGTGTCCACTATTAGATGCTGCTATAAAAAAAAAAAAAATGACATTGTGTTCGGTCTCAAATTTTACCAAGAGCGCATGCATGTAAGCATCCAAGAAATATCAATCAACTGAAATATATTTGCAAAAAGTAAATCCAACTTTCTTCCTCAAAAAATTGTTTGCAGCTACTGGAAAAGTTAATTGGATGTGATATTTAATGTTTCTGGACATTAGATTGAAGGGTTCACTTTTTCGAACCTGCAATGTGTCCATACAGTCTGCAGAATAAAAGATATGAGCTGTATGACTGTTATTGGTTTAGTTTAGATTATTCATTCATTTCCTATACATTATATTATCAATCAGCACTCAGTCCTGTCATGGGTTTGCCCACCAACTGAGGAACAGCAGGCATAAAGGCCTCATCCTTCAGGTGTCTTTTTTATGGCCAGATCAAAGAGACTCCCGTGGATAAATTGGTCTGTCTGCAATTGTATTTTCTGTGTTAAGCTTTGCTGGCAACCAGGAGACATTCTAACCCAAAGCGCTACAATAGCATGTACAATATGTAATCTATGCATTTGTGAGGCACTTGTTTGGAATGAAAGAACTCCATTCACAGCTAAAAATGGGTCAGTGTGAATATGGGCTACCGCTTTTGTTTGTGTGTGTTGCTACAGGAAAACCTACAGAAAAGGCATGAGAGAAAACAGACAATTTGTAAACGATAGAACATGTCCAGGCTGTTTCATCAAACCACATGCCCTGTGTGAGATTTCTGTGAGCCTTAACAAATATGAAATCAATCTGTATGATATTTGTGTTCTTGTTGCATACAATGCTGCTGGGTTTCATACCAACATTTGCCTCTGATTTAGCAAGAAAAGGCCTCTTGAATCTCTTGAATCTCCTCCTCACACTGACATTGAGAACACCACACTTTGAGAAGTGCTATAAAGGGTTTTTGGAGCAGTGTCATAAAATAGCCACTTTTGGTTCTGTAAAGAACTGTGTTTGTAATAGAGATGGGTTTATTTCAAAAAACCATGTTAAAGGTGCTTAATGAGAAAGTTCAACAGTTTTGAAGGTTCTTCACCCTCAAACATTTCTAGTTGTTTATGGCATCATTCAAAAAACCCTTTGTGTGCTTGACATGTGCCCTTGGATAATTCTCATGCAGGACTTGCTTCATCCAGCTAAGAGTGTTTTGGAATATTTATGTGAAAACAACTTCAGATTGAAGGTTTGGAATACGCACTGCACTCAGTGAAGCAGATTGTGCAGTTTGCTTAGGGCTGGGTGATCTGTCAATATTTATATCTACACTGGGATATGAATATCCTACCCTCCCAAAGGGATCAATGAAGATCCATCCATCCATCCATCCATCCATCCATCCATCCATCCATCCATCCATCCATCCATCCATCCATCCAACCAACCAACCAACCAACCATTCAACCATCCATCCAAACAGAACAAGTGATAGGCTGAGGAGACATGTTTTATATCAAGTTTTTATATAACCTTTCAATCTTGCAGGCTTTCTTTTTTTGTCTGCTCACTCTGCTCCACCACCTGCTCTTAGCTCCTCCTTTACTTTGCTTCCCTCTGTCCCCATTCGCACTCTCACATACTCACTATGGAGCGGGCTTAAGACTTAGTGTGTTTAATGAAGATCAAATTTCACTATGTTTAAATATAGTTAAAGGGACTTCATGGTGTGTCAATTTTTTTCACATTGTATTTTTCACATCACATATTGTAAACATGCATATCCACTGTTCTTCCCCATCCAGTGAATTGAATCCAGTGAATGCAGTGAATTCACACGTTTGTTTTTCGGGAGCAGTGGGCAGCCTTATCTGTGGCTCCCGTGGCGCAGTTGGGGAGTTTACTGTCGTACTCAAGGGCAAGCAGTGGTGTAAATGAAGTATAACATAAGTATTAACATAAGTACGTTTTTGAAGAAGTGTGATCATGTTGAGGCAGCAACATTGTGAGTCCACACCACTGAGTGTGTGAAGAGGTAGATGTGATAAAGCTTGTGGGCTAACAACCCTTGAGATAGAGCTCTGGTTAATCTAAATGTTAATAAAGTTTTACTGACTGAGTATTAAAATGTTAGATGTAGCTTTGGGGCTTGTGAGATTCATGTCTGACTGAAAAATCGACCTAAAAGTGCTTTTCTGACCTATTAAAATAGGAGAAATGCCACACTTGTGCCTCTTTAGATGGAAAAAATATAAGATTGAACAGTGAACATTTCAGATTTATTTACATTTTTATTGTAATATATTTGACAATAGGTTAAAGATGGCAAAGTTACTGTTCTAACTGATACAAAGTTAAGCATTAAATTAAATACATTCAATTTAATACAGAAATGCAAATTAGTCAGGAACTGTTATGCTTTGTACATATGGCTTGAAAAAGAGTTTATATTGCTGCTGTTAATAGGCAAATAAATCTTCAGAGGCGAGCACGGTTCTGGACATTTGGGTTAAGCCCTGAGTGTTTAAAATATCGTACTCCACTCTTCAGCTAAATATATTGGAATTAAAAAATGTTTGTCCATATAGCCTAAGTTTGCTGCATGAAACCAAAACCAGAATTTTGTTTTAGTTTGTATATTTAAAAAAACAGTAAATACTTCCAGTATTTCTGCTATGAATTCCTCACTTCCTTTTGGCACAAAAGACTGCAAGTCATTTGTAATGAATTTGCCTTTTTTCCTACCCACTTGTTTTCTGCCACAACGTCAGAACTTCTTGGCATTTCTGACTGACTGGGCAACACAGCTTTCCTTCTGTTGCTTCACAAGTATCTTTCCAGCAAATTGAACCTTTTGAAGCGTGACAAAAGCCTCATAACACTCAACTGGTACTCTGGGGTGGGGGGAGGAAAATGCCTAGAGTTTTAGCTTGCTGCTTCATACAGTCATAGCTCTAGTGCATATCTTTCTGCTGGGTAAATCCAGGTCGCAACATATACTGTAATGTATGGATGTTTAAATTGTTATGCACTAATGTAAGCATACCCTACCTGCCTCGAGTGTTTGTTTTTTCATTGTTTTTCTCTTTGCAAGTGTACTATTTGGCATGGACGGTGGAGTAGTGTTGAAATAATAGCAAAATTTAAGCCGATGAGGTTTTTCTGCTTGTTTGTTTTCCGAACCAGCTTCTGAAAACCATGTAGAATCGTGTCAGCTTCTCTGGCTCAGTGTGAGAGGTTTTAAAATCAGAGGGGTGCGTCTCACTAGCTCACTTTGGTTGCCAAGAACATTCCTGCTTCTGATTTAGGAAAGGTTATCAAGGATGAAGTTCTTTTTCTATTTTGGCAATATGGCCAGAGAGATAACTCTTGATTTAAAAAAAAAAAATGTAAAGAATGTCTTATGGATTCCTGAGCAACAAGACTGAATCTCTTCTCAAAGTAGAAAAAGCTTAGTGAGTTATTGAAGTGGAAGGCCGATGTGGCATCTTGACCTGTCAAGGCTGCCTGTTTTGGAGAACAGACTCAGTGCAAGGACAGAGCAGTACTTGAGAGCGTGCCCCGTTTCTGACTCTTGTGCTAAGATTGGACAGAACTTAATGCTACTGCAGAGAGTTTCCTTTGGAGGGCATTAGATCAGATAAGTATGAAGAACATCAAACTGAAGTAAAGTTTGTTGTTTTTCTTTTAAACGAGTTCTGGCTCATTCTTCCCTTCTTCTCCAGGAGTACACGATTGATGTGTTCTTCCGGCAGAGCTGGCGGGACGAGAGGCTGAAGTTTGATGGGCCCATGCAGGTTCTCCCACTCAACAACCTGCTGGCCAGCAAGATCTGGACTCCAGATACCTTCTTCCATAATGGGAAGAAGTCTGTGGCACACAACATGACCACGCCTAATAAACTGCTGCGACTTGTGGATAATGGGACCCTGCTGTACACTATGAGGTGAGCTGTATATCCTTAACAACAGCCTGCCAAATACATTTGCATGTCCACTAAAATGGCCATCTTTTTAATGGACGTGTGAAAAGGTAAATGGTTTTCCGATCTGTTTTTTTTTTTTTTTTGCACACATCTGTCTAAAAATGTGTCATTTGATAGCAGCTTTTAGGTGTTGTTAGGTTGGACGAGCTTCACAGAATGTTGTCAAAAATCCTATTCAATCAAAAGAGAGTTATTGGTTCTAAATGGCGTCTGTTTTGTACACAAAGAGATGCATTAGTTGCTTCTTTGAGGAATGCATAGAAGAACCACTTTTGATTTCATAAGCAACCTTGTTTGTAAAGAACCCAGATGTTCAGTTAGTAATTGCTAACATAGTCTGCATTTTAAGCTGGAAACTCTTCTTCACAGACTGTAAAATACTGTTATACTGAAGTACTGAAATACTGTCTCACATTAGGTTCACACATTGACAGGTCACATGTCTGTGTACTGCATCTATTAGGGACGTCCCGATCAGTCCAGTGGATGATCCAGGCATTTTTAGTGTATATGCTTTTTAATTCCCAATCCAGTTCCAATCCATAGTTTGTTGTAGCAGGTGCCCTCTGGGTGCCATTAACATGATTGTCAACTGCCACAGTGAGGGGCTGTCATGCATCAGTCCTGTCTACCTTCTGTCTTCCTGTCTTGTCTTGGTTTTGTCTTTCCCCCATGTGCTTCTGAGCACATGGGTTGTGTTTTTATTTTGGTCCTGTCTCCTCCCTTACTCTGCCCATTCCCAGCTGCGTCTCCTTTGTAACCCTGCTCAGCCATGATTGTGTCCCAGGTCTGTGTATTTCTGTCCATGTATTTAAGACTCTTTGTTTCAGTCTGTCCTTGTCAGTCCTTGTTTCTGTTAGAGATCCTGTCAGTTCATCTATTAGTTACCATGTGTTTTGTTCCATCCGTTTTCGTTTATGCCTACTGTTTGTCTGCGTGTCCCGTTTGTTTTTTATTTTGGGTCGTTTGTTATTAAATCCTCAACCCCTGCAAGTACTTCAGCTTCCCTGGTCTTCATCTTCGTCTGCTCAGAACACTAAATGTTACAGGGGCTTCTCAGAAGGTAGCAGATTGTGAACTATTTCATAGTGGAACATGAAAACTTAAAGTAATATCTGTGGTTCTTGTGCTCCATTGTGTTTGCACTTGACAGTCTAGCCGATACTTTGAGAAAAAACGAAGTAGTGTATTAGGAGAACAGACTCCAATTTTTGTCCATTTGATCACCCTTCAGGTCAACCGGAGCATGTCAAACATTTGATTTTGACCTGACTATTCAGTCTATTAATCTAGTAGTGTATACTGATCTGTGACTCAATATGGTTCTGTCAACAGCCAATGAATTCTGAGTATATAAAAATTAAGCACAGGATGTAGTAAAAACAGCAATGTGTTAACATTTAATTTTACTTTCCACCTTAAATCACGTTGCAGCAATATGTTCGACTTATTCCCAAAGACATTTCTTTGCATTTTTTAAATAATGAGTCATTAAACCATGACTCAAGCAAGCTGTTGCACTCCCATATCCTCTAGGTAATGCAAGGTGTTGTGAACCAAAGGCTTAAACCGAAAACGTTTGTCTGTTTTCTGCCATTTTTGATCCATGCAGTCAAACCAAACGTTGCTTGCATTAGTGCAACAACAAAGATTTTCTATTCCATTATATCCATTTGGGGAAAAATATTCCCACATGTACTCTTGCATTACGGCTGCTCAGAAATGAAACTATTGTGAAAGTGGTCTGAAATGAGTCAAGAATATCTTGAAAATCTGTTCACTAAAAATAGTGATTTTTCTTCGGCATTAATTCACAGCACATCTGACCTAAGTTGTGGGGCTGTACTATTTTTACAAGTACAAAGATTAAGGTTCTTTTGCTTTTCTTTGAATGCATTAAGGTACTTGGATTGCACTGGGGAATAAACAGGTTGATCGGGACATGCCCAGTATCTATACATGGTGAACTGACCAGGCCACACAGACATATCTTACACATCCTTCCCCTTGTACCCACATTCATCATCACAAATTTCCCTTTTTCTTGATTCTATTTATGGGCTACACTCCAAACCCCAAACATTTCTCTTCCCACTGGAACCCTGTTACAAAAAGAAACACAGAGTACCAAGGAGCCAGGAATGTGTTACAGTTTGAGAGTAATGCTTTTTTTTTAACGATGGAGGTTAAGTAGGACTCAGGAGGAGCGGGAAGCCCCTGGTCCAGCCTGTGTGCTGACCCCAACTGCTTGATGAATGAATTGGGGAATTGAATTGTGACTGGCTTGGCCCGGAGCTGTCCAGAGCAATGTGTCCAGCTGCCAGAGACAGAGCAGGCCAAGTCCGCCAGCCATTTTAGCATAGCCCCTGGGCTGCCCATACATGGCTATGAGAAAGGGCAGTCTGGACAAGGGAATGAGGGAGAGGATCATTTCCCCTGAATTTTTTTTTTATCCTGGATTTTAGAAATGACCCTGAAACCAGGAGAGAAACAAAACACAGCATCATTTATCAATGCTGTTTTTTTCCTCAGCTTAGATATGGATTCTAATATTAATTAAGCATGTCTGTTGTAGAACCAATGTCGAAGCACAAAATGATTTTAGAGAATAGCCATTGCAATGCTTAATAAGCCCCAAAACATCGAATGTGCCAATTGAGCTCAGTTCTGCTGCTATAAGGCTCTAATACTAAAGTGAACTAAAAGTAGTGCATTGGAATCATCAGTGCTGAGTCTGCTGAGTTCTAGAATTCTAGACCTAATGGTAATGCAGGGCCTTCCCTATGCATTAAACATGTACATGAATATCCCATGTGCATTACAGACATTCCCTACCCATAATCAGAACTTTAAAAGGGGAAAGAGACCCTAACTTCATGCTTATGCAGCAAGTCATCTACTTTTAACTCACAATAATTTGCTATTACTGAGTTTCCTTTTTTTTTTTTCCTCCTTTTTCTCTCCTAAAATGGAGACTATCCAACATTAATGTATTCACTTCTCAGTCTCTCCCACTTTCCAGAATTGTTCTGGTACTATATGATATATAACCCTTAATCAAAACTGCAAATCAGAGTGGAGCTTTCTGGTGTATAATAGTGTTTGTCTACGGGGACTTGGTAATGGAGGTAGCTCCTGGCATAGTTCAGTTGTAATAGCATATTTGGGAAAATTAGGTGCAGCACTGTTAGGATGATGGAACTCTGTTCTCCTCCAGCCTTATGAGTTGACATGGCGGTGCTGCTCCCCAAGGCTAAGCATAACATTTGGATTTGGACACTTTAATGAAAGCTTGTCACTCTTCCCTTTTCTCACTAGCGAGGAGAAGGTGTCACAGCAATCTTTCGAGTCTGTGCACACCACCGGGTGGGGGATGTTCGAGGACTGTTATGTGCTGCGACATGATTGTATTGTTTAAGCTCCTGATGTATACGCCAGTTCCTTGCACATAGTGTACTGGAGATTCACAAAAACTGTCTGATTTGTTATTATGGTCAAATGAGTTGTGTGGTGTGGTGTGAGATGGTGTGGATTGTTTTGCATCTGCAGCTGGTTCTAAAAATATTAGATATATTGTTGAAAATGAGATGTTTGAGGTCTTCCTTAAAGATATATATATATATAAAAAAAAAACTATGCAAATCTGTCTAATACCATGTAGGTCCCCCTTGTTCTGCTAAAGCTGCTCTGATCCATCAAGGCATGGACTCAACCAGATCCCTGAAGGTCTTCTGTAGTATCTGACATTAAGTCCTGAAGGCTGTTTGGTCTGGGCTTCATGAGCATCTATGGGTTATAGGTGCCCATGACTCTGTCACTGGTATACTGTTTATCCTCCTCTTCCTGCTTCAACACAACACATCAAGAACTGACTCTTCACTTGCTGTCTAATATGCCCCCCCCCCCCCCCCTCCATACTTGGACTACTTTTAACTTGGACAAAAAGGAGGTTTTTCATGGTATTTTGTGGTCTTGCTACAACATTTCAATGGGATTCAGATAATATCTTTGACTTGGCCACATTAGAACCACCATTTTGTTTCTACTAATCCATTCAAAGGTGGACTTGCTTGGGTGCTTTGGATCATTGTCTTGCTGCGTAACCCACCTGCCTTTAACTTTAGGACACAAACTCATGGTAGTACATTTTTCTATAGGGTTTTCTCATGGAGAGCAATTAGAATACAGGTCACACAGAAGCAAAGCTAACCTAGAAAATCACACAACCACCACCATGTTTGGGTGTTGATATTCTTATGCTGGAATGAAGTGTTAGCTTTATGCCAAATTTAATGGGACTCATGTCTTCAGCTCATAGAATATTTGTCCCAAAAATATTGGGGGCCATGTACATTTTTATGATTTGTGTTTTGTAGCTTTCTCTGTTTAGTTCACTGGATACCCAGAATTTTACCCATGGCCAGACTGGTATATTTCAATTACCTTTTTTTATACTGCAGTCTCTTTAGAATCAGGCATCATATGCTGCTTTTTGAAACCTTCTAGCCTGATTCCCAGACAGGCTGTATTAAGGTAAAGACTAGATTGGGCTAGAATTTGGGTGTTTGATTTAGCAAATACGTTTTTCTCAACCTTGCACATTTTTAACACTCACTGGGACTTTTTAGTTTCCAAGAAGATAATCTGCAATCTTAACTTTGGCCAGAAGATTACACCCTCTATGACTGTACAGTTACTCAGATCTCTCATTATTCTTCCCACTATGACAGGAACCAAGGCACTAGTATAACCTCCTAAGTGCATTGTCACAATATCACATCAGCCGACTATGGTGCCATGACCCTAACTTGTTCCTTGTTTAAAAAAATGTGCTTATAAAAAATGAAATTATTGATTCTTCTTCATCTTAACTCAGGTCTTTTGTTGTGTAGTTTGGAAGCCTATTTATGCCTTTGCATAACAGCGTTGCAAGAGATAAAGAGTGTGATGCTAAATAATTGATCCCAGTTTATTGCCTCCTTACAGTCGAGTGTCTGACCGAGACCAGCTCTTTGTGAGCAAAGCCAGTGTCCTTACGAGCTCTAGGCATTTGTGGCCACCTTTTTACACAGCATACAGCATGCTTTCATGAATTAAAGAGGAGTTTGTCTACAGTCAGGCTGCAGTAAATGGGACAGATGCCAAAGATGGATTGGCTCTTTGCTGTACAGTGTGTGCGCTTAGTCAATGAACTCGAAGTCCATTGCCTCCTTTTTGTTTGCATTGCTTTTTTTGTCTAGAATGAAAGCATGCTTTGGTTAGGTTTTTTCTAGGTGAAAAGGACCATGTCATCAAAAAGACAATGCTGCTAAAGCCAGGTACCCTAAACCTATTCCTCTGCATTAAAGCTTGTAACAATAGAAGGTAATTCCACAGCATTCCTAAACGGAGCTGACAGATACTAGAGGAATTGTGGCTGCTGTCATAATCTGTGATGACAGGCTGAGTCTAGACTATAATTGTGCTAATGATTGGTTAGCAGTTCATGGAGGTCTACCTAAGTCAGATAGACAGTGAAGTGCTGCATTGACATAAGGAGTCTGGATGTTGATTACTGTATAAAGCTTCAACACAGTGAGGATCACTACTTTGCTTGTCTTCAAAGGCCAGTTGTTGCCAGGTATATGCATGTTATCCTCTATGCCATTGTGCTTGTGCTCATGAGCAAATGGACATATGCTGATACACATAAACATGACTCCTGACATGCAAAATGGATGCAGTTTTAGCACATCCTTTACTTATGTTGGTTTGTGAGACTGTATCCTGAAGGGAAGGTCCATGTTTGTTTGGATTGAGAAGCTCTGAAAATGCAAGCAGTACACTTTAATCTCATCATTCCATACACGAGTTGTTAATTGAAACATGAGAGATTCACGGCTGTTTTACCCCTGAGCGACACTCCAGCTTCAGTGATTATAAAACACATTCATGCATGGTGAATGGCAATTAAATAGATGAGATTTTAAAATGTTAAACGAATTTGAAAATTGGATATAGTTTTTTCCTGCTCCTTGTGGAGTTCTTTGGTCTCAGATGAGATGAGCACTTCAACACACACTATGCAAACACCTGCTCAATCATTGTTTCTACTCAAATTAAGGGTTTAAATAAAGAAGAGTTTGTGTTGGAGTAGCTCTACTGTCCTGGCAAAGATACTAGATTTTGGAGCGTTGCTGTGAGGATTTAATTGCATTTTGTTGCAAAAGCACTGATGAGGTCAGAATGTTGTATGATCACCACCCTACCTCATGCCCAACTCCCCAAATCATACCCGTCTATCCAAGACCTCACATTAGGCATGTTTGCTAATAGCTCTGAGTTCTATTCTATTGGCAATACTCCTCTACAGGGACTAGACAAACTGTGAGATGTGTGTGCATTTGCACATCTGTGTCAGCTATTATCTGATTGCATTCAGTAGAGTGGGAATCTACAAACATTTGGACATATTGTGTAGCCAAAGTACTAAGATTAATCCCATATGACAATAACCTCTATAATCTAATATGTACCATCTTATTAGAAATAAACTCTAACGTAATTGGTTCAGGGACCCTTCTAATCAGAAGGGCTTTGGGAGTTGTGTCTGTTTGAACGGTATGAACATAAATACTTCTGCTGTGTTGAGACTAAAAAAGAGAAAAAAAAATCAATATGCCAACACACACGCACACACACACACACACACACACACACACACACACACACACACACACACACACACACACACACACAAGGAAGAATTAGCAAGACCTTGATTATGGTTTTGTTTTCTAAAAGAGACAATGTGATGCAGTCTCATCAAAGCTGAGGTCAAGGTCCCCTGGCTGATCAGATGCAGACGTCTTATAGGCCATCGACTATCATTTTGCCTTGATTGGCTGTGCATGGTTAGTAATTGGCTGGGAAGGGAGCTATGCATAAGCTTACCTACAGGTTGTAAAGGGGAAATCTGCATTGCCAAGTTTGCAAGACTGAACCCAATTTTTTATTTTTTTATTTTTTTTTGTGATGTTGCTGCCTTTTCTTCTCAGTTTAGTATTTATTTATTGTATTTTAGCAAGTCTTTCTGCAATGGAGGTTTGCTTTGACATTTCCCACTTAGCTCAGTGTGAGTCGATGTAATCGTGCATTCAGTGCTGCTGTTAAACTTCTCTGTTCAACTTTTCCTATATATGTGAAATGTCTGTGCTTGAAATAATGTATCCCAGTCCTGTATAT
Organism: Acestrorhynchus altus; assembly: GCA_034509495.1. Lineage (NCBI taxonomy): Eukaryota > Metazoa > Chordata > Actinopteri > Characiformes > Acestrorhynchidae > Acestrorhynchus > Acestrorhynchus altus. The sequence continues at coordinate 16,391,232 of CM067516.1, forward strand.
TTAAAAAGAACAGGTAACTAGATACAATACAGGATAAAAATATGTATTTTTTAGTCTTTTACTTTCCTGGATATGGCAGAAAGTCACGAAGAAGACAAAAATCTAGTTAGAGCTGCAGCTGCAGTCCAACACAATAGAGGGTTCTCCATACAGCAGGCATGTCAAACACGTCCTTGCGATCAGAATTTAGCAGATGCAAGGGCCTGAAAGACATGCTTGAGGGAGCACCATCCATTACAGGAGCTGGCTAAACTGAAAAGCAGGGGAAACACAGGTGGCACTGCTACAGCCCCCCTCGCTTCAAGATGGCAATGCATGTTCCTCCCTGTTGGATGAGTTCAATTTAATTGAGAACATCCTTTCGGAAACAGTTAGACAGGTTACTGGAATCCAGATACAGAAATAGACTAAGAAAATCTCTGAAAACCAATGAGGAGTGGGACTCGTTACCAAGACACAAGAGGACAGCGTCAACCCACGCCCATGTCAAGCCGCTTCCGTTTAAGAGACAAATGGACAGTAACAAGCAAAGAATGAGCTGAATGAACTTGTAGCTGAAGGTTCCCCCCAGCTTATCAAATTAAGGGCACGTCTGAAGTGTCTGGACACGCTCAGCAATCATGTTCGGTGCTGGATCTAGCTTAAAAGGGCTTTTGATGTCGAGTAAATTAGAGCAATGCTGACGAAGAGTTCACCAGCAGTGTGCTTTTAGAGACAGATTGCTGGGTCTCCGCTTCAATAATTCAAGATGAAAATAAATGCTTACCCTTTTCAGGCCGTGGTCGAGTATTTCCAGCTTTTTCTGTGTAATTGCATCATTAAAACAGCTTCTTGCTTTTATTATATCCAAAATATGTCTGCATTCATACATCAAGGACAAAACTACAGAACTGTGGTATTTAGCACTGAACTTAATATGAATCATGGATGTCAGGATCAGGCCCCTGCAACCGATCCCAAATGCATTAGTTCCAACTGGCCTTCCAAACCTTGTGAAGTTTAGCAAGGTTATTCCCTTGCCGAGTACTTTTCACTGGCTTCACATATAAAACCCTGACACTGGCTTACAAAGCAAAAAATAGTCCCTACTTGATGGTAGTGGTCAAAACAGTATCCATTCATAGTGTCCACTGTGCTTAAAGAATCGCTCAGCATGACCCACCATCTTTCAGGATGTGTGGAAACAAGTCTCCAGATCTTTCTCTGTCCTGGAACTTCCCCTGAGTGTCTGAGCAGTGGAATCACTCTTCAGATGTCAGCTGAAGACCCACCTATTGCAAGACAACACTAATATGTTTGAAATGCAGTGGTTGAATCCTGGTCATAGAGTATGTCTTTAAGCAAATTTGTTTTGTATTTGATCCAGAATGTGGCACGGCTCGTCTTCTGTGCTCCCAAGTTCAGCCATGTAACTCCTTTGCTGCACTCTCTTCACTGGCATCCTGCCAAATTCAAAACTTTGATGCTGGCCTACAAAGCCAAACATGGACCAGCTTCTCCTTACTTGATGGCAATGGTCAAAACCTGATCTGTTCCAAGAGTCCTTCAAGCTTCAAGGCCGTCCCTCAAGATGCATGGAAGACAAGCATCCAGACTCTTTTCTCTCCTGCACTAACGTGGTGGAACAGACCTCCCCTGGGGGTCCAAACAGCTGAGTCACTTGCTTCTTCAAACGCTGACTGAAGATAATCTCTTTCAAGAGCATTTAACTCATTAAAGGCGGATAATTATTCTATGTCTTGTGTAATAAAGTGTAATATGTTGAGGATTGGATATCAAGGTCTCCATTCTAACATTTATATTTGGCAGCAACTAAGTTTGAGGTATCTCTGGATTCTAGCTAAGGATCTTTTCAAAATGAACCGCAAAGCACCTTTGTAAGTTGCTCTGGATAAGAGAACCAACCCTCTGGGAAACCTTTTCTGAGCTGGACTGGGTGTGTGACAGCAGGAAAACTCAAGGCACGGCAGTAGTACTTCATGACCAGACCTGAGAACCACTGTTTTAAAGAATTTACTGCATGTATACCACATTTGTCCTGTTGTTGTTCTTCTCCACTGGTTGTTGTATAGTTTAGTAATCTGTAATATGTTCTATTAGTATTATTGTGTGGCCTTTTATTTTTATGACAGTGCCATAGCTCAGAAATACTTCTGTCAATACTTTTGTAGGTCACTCTGGATAAGAGTGCCTGCTAAATATTATGAATGTTAAAGTAATGAATCAGCAGCTAAACAAATTTAAGGAAAAAGTGTTTGGCACGTGCTGGCATATGGCTTGGCTCAGATTGAAGGAGAAGATTGCCCTTGTCTCTTTTGGCTGTGTTAAGTTCTCTTGACCTCTTGGCGACATTCACATCCTGCCTGGGCAGCCAGCCACAGTAGTTTGTTAGCATCGGATTAGTTGCCATTGCGAGCCTACAGAGTAACCTGTCTTCTCTCCACTGCCTCAGTCCCCCTCAAGCTGGCTTTGGCCCAGCACTCGATACTAGGCTGCTCAGGTTAGGATTTGATCGTGCACACAGAACTATAACAGGAGCTCTATTTCAAGCTTATTGGCAAGTGCCTTTGCACAGCCAGTATTAACTGATGTCTAATGTCCTTTCAGCAAGAGAACAGTTCCAGCTCCTGGTGGGAAAGCAGGGGGCAGCCAGACGGAAAGAAGAGACATAGTGGGCAATGACGGTGGGGAGGGTTGCAAAAAGAACTGAATCTCTTGACCAATTCACTGAGCTCAGAGTGAATTGGCCTGGAGGGAGTTATTAATTGGTGCCACTGAGTAATTGTTGCACAGATATGAAGGTGAGCTGTCCTGCTTTGCTCTGGACTGCTGAGTCCAATACGAGGGCACGAGGGCATGCTGTTTGTTTGCTTCTAGCACACATCACTCCTGGTTGTGGAATTGTCAGACTTGATTTAATCAGCTGTAATGACCCTGCGCAGGGCATTGGAACTTTATTCCCCTTCCCACATGAAAATATCCTCAGTCCAACTACTGTGTACCTCTCACTTCTTTGAATGAGCACTTTATGGAAGTATTTCACGTGACTCTAAACTTGTGCGTTAATGTATTTATTTGAAAAATAATTTAATGTACCAACAGAGGTCATGTTCAATAAGAGAAGATTAAGTACTAGGTTATAAAATATATAAAGAAAGTTAAAGTGTCTTACACATCCATATTTTGCTACTCTGGCCTTGTTCCTAACGTAGACTTAAAATAATACTATGCCCCCAAATTTTACACATTTTTAAAGCTTTCATTTGTTGCACACAATTTAGCATATTTTACTGTCCCCAATCATTACCCCATCATTATCTTGTCCCTGTCATTGCCACAATTGTCTAGGATTACTGTCATTACCGTAATAACCCAGAATTTATAGGGGAAAAAACATTTGTTTAAACAGTTAACATTTGTTAAACCCAGTTTTGCATGTTTTTAACAGTGTATTACTGCCCCAATCATCACTGTTACTATAGCAACATCTTAGGATTTCTAGAATTCAAATAAAGTTGAGGAATCACCTTTATGTCCTAAATATTTTCTGTTACAATTGTGTATATTGACATGGCAAACAATTTTTTTAAATCCTTTCTAAATTGACCTGCTGCAACTCTTCAGGCAGTGTAATTACAATCTTAACCTCAGATCCTCTGGAGCATCTGATGCATACAGCATATTTAGCCCAACACAGGTATGATATGTATTCAGTTATCGTCTGATTACTGTCCACATGGCCATGTGTACATTTCTGTGTGTGAAAAGAAAAAAAATGTTAAATGACATTTGTCAATGTCTTGGTTTCCCACAGGTTTGTTTAATTTGTAACCCCATGAGCTGTCCCTACACACTAAACATATGTAATTATGTCAATCAATTGGCCTTTCCTGTCAAAGCAGGCAGGTTTTGTCCACAGTAAGCGTGCCCAAAAGGCACCAGTCACCCTGAAGTCTGGCTTGAGAGATAATTATTAATGTCCCATTAGAGACTGAAGGCAGTATCTTTTGGTGGGCACTGATGTTATTATAGCTTCAGCAGGAGGGCATTCAAATCTGATACACAGATAACAAGGCTTTTTTTTTTGGCAGTGTGGACTACTTTGTTGATACATGATACCTACTGTTTAATTGCTTTTTGTCTCAGTTGAAAACCCACCAGCCCTCAGATTTGAGTCAGCAGTCTTTAACATTGCAATTTCCATTGCTCCTGTAAAGAATCCCTAGAGGTACAGACCATTTAATAGATGTGTAAAGTGGTGCCTGACAGAGTGGGACTTCATAGCACACAAGAACTGCATTGTTGTAGCAGAGACGTTTATTAGCAGCAATGCAACCACCACTGGTGCAGGACAAAGCTTATAACAAATACTGAGATGCACACTGTTGTGGTCATCCATGAATCATGAATGATATAATATATAATATAATATATAAATTAATGTTAAACTAATGACTGAGAGGGAATAGTTTAGACTTCAGTTTACTACAGCCGTAGTGCAAATGAAACAGGTCTCAAAAATCGGCCTGCTGTATGCTGTATGCCAAAGCTTGGCATTGCCATAATGTTATGATGGACTCATTTCATTAGCAAACTTTAAGTGACACGTTTCTTTGAAAAATAGCTCCTTATGTCCACCTTGTTTTGACACCCTTGTCATCCACATTGCACCTGAGTCTTGCATATGGTGAGAAAGCAGGGTTGCCAGGTGAAGTAAAAAATAAAAAAAATTAAAAATCCAGCCCACAGTCTGTCTAAAACCCACCCTACAGGAGATGAAGACTGCAATCGTTGGTGCCACAGAAGTATAAAGAAAACATTAAAACTATACATTTCATAAGAACTACCACCTTAAATCTCCTGCCAGTCTTACTTTGTTCTATTTTTATAATCTGATAGAGACAGTTACTGTCTCTTTTAATTGTCTCTTTACAACTCTTTTAATGCCCTTGATTTAAGAAGAAACCATGAATGAGCAGGTGTCCCAGTACTTTTGTCCATAGGGTGTAGCTCTCCCTGCATACCTCACTTTTGTTCAGGAGAACTGTTCTGTATTTTTAAGATTTATGAACAACATATGACTCACACAGATAGGTTCCAAAGGTCTCCAACAAGCTAAGAGTGTAAACAGGCTCAACACTTTTCTACGTCCACCAGTCTTCTGCCACTCTTCTTCTCGGAGTGTCTAATGAGGACCCAAGGCTTTGCTCTAATGACGTTTGTACACTCTTGGCAGAACAACCAGAGCATTTAAATCACATTTCCTAATCAAAGTTAACAAATCTGGAGCTGCTCTGAATAACCAATGCTCTCCTGTTATCAACAATATGCCTGCAAGTCATGTATCATGGTCAAGCAACAGTGTCATCCTTGGGGGCATATTAGGCGAGTCACCCACAGCGTCTGTACTGGAGTCTGGACAGAATACATTTTTTCCGGAGTCAAGTCACCAAGGCTGTGCATAGCATGCAATCTTAACAACACACAAGACCAGTCTCCTATTCAGCTGGCTTCTAGGCATCTTCTCTGATGTGTATTCAGCTAATGAGGCCTACGAGTGGGGAGGAGAGCACAGCTTAGGAGTATACTGAGATTCCACCTCATTGGCTGAGTGAATGATCGACACATGCTGTAACAAGACATTGGTATGCTCTGTTAAGTTTCCAATCAGCCTTTAATGAAGTTTACAGGCAATTAGGTTTTTCCTCTGACCTCAACACACCAGGCACCATGAAAAAAAAAGACCAAGGTCATGTTTCTTCCCAGATTTTCTCTAACATCTCCTCCCAGTGAGAATCCCGAAGTTATTTTGTCAGAGGAATGGATTTGGGGGGATTATGACTGAATTAAGTGGTTGGTATAGTAAGTAACACAATTGGCCTCCACACAGCAAACTGGAATTGCGTAAGCCCTTTAGTTCTCTATATAGTTTTCAGAAACTGCTGTGAAACAATACAACTTCATTTCTTTTAGGATGAGGAATTCAGGTTTTTGGCCGACTAATGCCATACATTTTTAAACATTTACTAGTAGTGAGAACTAACCTTATTCAAATCGCTATCTTGTCAATTCCAGCTTTGCATATTTATTGTCAATTTCAGCTTTGCATAATGTTTAATTGAATTATAACATTTTGTCTTTGGATATGTGCAGTATATTTGCCACTGTCGTCCTTTGGCTTGCTTATTTTTGGGGTTATGTCTTTATCTTTTGTTTCATGTGTCACCTTCTTATTTTTGATTTCTGTAAAGCTGCTGTGTGACAACATTCGTTTTAAAAAACACTATGCAAATACATTTTGACTTCTAATTATTGATTTACTTATTTTTCATTTTAGGACAAAAATAATTGAGACACCTGCTTATCGATCACATATTAAAAATTGTTTTTCCTTTGCAGTAGTAACAGCTATTGTTGAGGGAAGTCTGTCTACTAGATTTTGGAGCATTGCTGTGAGGATTTGCATCCAGTGATAAGAGCATTCATGGGAATGTTAGATGCTCACCACCATACCTCACTCCCACCTTTTCAGTTCATCCCAAATGTGCAATTTAAAGACCCCGAATGCATTCATTAGAAGAGGTGTCCAAATTTTTTGGACATATTGTGTGCAATATTTACAATAGCTCAACTTCACATAAAAAGAGTTCAAAAGCAAAGTTTTCTAAATTTCACAAACGGTGACTCGCTTGTGGCATTCTCAGCTAAAGCAGAATAAAAAATGTTCAAATGTTTTTTTCACCAAGCATGGACAAGAACAGCCACAGTGCACTTTTTCATCCAGGCTCCATTAATGCATTTTACATAAGAAGTCAGTGCTCGATTTGTTTGAAATTCAATGACCCAGATCTAACCTTTTCATTTTATTACAGTAGGTCACGCCCACCTCTGAGCATCATACACAACAGTTTAGATGATGATAATGGAAGAATTGTGCAAAAAGTTCTGAAAATACATTTAGGGTTGGAATCATCCCACAACTTCAGATAGCAGTTTATAGTGTCAGGAAAGCAATTTTCGGAGACATATTGCCAACCACTTCGATTAGTTCAGCGCGCTTCCCCAGCATTTTCCCCTGACTTTCTGCTCTTGCTTCTTCAAAAGAGAAAAGTAAAGAATTTAACACATTAACCAACAGTGTTGTTTAAATAATAGTACCATATGTTCTGCTTTTAAAGAGGACAATGAACAGGTTCTGTCAATTCCAGGCTTGTAATTGTTGGTTTTCCACTATGCTGCTTCTTTTGCACAAAACTTATCATATACTCTATCATGTCCCCTATAAGAATCCACTCAGATATGCTTCGACTTTTGGAATGGGTTAGGTGGAGAAGCATTCATTTCACTTGAGTGAGGAAATTTTATTTTTTATTTTTTTCTATTTTTCAGTGGACCACTATGGCAGAAAGCATTCTTGACATCCTAGTGGACTAAAACGGAGTTGCACAGGTTTCCAGGCAACAGACTGATCAGATTAATACAATGACGCCACTGTTCCTGTAACCCCTTTTGCTTCTCCAGCCACTACACACCATCTTTAATCAACAAAAAAAAGCCATGTTTATACCCTATTCTGCACCAGCGCCACCTCCCTGGCACGCATGGGACAATAAAAGTTTGCCTGATGCGGCAGTAAATTAATTGTGGGACACACAGCCAGGCCACTCGATTCAAAAAATGAGTCGCTTCTAATAACGGTAATTACGGAGATCGGTTGGTGTAAATTACCATGCTATGTCGAAACTGCGCAGGGCTTGTTTCCTAGGCACAGCCTTGGCCTAAACGTCAAGAAGAGGCCAGAATATACTTGACTTCTCCATGGCTACTCCACTGCACATTTTCACTTAAATGAGTAGAATATCTTTGGACTCTAAACAGAGCTTCAAGGTTCTTTTTGTGATGCTGTGATTCGACTGGAACAGGACATAACACACCCCTTGGACATTCATTAAACCTTGTCATTGATGTTGTGTGATACCTGAGGTGACGTGGCTCGTAGTGTAGGCGGGTGGACTGCAGTGAATGGACTCCAGCTCAATACAAGCAAATGGAGACAAGTGCCATTTTTGCCTGCACTGTTGAGTAAAGGCAAGGTTACGATGAAACAGTCAAGCCTAAAAGTTAGACTTTCATCAATGCAGCAGCAAAGTGCTCACCTCCATTGTCCTTGTCAGTGACACAATAATAGAACCCTTCATTTTGCATGCTGTTGTCAAGCAATTGTGTCCAATAAAGCAATCCATCAGCTGTCTCTGCAATGAAACCCACACTTTTGCATGTTTTGCCATTTTATTTTTTGCTTCGTGAAGGACGTTTCTATTGCTCAGCCATGATTTTATGCACTTGGTAAACACCTGAAACAAACTGAAACCTGATACTAGTTCCTACTGCTGTGGAACTGTCCCAGATACCATTCCCCTGCCAGTCCTATACCACTGAAAGCTGAGATCATGAACTGGTTTGCAGTACGTTTTTGTCATAGGTTTTTTTTTTTAACTATGCCCGTGGAGGACTACTGGGTTGAAAGTGGGTTCCTTGAAGTGGAGTTCATCTTCCTCTTTTTGACTGCTACACAAAACCCAAGCCATCCCAAAATCCCAACCTCTGTGCCCCCCTTCTTCAGATGCCCTTCAACTCTCTGTTTTTACTTTTGGAGTAAATCTAATGAGCCTTGCTCCCCATCCACTGTTTGAGAGTAGTCCTCCTTCTCCTGAGTGACAGTCTTCTGTGAGTGCCAGCTAGTGAGAAGCAAAGTCAGTGCACCACTTCCAGGAACTGTCATCATTACAGCGCTACAGCACAGCGCAGTGGGAATCCTGACTCTCAGCTCTTGCAAGCTCTCATTGATCATTTTCTAAGTCCCCCGATACGATGATAAGTGTGATGAACACCATGGTGTTGGCCTGATTCCAGACTCCTCACACGTCAAGAACACTCTCTGCCTCTTGTCAATGGAACTGGGCTCTGGGAGATGAGGCCACAGGTCAGCATTGATGAAGAGTGTATTTGGAGGAGCGGACCTCTAGCGACAACGATCTTGCTGATTGATTGACTGGTGCTCAGGTAGCCTCAAAGGCAAGCAGTGAGAGATGACGCCTTTCAGATCAGTGTGAATGATAAAGGCAGAGTGAGATTCGGTTGAAGCAGTGGGTCGGCCCACCGAGTGATTATTCCAGTGGACTTGGAAGAACAGCTTTGAAGTCCTCACTCTTCTACAGTCTGCAAATCTAATGATGCAGCTGCGTAGGCTTTTGAGATTTTGATCCTATCGAGTAGCATAACAAAATTGGATGAAGTCGACCCAAGTGTCTGCAGTACCTTATTACAGATGCTCTGGATGGAGATGTGTGTATTTCTGAGTGCATGAAAATGAATGTGTGCTCTTTCTTATAGAGGCCCTTCTACAGCATGAAACAGACACTTGCTTCTCCTGGCTGGGAAATTGGCAGAGTGATCAATGCCAATGGGTAGCAGATCTCTGGATTCATTTTCGCAGGGAAGGGTGCAACAATGGGCTCCCAGGGGAAGCTCTTTTGCACAGCACCTCCTGTGTTGATGCCATGCTGGGTTTGGGTATGTGTAGGCTTCAGGAGCCTACTGGATCCTCATTAATTAATGTCAGTACCTCAGTACCTCCTTTCCCTGCAAGCCCAGTTAATTTGCAAGGCGAAGAACATCACCGCCATTATGTTGGCAGATTACCCAGGAGGCATCTAGCTTTATCTCATTAAGTACTTAAAGGTGGTGGGACTGTGCAGTGGTAGAGTTTAAGAAAGAGGCAGAGGGAGAAGAAAAATGCAGACACTGACTCTGGTCAGCCCCACACAGCAGAGGTTATAGCTTGGATTCTGAAGAGTCTATGAAAGGCCTGCCTAAGATATAAAGCTGTGAGCACCACATTGCAGTGTACCTTGTAGGTGTAGCTGTAAAGTAACAATTCCAGAGCACAAAAAGTACTTATCCCAGGCCTGTGTATTCATTACTTCCATTACACATTTTTGGTGCGGAAAGAGCTGTATACTTGTTTATTTCACGCATATCATTCTTAAATGCTCATCCATCCACACTGTCCAGCTCAGCAGGTTTCAGTCTGTCGGAGTTTCATAGCTCACTCTTCTGCCCCCGGAGGACATTTAGACAGGTGTAGGTTGGACAGATGGCTTTACTTGTCTGCTCAGGCTGCTGAAGCCTCTCACCTGGTTCATAGAATTGGAGGAGAGACAGCTACTGCCTCGTTGCGCTAAAACTGGGAAGCCACTGCACTGCCATTCACCACATCTAGAGTTAAGCAGATGGGAGGGCTGGAGGGTCAGAGCATTTCTGGATAGCAGCAGTGTAAGAGAAAAACAAACATTCTAAGTTATTCTTTTGTTTTGAGTCCTAAGAGAAGTTGCTCAGGAATGATTGTGGAGCAAGGTTGTAAATATGTCATTTTTCTTTCAGTCTAGGTCAAGTTCCAAGCCACTAGCAGTCATTTTGGAATAAACAGTGGGGCTGAGTACAGGTCATCTCAGGCAGATATGCTCTGTTTTTCAAAATATTTATGAATGCAAATCCATGTTTATATTTTTTAATCCATAAGACCTCAGAGCTACTTTTTTGAATTTTGAACATAAATTACAGAATTAATTACTGATTCATTAACTGAGCAGTTCATTCAAGTTTTTTTTTTCTTATTGTGATAAAGGTAATGTCTTTGTTTGTAAATACTTTAAGGGAAATAAAATCCCAACATATTTGTCACATAAACAAGATTTCATAACTTGTATTTCATCATTTAGTTCTAGAAATTAGGTCATAACTGGTTAAATATGTGACATTTTGTTAAAGCATTTGAAGAGTTAATAGGTTGGAACCAACTTTTAGATGTAAAAAAAAACACACTTCTAAAATGAGCAGCATTATCTCAAGGACTGTAAGTAACTTTCCACATCTTTTAAAGGGTCTATGACATATATGTCACTGTGCGTGCTTATTGGTTATTTCTGTCTGATTTAAACTGATAAGATTATTCAGTTATCACCTCTGTCTTTCATAGTTTCATCAGTTGCACCTTTCAATAGAGCAATAATTCCACCTCATGCAATGTATACAAATGGACTTTGAAGGTTATCTTTAGAGATCATTGCTTAGGGCTGTTCAAGGGATATGAGATCTTTTGTATAATACGATTAAAAACAATCAACAGTAATTGTGCAACTGCTTCAAACTTGATTAGAGTGATGCATTATATTACTATTTTAGATTTGCTTTGCTTTTTCACAGTATTGGAAATTATAGTTTCCAAGTATAATATTTAGTTCAGAAATTTAGTAAAGTTAGATGTTGGTAAAGAAAGTTGCACTGACCTGTGGGTTACTTGTCTATTCACACTGATCATTATAGCCAGATGCTGTACCATCATTACTACCCATTGTTCTGTCCACTGTGGGTGGTAATGCCTGTTAAGTATTAAGTATTCCTAGTGCAAATATGACAATGTGGAATGAGGAATGTTAAATGCCTGCACAGCTTTGGAACTAGAATGTCACTTCCTGGCAGTCTGGTGAACAAATCTGTGTTTGGTGGATGCCAAAGGAACACCACCTTCCAGACTGCATAATATTAACAATGATGTTTAGAGGGGGTATAATAATGATCTGGGGTTGTTTTAAGAGTTTGAATTCATCCCTTAGTCAAGTGTAATGCAGCGTTGGACCACTCTGTACTGCTTTGCACCTTGAAGTAAAGCACTGAAATGAGCGTGCCAAAGAATGTTCTAGACACAATCACAAGTTTAAGTATAAACTTAAGTTTAAGTTCAAGCTTAAGGCAGTCTGCACCTACAGTTATCTAGATAATCTGTGTCATATATTTCATATATTACCCCACTTCTCCTGATCAGTCATTCACAAGGAGAACAAGAATGTCCCATTTGTCTGTCTGTGTTGAGTGTTCACCAACAGTGGTTCCAATAAAGACAAATCAAAACCCACTAAAAATGTGTCCATGTATGATGGCAACAAAAGCTATCCCATCTGGGTGGAAACAACAGAAAGGCTACTGTGACAGAAATGTTTAATTCTGGTTATTGGAGGAGTACTTCATAACATACAGTGTATAACACCAGTGGCCAGGCAAATTCATGTCCCCTATCAAACGCACATGCAGTGGACAGACAAGTGTGTGGATTAGACCTTGGAGAATGGAAGAAGTCTGGTCTGATGGTCACTTGAATGGGCAGATTATTCTTAAAGAAATGAAAGGACCTCACGCTAATGCCTTAGAGCCAGGTACCAGATGGCACCTTCATTGTTCTTGTAGAATCAGCTGTTTCATGACACACAGATGACCATCAGCACATATGATGGGTCTTAAGTTTGCCTTAGAAGATATGTCCAAACTTGTTACTGGAGCTGGTTAATAAGCTTAGATTCATTGAATGTTTACTGTCACAAACAATGAAGTGTGAGAGCCAGTATGAGTCTAATTATGGCACTAATTACATTTGATTGAAGTACTACAAAGTGTGGAGGCTTTGTACAATGGCCTTGGGTCACTGGAATTTGATTTGTCGAACAGCTCTGTGCACAGGTATCATGATAAGGTTGATTGGGTCAACAAGCAATCAGGCGGATGATGGGAGAGCAGAGCCCCAGAGACAGAGATGCGTGCTGTAGGGAGGACTTAAGGGAGGAGGCTGCGTTCCCCCCAGAGGGGGAGAATTGAGCTCACTGACCGTGAAACTGACAAATGGTTAGCAACTACGTCACAGCACTGGACTTGAGCAGTGGGTAGACAGCCACATAGCCTCATGTGTATGTTTAGCTTTATGGAGAGTTACTATATGTGCTTAACAGACCCACAGAGCAAAAACCCACCCAGACAAAGGTCAAATCAGTGTTGGTTCATTGCCTCGACTCCTGTTCCCATACAGTCCATTCACACCTGCATACTGAATCAGGACAGTCTCACTGTAGGATATATCTGTGATCATCTCCAAACATGCTTCATGAAAAATCACCATTAAATAGTCATTTCTGCGAAGAACATATTTTTTTTCCAAATAATGTGTTGCAAATTTGACAAATTTGTCGAAGGTATGTGGAGTATGCCGGAAATATCAAGGTCAATTGTTTTAGCCACACCCACTGTTAACAGATGTGAGTAAAATTCAACATACAGACATGCAGTCTTCACAGACATTGGCAGTAGAATGTGTTATATAGAAAACCTTGGCAACAGTTTGTGAAGGATCTGTCCTGTAGGGTCTGCTCCAGTCAACTAGTGTTGTGAAATTAAAGGTTATCCACAAACCAATTCATCACACAATCTTACAGATTCAAGTCAGTAAGTACTAAAGAATATAGCCCATAAAAATCACCTAACCTCTGTTCCATTGCGGAGTTCAAATGGCCTCTAAAAGAACTGCTTTTCAGAACCTCTCTAATTGGGCTTACAGTGAAGTTGGGTGCAGGGGGTATAATAAAGGTAACAGTTTTTAGGTTTTGGGGTTTAGGGTAAGTGGTAAATCAGCACTGCTCTGTGTCTCTCTGTGCCATGCAATTAAGCACTGAAGTGAGAGTGCCAAAGAACATTCCAGACCCAAGCTCGTTGTCAGGTTTAAACTGATTTTAAGCTTAGACTTAAGTCAATCTGTGCATACAGATCAATAATCAGTGCATATAGTTTTTCACCACTTTAATTCATCACCCACAACGTTTTTTATTTGTTTGTTTGTTTTTTTTGGGGTTTTTTTTTTTTTTTTTGCAAGCAAGAACTTACTGCTTGCCTTTTGACCCACTGAAGGATGCTGTTATTTCTGCAGCTACCAAAGACATAACTGTGCCCCTGTGCAAAAAGCAAGTTCCATAAACATGTGGTTTGGTGAGCAACTGGTACGGCCTGCACAGATCCCTGACCTCAACTGACCTCAAAAGCATTCCAAGAAGAATGGAGTCTGTTTTAACGGAAATGGGTAGCTAACTATGGGTAGGTCCAAGTCTTATAATCAAGTCTCTACATACTTTTGGGCATGTAGTGAAGCTAAGGAAACATATGTAATTACATGCACGCATCATTCCATAGCTCCCATAGGCAGTTAATTGGAGGAATACTTTTTGAGGCATTCTGTGATCTCACACCCAGAACCTGAAACAATCATACCCCAGATCACACATGCAAACATCAGACATCCACTTGGGCCTTTGATTAGTCAAATCATCTCCTCACTGCTTGAGTCTTGGACAAAGCCAAGGACATCCAGGGTGCGTTGGAACAGAGCTGTGTCATTCTAGGAAGGAGAGAGCATGTGAATGTGAATTACCACCTGTAGTTCTTCAGGAAATGAGAAACAAGCCAAAATTACCCTCCAGTCATAAACCAGTGATGTGACTTTGATTCACCTCTGAGAATCAAGCCTGATATTGGCTAATTAACAGCCCAGAGGAGCTATTTATAGTTAAAGTTTCACTCTATCAAGACCAGTGCCACCCTGAAGTGTTCGCTCGCAAGGTATGACTCAGCGGTTCTTCAGTAGCACATCGTATATTGTGCAGTTTTGGGGGAGAGCATGTCAGCCACTGGCTGCCCTTGAAAAGCTGTTATTTTTAGCAGTTGATCCAGAGAGCTGATAAATATGCATCTGAGATGATGTTCTTGTGGTTAGATTGGTGTGTATATATCTCTTTTTGTATTAGGCTGCAAGCTGCCCCAGATACACACCCATTTTAAACAAAATAAATGATGACAGTGTCTAATTTTGCAGTGCCTCTTCTGTGCCTAATCCACTTTTTGGACCATCCCATTAAACAGATATGCTATCTCTATCTCTCTCTCTCTCTCTCTCTCTCTCTCTCTCTCTCTCTCTCTCTCTCTCTCTCTCTCTCTCTGTCTCTCTCTCTCTCTCTCTCTAATTCTCTCTTGTGGTCTCTCTCTCCTTCAGATTAACCATTCACGCTGAGTGCCCCATGCATCTGGAAGATTTTCCCATGGACGCCCATGCCTGCCCACTCAAGTTCGGAAGCTGTGAGTGTTTTAAGTGTTTACGAAGTCTTCCCCCCACCCAGCACCCTTCTGTGAACACGGGCTTAGAATTGCTCTGCTGCAGCTGGTGAGCTTTAAAGGATGTCTGCTTCCTATGTACTGTATATGCTCTATACAGGCCTGTTTAAGCTCATAAACAATGCAGATCTACATCTCAGTCCCTCGCTCTCCTGAGTGCATGGCTTGTATATTAGTATCAAAGCAGTTAAAATTTATAGTAGCTGCTGAATAATAGCTGAAAAATAAGACCTTGGTTTAAGGGGTTAACTGCCTGAATGTCAATAATCTGACTTTAAAGATGCATTACAGTGCATTTATTGAATATTTTAAGTTGTTTTATGCTGTGTAAATGTTAAGTATGTGGCAAAAAAGCGTAGACGTGGTTTAACAAGTCTTGCCTAAGAATGAAATCTTTCTGAGAAATCTTTTCTGGGCTTGAAAAGAAATCATTTCATCAGCTGGTTAATGGCACTGGCACTGCAGGTAGTGTGTGTCACAAAGCTCCTGGGGTTCAAGACTGTTACCTAACAGTTTCAGGATTTTGGAACTGACCTGTTTGACTGATTTTCTAAAGAGACAACAAACAGTGTTTGAGGTTTGTGTGTGACATCAAAGCTCGAAATTCTCATTGAACAAAAATATTACCTTCTCTGAACTACTTTTACAGCCTTGTGTTTAATCTTTGCTCACGAATCTCAGTGTGACAGTGTCTTGCAGAAACCTTTAGAGCAGGCTGAAATGTCATACCAGATCAGACTCTAAACACAGGCCTCCTAACCATGAGACATGTCTGCTTCTCATTTATAACAGCGGACAAGATATAAATGGCACACTTTAGACTGTTTTAGACCAGCTAGAGGCAAGACATACAGCAAAGGAATGATTTAGCACAGTCTGCATTCAGGCTGGAATTGAAAGGACACATCACTGATCTTCCTGATTCACGTTTTTGTGTCTGATGTAGATTATACAGCTCTTTGGCAGTGGATGAAGCATCTTCTGCCCAGTATAGGGGTACACTTATTTCTTTTAGATAACAACAAAAGAGCTCATCATCAATTGTCTTTTAATAAGGCTTACATATACATATACAAGGTAAGTCATGTGATCTGTAATATTCAATCAATATCTGCAACCATCTATTTATGGTCATTTAAGAAAATGGATGCCACATGACATTTAGTCTCTCTTTTTTGAATATATGGACATTTGATCTTTTGAGGATGGAAAAGCAAACTGTATATAAAATGAAATTAATAGAAAAGCAGTGAGGAAAGAGTTAGGACACCCCACATTTATTATGACCTAAAATGCCTAAAATCAGAGTCCGTTGCACCACATCCACTGTAAAGGATTAGAAAATGGTTAGAGAGAATTTTGGAGGTGCCTGTCTTATTTGAACCCCAGACATTAGTTTGGTTTGCCCTTGATTGTTGAAGTGAGTGGGATCACCATGGACAGATCCTTAGAGATTTCTGAGGCCTTCATGGATGCATATAATTCTGGGAAGGGATTTAAAAAAGCACCAGAACAATTAGAAAATATCATGTATGCAAGTGAAACAGCTGCCGATGTGGCAACTAATTGCAGTTCTATTAGTTCTATCTATCTAATAAACACCAAGGTTTCTTAATTTTTTCCATCACAAGAAAACTGCATTTCTGTTACTTTTACGGGTTTACTTATGTCACCTCCATCTGTCAATATTGTTGAAATGAAAATCAAATCTGTGTTTGAATATGTTTAAAATGTTAATTTGTCTTACAAAGCAAAGCACAAAGCAAACAAAAATCTCAGGCAAAAATGAAGAACCTGTATTTATGTGAATAAATAATTCTAAATGAAACCCAGCAGTAAATTAAGCAGACGAACCTCAGAGCCACACAGTATGATGTATTAAGTGGTCAGAAACGGAAGCTTAAATATACATTGATAACATGTCCACTGACACCAGAGAGCTTTAATAAAATATCCCCCACTGCTACCATGATGAATAAAACAAAAGCTGTTCCGCTGCCCCCCACTCCTCCACCCCCACACTGGTAGGCTTAGTACGGGGGTCTGACCTCATCTGATTTCAGTGTCTGTCATCAGAAAATGACCTGAAAAGACAGCGAACAATCAGCTCCTTAACACAGGCACGATACAGTTGGTGGGTAATTAGCAGCTTTTGTTAAACGCTCCCAATGATGAGCGCCTCCCCCTCTCCCTCCCTCCTTTCCTCCACTCTCCTAATCACTGTCTATTCCATGTGCACTCACACTCTGCCCATCAAAGTGTGCTCAGTGTGTGCAATCACATGGTCCTTTTATAAATACTTTCACAACTCTCAGCTTGAAAACCCAAGTGAGGCGAAGTGATGAACTGCTTTGTTTATTTTTGTGTTTTTTGACTGAATAGTGATGTGGATAGTTTTCATTTTCTTTTTCACAGGGTTTATAAATTCTTTAAACTATAAACTTTAGAGAGAGGGAAATGTGCTTCTCACACAGGCTCTTTTTTATTCTAATATTGTTTTTGAGGAACTGAGTGATATTGGTAATCTAATGCGGAGGTCTTCTGCTTTAGCAGACCCGCTGTCTTAAACAGCTGCCTTTAAAGAACTCTTTGAAGCTTACGAAGGGCTTGATGACCTTATGTTACCAGTGGCATTGTCTGCAGTGCATTGAGATTTAACACAGAGTTTGATGTGTTTTCGTAAACACCATAAAAATATACACACCATAAAATCAATCAGCACGTAGATTTAGGTGCTGATGTATTTTTGATCACTGTAAAAGAAGCATGATGCTGCCTTTTTTGTTGGATGATCTACTACAATTTGAGCCAGGAGGGCTCCTGCGTCAGTCCCCACACATTTTCTCCAGCCACCCTAAATAAATGTTGGTTAAGACACATGTTTTTAATTAGCTGTGTCATCACATATCTACCGTATTTTCCAGACTATAAGCTGCTACTTTTTTTCCACGCTTTAAGCCATGCGGCTTATAATGAGGTGCAGCTTTTTCTTCTTATATGTATTTTCCAGGTTTTTTGTTTTTTTAACTTTGCGGATGCGGCTTATATTCCAGTGCAGCTTATAGTCCAGAAAATACGGTAAATGTGAACTATATTGAATAAATAACAAGGTGGAAGGTGCTGGTGGTTTTGCTTTATTCTGCTTTGGTTCTGTTTGAGGTCATGACTGTGGGTTTTATTGTTTTGGCATGATTTAAACGTTTCTTAATCAGTTAATCCTGTTGCACAGGATGGTCACCCCAATTGTGTCCAATAGGGCTGGGTAATGAGGTTAAATATTTGATATTTTATCATTTGTATCGCAAAAAAGAAATTACGATAGTTTAAAGCAGACAAAATGAACCAGTAGCAACAAATTCTTAAAAACTGCTACTTTTTTTTTAATTTTCAGTGGTTTTATTAAAATTTTGCTGCAATTCATCCAAATAAAACAGGACTTTCAGCACCTCTAATTTAATAATCTAGGTTGGCATGTGTATTTTTTTACCTGTGGTGTATAATTCTGATAACAATTTCATTTCAGAAAAACAGATTTTTCCTTTAAAGATGTATGTGTTTGAAAGAAAATTCCAGATAGTCCAGTGATAGCCCAATATAGCATTGACCTTCATGTCCATGATGAGTGTATACACTAATCTTAAAGACTATGATGGGCAACAATTTGTGATGAAAGTTAGTGCTTACATAGACTGATGAGATACCTATATATAATACCAAGTCACCAAGCTACCATGTGATCATGTAATTCTTATATTCAGATAACTGGACAGCTAATATCATAAATGTAATGATAACAGTTTGACAGAGATTTCTATTCCTATGTTCGCTTGTTCAAAATACTGGTCTCAAATAAAAAGCTGTCAAAAAGCCAACAAAAATTATGAATTTATGGCTTTTTTACATTATGTTCTGTAATTCTATAAGTTCTTCATTCAGAGAGACTCACTGTACAAGATCATGTTACAGAAGTGTCACATTAAGTCTGCGTCTTACATTAATAGTCTTAGTCAATTGTGTTTACCCAGGAAGAGTATCGAACCCAGGATAGTGGTGTTACCCACTGTGTTATACCAACTACTGCCATTAAAGGGCTAATTAGACCCGAATCACACAAGGCAGTAACTAGAGTTGAAAACCTCTGGCCTAATATATGTTCCACATGTCAGCATGCTGCTAAATGCCATCCACCTGGGCCTGAGAGACTTGCTACAGAAGCAGAATTGTGCAAAATACATGTTCTGGAATTTAAAAGTCAATCCCTTTGAACATAATGGTTTGTTGAAGAGGAGGAAACAGCAGAGCTGGTTGAAATCTGCACCGTGTGGTTTCATGTAGTTTTTATTTTTCATGGCATAAAAAGGCAGCCCTGAGGTGATTAGTTTTCATTTGTTCTTCTGGGATTCAAAGGCGCTTTATAGACATGAAATATTGGAAAATATAAACAATTACTAGGCATTTCATTTCACATACAGGCCCTTCAAGGCAAGAGAACTGCAGCAGTGACGCAGTTTCTCAAGGACGGTTTCTAGGATACTGTAAGTCTAGAAGTACTATATATATATAAATTAGACTCATCCTCTATCAAATTCATAGATGTTCAAAAGCCTGATGATTTGAGGATATGATACTGGCACTCTTGCTTTGTGATGTGTTTAAGGATTCTTAAACGATGAATTTGTAATCTTACATCTGTTTGTAAGATTAGAGAGCATTCATTCAGCTACATGTATCATCAAAAAACGAAATAATTGCACCTAGAAAGAATTGTCAGATTGCAACACCATTCAGAAAATAGATTAAGGTTACCTTACATTACATGATATATTACCATATATCATTGAGCACATGTTCAACTTGAGCCTGAAGCTGGGAAGAGTACCAGAACTGTGGAAAACATCTTGTGTTGTACCACAAATGCAGTACTCATCTGAGGAGGTCATTGGAGAGGCTGGTCCGTAACCATCCATGGACCCTCTCCAGTTTGCCTACCAGCCTGGTGTTGAAGTGTATGATGCTGACATCTGTCTTCTACACAGAGCTCTTTCTCACCTGGAGAAATCTGGGAACACTGTGAGAATCATCTTCTTTGACCTCTCCAGTGCCTTTACTTTGAAGAGTAAAACAAAAAGAAGTGCTTGAAATGTCAGAATGCTTGATATGTCACTTTACATGTAATGAATATAAAATTTAACAGTTTACCTTTTTGAATTAAAGTTTTATATGTTGTAAGCTGGAAAAATGCAATAGCCACAGTTTGACCAGGGCCAAATTTTGATAGCTAAACAACTGGGTCAGAGCATCTTCAAAACATCAGGCAGGTCTTGGGAGAAGTTCCCTGTATAGTGGATAATACTTACCAAGTGTGCTCCAAGGAAGGACAACTCCAGAACTGGTCACAGAAGACATTAGACCATGTCTAAATGTGTCAGAGCTGTTTAGGCAGCATAAGGAAGAACTATGCAATATAAGACAAATTGTTTGAATATTATCTCTGATTGATGTGAACAGCAGTAACAACATGGTAGAACACACGGAGAAAGAACCTATTCTATACACTGATCATATTTGTATAATGAGAATATGCATGGTATGTAACTGTGGTGCAAGATTTCACAGTAGAACTGTTATGCATTTTTTTATGTTGTATGTGACTTTTACTATATTATTTTCACATTTCAAACTGATATTGAAACGAGATTAATATTACAGCATAATAAACACAGTTCTGAGTATTTCTATTTCTAAATAGACACAGCACTCATTTTGACTGCAAATACTAAAACTGCTCCTCATCTTCCCAAGCATTATATTTTTCCTGCTATTCCTGCACATCTGTCATGCACCATGGCAGCACTGCTACATCTGGTTTCCCTCAGAAAATAGGAGTGGTAAAAAGTGACAGACCGGTTTTTTATTTACCAGCTTACCAGAATAAAACATGATTAGATTGAGCTGAATGAAATCAGACAGTATAGAACAAAAATGTCACCATGGAAAAAAAGTTTGATTTTTGTGATGCTTTACCTAGAAGGCTCAAACAGATGTGAGGGACCGTCAGAATCAGACATCTGATGATGATGACGAAGCTTGGATCTTGCATTCTAAAATTAGCCATTTGTGCGAATCACATTGAACCAAAAGCATGCACTTGTGTTCCATTGTCTCATGTTAACTGTAGAATTTGAAAGTCAGGTAGACACTGCAAGCAAACAGACATGAAGCTACTCTCACAAACCAGTGTGTGCAATCGCGCACAGTCAACAAATTAAAAACAAATGTCTTCCTGACAATTCTATGTTTACAGTGCCATGTTTACTGATCTATTTTTACCATTATTACTTATATAGTGCCTTTCTAATATCCAAGGACCTTGTTAGAATCAACACTGTAGCCAATCCTTTACACTAGTCATGTGACCAACACCCACAGCTACATGAAACCAAAGACAATTTGGCACAGCATTCTCTCGGCCAGACACAACTTTTGACCGAGAGGACTGCATGGGGTACACAAACATACACTCACGTACACTCATACACATTGAAGCACATTCACCTTATTCTCATACACTTGTTCTCATATGTACACACACTCATTCACGTAGTTTAGAGTAGCCAGTTCACTTAATCACTGTGTTTGAGGAGTGTGTGATGAAACTGGAGTCCCTGCAGGAAACCCATGCAGACAAATGAAACATGGAACACAGAGACTCTACCCAAGACCCCAATGTCCCAGTGCTAGGAGCCAGTTTGTGCTAATTACCAAGCTACTGTGCTGTAGTAGGCATGCAACTTTCCTTTCTATTTCCACATTTCCACCGCAGCCATTCAATTAGTTTCATTCTATTAGAATCCCTTGCTTTCTAGTATTAAACCAGTAAAAACAATATTTAGCCCAATGATTCTTTCTGCCAGTGAAATGACCAGTGTGGTGCCTGAGGAAAGGGACTAAGCAATGATTTATTATTTGAGCTCTAGCAATTTACAAAGTTCTCAATGTGCATCTTAAGACCTTTTTGTTTTTTTCTTTGGAAAACTTCAGTGAATCCGTTCCCAGAATCAGAGTGGTACTCTGTGCTGCCCTCAGTCAGTTAGCTGTATGTTATTTACTGCACAAGATGAATATTTTTTCTTCTTCTGCATATTGAACATAAACAACTCACATTTCATATATCCTTTCCTCTTTTTTTCTCTTTTCTCAGTTAGTGCAGTTAGTGGAAGCCCTTCTTAGAGGCCTGTTCAACTTGAACCTATTCTCTTACTGTTTTGTATAAAGAAGAGCTGGTGTTTTTTATGTTAAACTAATTAACTTTTATTCAGCAACAGCATAATGACCTGATTACACTGTTTATTAATTTACTTACATTCATAGATAACGAAAGGTCATATTAAACCTTGAGCATCAATGTATTTTTAGCTATCAAACAAGGCTTTTAAAGCATTTTTGTCTTTTTCTTGTTAAATAACTATTTTTCTTCTTGTTAAATGACCTCTGCTCTGACTGACATCCTCGTATTTTGTTTCAAGCAAGAAGCATTTTGTAAAAACTGGAAGGGTGAAATTAATAGTTTTGGTCACTCTCTTCATATGTCTGCAATGACCAACAGTACAAAACAGCACAACATTTATTATTTTTGTTCTTTTTTAATATGTCTGTGGTACACTGGTTTGTTTACTTGTTGGTTTGTTTGTTTGTATGGACAGATTTTGAACATTTAAAAAGTATTGATGGAAAATATCCCCAAATATTGTTAGCTGTTACTGTTAATATGAATAAAATTAACTGATCTCCAAAAGACATCAAATAAAAATGAACCTCTTTCCAACAATGTGAGCAAGATTAGGAGGGTGAAGACAAGCACATGCTTTCTTCAATACATACAGGCCAGCCATCGCATCTTTTCAAACTGCTGACATCTGTGATCACAACTGCTGATCATAAGTATTAATTGAGCTCTATCTTGGTCAGTGAATTTAAAACTCTATTCTGTTTGTAGAAAGCTGGAGACACGGTTGACCTTCTCACTCTCTCTAGTGCCATCAACCCACTGGCTGTAAATAAGTCTCTGTGCAAACACTGGCAGTAGCTGCCCACCACAAACCACGTATTTGAATTCAGAATAATACACTTCATAACCAATTACAATTAATTATAGATGAACTGACATTAAAGTTGATGCGTTTAGCCTTTGATTAATGGTCTTCCAACAGAATAAAACAATAACTTTCCTCTCTGGCCATCAAAATTTAATTAGCAAACCACAGCCTGGTGTGTGAATCATATTCATGGTACCCAGCTACTATTTTTTCCCCCCTTTCTTTGCCCTTGTCTCAATTTGGTGTGTGTATGGATGTGTATGTGCACAGGTGTGTGTTACTATTTTTACCCATAGAACATTTCATGGTTTTTATGCATGTGTCCTTCTCATTTATGCAAAAATAATGACACCCCCTACCATCGTAGATTTTTTGTAATGTAAAAAAAAACCTGTACCTTGGTTTCATTGCAGCAAAACCATGATCTAATAAACACACACACACACACACACACACACACACACACACACACACACACACACACACACACACACACACAACCCACAGGCACCCTGTATTAAAGTTTCATTCAGTTTGCACTCATTGAGATACATTTATTCATATTGATTGTTCTGCTTTTTTCATAAGCTTTATTTTCTGCTACCGTGTGAATGCACTATTGGTATTCTCTGACCCTGTTATGGATTCATAATGAAATATGATTTTTCTCTCAGACTGCATTACAGGGCAGCTTCAACTGTTTGTTTCAGCACAGTAGAACAATTACAACACCAGCCCAGCAATTTACCATATTTTCTACATCACAATTAATTAGTTATATGGTATCATTTTAAAGTCCATAAGAGTTACACCTGGCAGGATGACTATTAGTAAACATAATAGTCATTTATAATACTGGTACACTATAAGCAGGGGCATGCAGAAACTCACTGCTCTGTGCAGTTTGTCAACCTGATGAAATATTTTTACTTATATGTCAGTACAGCTTGTGTCTATCTTTTACAGAACAAAATAAAACTGTTCACTTTAAAGGGCACTGTGATAGCACAGTATTATTCCAAGTAATAAAATTGCATTACAGATGTTATGATTATTGAGGTTTGTATGCTCATATCACATTTACATTATAATTATGTAGGTGTTCTATATGTTCATATTCTCTTCAGAGACACACTTTTGTACATTATAGCGTGATTACTGTTCAGTCGCTTAATTTAATATATTGCACCAAAGACATTAAATGTGTCATCTGAAAATGTAATGGCACATTAAATACATAATTCAATATAAATTCAGGAATAAAAAGGAATTGTGTCTGAAAGGTGTACACCTTTTCATTTTCTGTTGTTCCCTATAGTGTCCAGTTTTCACTTAGAAAATCAACTATATTTGTTATTTGACCAGGGATGTCCAACATTTGTTTAAAACTGTGTATATAGCAAGTAACCCTTTTGTACAGAGCCCCTACGTTGTGGCCATGACTTAGTAAGACAAGGGAAAGGCTTAGTAAGACATGGGGACAGTTTAGTAAGACATGGGAATGAGATCTGGCCATGACTTAGTAAAGGTTGCCGCCCTTTCCATTAAAAACATACACCACTTGGTCTTTTGACCAGGGAGGAGATCCCACAGTTTTTTTTATTTGTTTGTTTGTTTGTTTCTTTCTTTCTTTCTTTCTTTCTTTCTTTCTTTCTTTCTTTCTTTCTTTCTTTCTTTCTTTCTTTCTTTCTTTCTTTACAAAAAAAGGACAAAGGATAACATGCATTTAAAATTACACATTGCTTAGTCACTTGACTGGGAGGGAGGGAAGGAGTAGGGGGCAGAGGAATCCCCTATCTGCCTTTTTTTCTTCTTTTCTTTTTCAAAAATGGATATATCACAACAAAAGTGTGTTTTTTCTTTAAAAAAGGAAGAATTACATGTCTTCAAAAAATGTGCTTTCTCGGGTGAAACCTGAAAAGGTGACAACCCTATGGGAGCGTGGTCTTGCTAAGTCATTCCCACATGGCCACTTGTTTGTTATTAATGTGGGCTGTGACCTTAAGGGTTCTGTGCTTCTTTTTTTTAGATTCCTGTATTGAATTTTAACAAGGCACACTAAATGGACAAAAGTATTGGGATACCTAGGCTTTGCAGTTTGGATCCCCTCAACTTTTAGCCATTTTTGCCTCACTTCCTTACTCTCCAATGAAATTACAAAATTTCAAAGTACAAAATTTTAACAAAAGTCAGTAAATCAACATGACATTAATAATTCCCTCTGTATATCAATGATGGGAGTAAAATAAATCATATTGTGCAGACAGAATCTGCTGCTGTGGAAAATGAATTTATTTTTGAATCAAGCAGCAAAAAAAATTAAAAATGAACATTTACTTGAATTTGCATTACATGACATGTCACGTCTTGCATTGTGAATATTGCTCACATTGTGATGGCAATACTGAAACAACATATATTGTGCAGCCCTGTTCATTAGTATTCTCTTTCTTTCTCAGATGCCTACACAAATAACGAGGTCATCTATATCTGGACAGCGGATGATGAGAAATCTGTGTCTGTAGCTCCAGACGGTTCTCGCCTCAACCAGTATGACCTATTGGGCCATGTCATTGGCAAAGAAACAATCAGCTCCAGCACAGGTATTCTGCTGCAGCAGGTTTACACTAATCTGGGTTAGAGTAGTGGAAAGTGGTCTTAGATAAGTGTAAAAGAGCAGTTTCTGCTCAAGAGAGCTCTGCAATCATGCCTGGATGTATTTATGACTGAGGTAAGTGATGTAAGACTGATGTAACTTTTTGCCAGCGCAGGGATGGGATTTGCTGAGTGACTGGTGAATGTATCAAGCTGCAAAGTTATTCAGAGCCATTTTTAATTAGGAAATAAGAAGTAGCAATAACAAATAACAAGAAAAGGGGATTTTCATCTTCAGTCTCTGTAACCGTTATTTGTGAAACTTTCTCTATTTATTTTATTATTTTTGTGAACTTATAAAACATTCCAGTCATCTGAGATTGTAACAGCTTTGCTTGCTGTGAAATGTCTTTGTTCATTCACCAGTAATGGATCACGTAGCTGAGATTTAATATGTAAAAGGTTTGAACTGAAATATATGAGAAATGTTCCAAGTCAGAAAGGTGTCTAAATGCTGTTTCAGTGATGAAATGAATGGCACTGATTATTTCAAAACTGCAGCATAAGAAGTTTGGGGATTTACTATTTATTAGACAATTTAATAGTAGAATGTTTGCTTGATCATGGATTTGCTTAGACCTAACTAAGAATGGTTCGAGACACGTGAGCAAGAGGCTAATCAAAATTTAACCAAACAGTGTGGAATACAGTTTTACTGTTGATGCTCCTTTTTACAGGAATAATTTCCTCAAGCTGCAGTGAAAACATACAGACTGAGCAGCTTTCTGTCACGTGAAAGAAATGTGTGAATAAAAATGTTACAGAGCAACATGACCAGACATCTGCAGTGACGTGTATGTAAGAGTCTCGTATAGACATAAAATATGAGTATATGATGTTATATAGAGTATAAAAAGAGAAATCTTCAGGGAAATTGGCCCAGAATAGTTATGAATGAGGAGAACAGTCTCTGTTGCACTGTTGTCTCTGTTGTACTGTTTGCACTTTATGTCGTCCAATTGTATTGCTGCTCCATGTTGCACCTTGGTTCCGGAGGAACGCAATTTCATTGCACTGTGTACCTGTACTCGGTTGTAATGACAATAAAAAAGCCTTGACCTTGACCTTGACCTTGAGTGTTATAACTCAGTCTGTATATGAATAAAGCCCCACCCTTCAATCAAAAGTCCACAGAGGGGCAAAGTAAAAACAAAGCTAAATTAAATCCACAGCTAGCAGTAATACACAATTAACAAAACTAAAAATGCGAAGTGTCTCACATTTGGCTTCCTTTTTCTTTTTTGTTGATCTGAAACATTATGGGAAAACTGATTTTCTGTTGTTATATTTTATTACTGCTACTTTACACATCCATGGTTTTAAAATTTTACAATACTACTGTATTCTAATGTATTCTATTAGCAGTAAAGTTCATTAAAACTGTTTTTTTAGTTAAGCTTTACTGTCTGCATTGTTAGCAACAGCATAAACAACCTCAAGCTAAATTTTAAAGCTGATACCTACATAAGAGTTATTTGGCAATTGAGTGATTCCTAATCCGAATAATCGATTATTCATTTTCATCATGTTATTTATCTTTTTTATTAGTTGGAATTATTGGTAGATTTGTTGCATTATTAATGATAAATGAGAAGAGAACACTGGTCCTTCTCTAATACCTTGCCCCACTTCCTGCATGTCCAGGAGATTGAACCATCAATCCCAAACCCATTTTAGGCTTTAGGCTAAGGTTTTTCCTGATATATGTATGAATAAAATCAAATAGTAATATCACCACTCTCACATAAAAACTTTTTTTTTTTTTTTTTTTTTTTTACTTTTTTATCATATATGAGAATAGTTTTTCTTTGTGGGTTTTTTTTTGTTTTGTTTTGTTTTGTTTTGTTTTGTTTTGTTTTGTTTTGTTTTGTTTTGTTTTGTTTTGTTTTGTTTTCAAAATCCCAAGCTGAATCAATAGAACTGTTGTAAAATTAATATTTTAATTTGACATCCTTTGAAAGTTAATGTTTTTCTCCTTGTAAAGCCAGAGAAATTGAGATTTGAGAATACAAATTTGCAGGATGCAAATGCAGGAGCTATATTAGGATATGATACGTGGTGGAGGTATATAAGAAAGTCACTTGTCTAACAAGTCATTTTTTACCTGTTTAAGTTTGATCCACCTCACGTTATAGGACCTATAGGATAGGATTTGTGTATGTATTTTCTATTAAGGAAAAAAAGCTGTAAAACCTTTGAAAATCTTATTCTAATTTATTCAAAGTTGGAGATTGATTCACTTTAACAAAGATCTCAAATAGCATACGTATCTATTACCTTTATTGATCCCATGGATGTGCGCAGTCTTCTGCAGGCCTGGATGAACTTTCTTTTACAAAACATCACTTTTTGCTTCACGAGCAGCAAGACAACCTGGATGAATTAATTTTCTCTCCCCTCTCTTTTCTTATTTCTTTCAGTTCGCATGGGCCTGGCATATGCTTACAAATTCCATTTGTGTCCGTTTGTAAAGTAATTTATCTGGCCTTCTTTGCAAGCGGCGCACTCATCGATTGCTTTCTGCTTCAGTTATTGGGCCACTGCAGCCCTGGTGCTGAGGGAAGAGCTTGTTGATTGCGTTTGTGTGTTTGTGTGTGTGTGTGTGTGTGTGTGTGTGTGTGTGTGTGTGTGTGTGTGTGTGTGTGTGTGTGTGTGTGTGTGTGTGTGTGTGTGTGTGTGTGTGTGTGTGCAGTCTTTCATACCAGAAGAGTGTGCTTATTGGTGGGTCAGCAGATGGTGTGAATAACAGAATGGATGTGAAAAATTGAAAAGGAAAAAGAAGAAAACATCAGATTTCTGCCCAAAACATCACTTTCCATCATTATCTTTAGGCAGCTGTGTTTTACACACTTGCATTGAACAGCACATTCTGCTTCTATGTTTTTAGACACATTGAGCTGTCGTTCAGAGCATACATTATGGAATTTTCTTTGCTTAAAATCCGGGCCTCGGGTTGCCGTAAGTGTGACATTACTCACCCAGGATTTATAGGCCACATTTTAGATTTCTGAGTGTTTAAAACCCGCTCATGTAAGATGTTGATCCCTCTATTTATTAAGAGTCTGTAATACCTGTGTTTTGTGTTGTTGTGCTACAGCTGTGTGGCTACTGTCGATCTATTTACAGTCACAGATAAATTACAGTAGCACATCTCTAAATACACATATCAGCTTTAGTTTTGACTCATTTAATTTCAATAGCTGTAACAGCATGTTCTCTGTAAATATCTGCTGCTTTCCTTATTACAACTCTTGGGATTGTGCAATAATTGTGAATAGAAGGGGTGGAAGTGGGACTAGACACTTTATCTTAGTAGTCTTTATAGCAGCAACAAATCAACAGAGCAGATAAACACATCAGCACTGCCTTCACTCGTTCCTCGTGTCATGACACTTAAAAGCATCATTTGGAAATGACGACAGTCAGCAGAATGGTTTGAAGATCACCAGTCAGATCATTGGTTCAGTTTCTGTTTTATTTATTGTCAACACACAAAATGATAACACACACAACTTCACCTCGAAGCAGAATGAGTGGAAAAGCAGCATCCAACAAAACACAGATAAGCTGACATTAAAGCAACTATGTGTAGCATTTTACCTTGAAAATCATGTAAATGCTGCAGTGACCGTTGCTGTTTTTCCTGGCTCGTAAAGCTGCTAACTGCACTGTGTAACTTTGGTGAAGCAAGAACTGCATAACGCTGTGCAGCCTGAATCAAAATCCCGTTATATTACTATATTATTATATTACTCCAAATGCTTATTTCACTTTCAGGTTCCAAACGTGTATCATGAAGGAGTGGAACTCAAAGCATGAGCTCTGTAAAGCAGCTTTGTGACAACGTACATTGTGAAAAGTGTCATAAACACTAATCAACACAAAAACCAGTTAATAGATTAGCAATCAGAACAATGCCTGAATGGTTGATGACACACCCATTTAACGCATATAGGAAGGGCAGTGTGGTGTCCTCTTCATACCCCTCAACAGTAGCCGCTCCCCACTGCCATTTTATCAAACCGTGCACACTTTGACTTAAGATTGAGTCATGCATGCATTTTTAAAGTGCAAAGCGAAAAATCTTCCAACTTTCTGACTCTCTTATATGGAAATGTTCCTCACTACTGCACAGATAAGAACCCTTGGAGGTGGACTGAAGTTATCAGACTCCTGATTGAAACCAGGCCTGGGGTTCATTTGAATTGGCAACAAATACAGTCCATTTTTGTGTTGCCAGCATACTTCATCATTCAGTCATTTGATGTTAAATTCTGAATATGGCCAGATGCCTCTAAGTCTGCTCTCTCATAGACTCATCAAATCCAACATTTCCTATTCCAGTGTTGGCTATTCTGCCCTGTACAAGACATTGGAAGGTAGTGTAATGGTGTATAAAGGAATTGGGTGTTATGATGTAACAAGTGAGAGAGGACAAGCAAACCATCCTCTTTTCTCAGTGCACGTTAAAGCAGTAGTTTAGCTAAACATCCGATTGACTTAACTTTCTAGTTTTCTTTACTTCATTTATTATTTAATGGGGTCGTGAAATAACTCATGTTTGGAAAAAGGAGTACGCCAAAGTCCTCTTCTCTTGGCAAGGGGAGTCCAGTTTTAAGTATCATCATCCAAAGCCAGCCAGAACTCTAGCCCAAGTTTCTCAAGTGCCCTTTCCTTGTCTCAGCCACTGTGAGCCTGGTCCAGACGTCACAACCTCCCAGTTATAGCTGAATAGGCAACACATTTTTGGTGTCTGATGTTTTCAGCATTTTAATATGGAAGAGAAATATTTGCGGACTGGTGGTATTGTTTTGACCATTACTGATGCCCTGATGACATGTGGTTGGTGAAAGATGCACGTGGACATTCACGGTGGAGTAACATGACAGACTTTTATATAAATATGAACTGCAGTGTTACGCAGTTCTCACAAGTGTTGTTTTGCCTGTTTTACCAACGTTACGAAGTGCATTCAACAGTGTGCTGAGCTCAGAGAGCAGCTAATAGGACTGCAGTTCTCCCTATTACCAGTCAGTACTTCAGGTACAAGCTTGAAACACAAGTCAGAAAACTGTTAAGTGTAAACCAGTGTAACAGCTGCCTCACTGAAGGATTTCTATTAAGCGAAGTCATGTAATTTGACTGTTTACCTGGCAAAAGACACATTTAAAACATGTTTACCAGCAGTGACTATGAACCACTGTCTAGCCTGTATATGTGTGGACAATTATCACATGCAGGCTGTAGCAGTCACATTGTCTCATTGCTTGGGATGAAATGGGCTCGAGGCTTTTTCGAATTGTTTTTATCCTGATGTTTTGTTTTTTTTTTCCTTTTCCTTTTTGCAAGTAACATTACAGCTACCTTATTAGGAGCCACAAGTCAGGGTTGCATTCCAAAACAGTTATTCCCTGAAAAGACATGCTGTGGTTTCTGGACTGCATTCAAACTGCCCCTGGTGTAAATTGACTGCAGCATGATGGCAGTGCTTTGAATCGACTCGCCTTTGGATGGAGCAGCCAGTTTTCAGTGTTCCTCGGCAGAGCTAGAAAGATAAATGCTCTCTCAGTTTGTTGTGGAGGAGTAAGAGTATCTGCTTATTCCCTTTTTTGTCAGTTTAATTGTCTGCTGCCTTCCAGTGCGAAAGGATGCGAAAACATGTTCTCTCACTGATAGTGCTCTGAATTGCCACCTCTGGTCATGTTCAGATGTAAAAGGACCAAGATATAGTTATTAAAGCGAGGAGCAGAAGCATTTCAGAAAAAGAGCTTATTGAGAGGAAGGCAAGTCATCTATCTTGCTCGTGTGTTTTTTTTTATATATCTTTACTGATGATGTAGTCGTTTTTTTAATGAACAAGCGACTGATATTTCATTTCCATGCTGTGTGCTGTATACATGTTTATATTCACCCAAAGCATCGTAACTAAATGAAAACCATAGATCACACTGTTGTATGTTTCCAAGCCATGTATCACTCAGCTGTTTCCAAAAACTGTGCCAAGGCACATTATGGTTTAATGAGGTGACCCTAGCCTCCTACATTCCAGCTGAGGTTTAGAGGAAGCTAAAGAGGAATGGGCCTTTGAACTATTGTCTGCCTGCAAGTTCTCACGGCTGGTTTTGGAGCATCTAATGTGGTCCAGCATTATGACTGAAACAACCCCAGCCTGTAACAAGTCAGCTCTGTGAAATACAAGCTGTTAGTTAACCTCCCAGCTCATCAGCCCTGCATCCCTATGGATCCTGCTGTATCATATTCTCCATTCTCTCCATATTAACTTTCATAAATAAAGTTCTGAATATTTCAACAGTGTGCCTGCATTGTCTGGACATGACATGAACGTCATTAATAATGCATAGCTTCTTTCTCCCACTGCCATTTTTCTCTTTTTCCCCTTTTTGCCCTCTTTCCCCTCCTACAGGAGAGTATGTAGTGATGACAACATATTTCCATCTGAAAAGGAAAATTGGATATTTTGTGATCCAGACGTATTTGCCCTGTATCATGACGGTCATACTTTCCCAGGTGTCCTTCTGGCTTAACCGTGAATCAGTGCCAGCACGCACTGTTTTTGGTGAGTGTTGCCCTTCTCTTCATCTCTTTAATGCTTAATCATAAGGTTTTAGTCCACTCTTCTTCTATAATAATGAAAATTCCATTTTATATTAATATTAAACTGAAAACTGTGTATGTTTCTGTCTATATGAACAATTCTACGCTTACCTTTTACTGAATTAAAATAAGATCATAGAAGTCTGGAAGTCTTGTTTTTTTCTGTTTGAGAGATTAAATTTAGGATGTTTAGCACATTTCAGAGTATACCTCATTCCGTTCCAGTGATTTGTTTCTTTGTAATGCTCTGATATTGTGTCCAACTGGCAGGAGTAACACTGCATTTATTGTGCTGGCGTTCACTGACAGACATGATTGCACCCCTCCTCTTCAGCTGGCTGCATGTGTATTTAACAACGGTATTCCCTGGGTCGTCCAATTGGAATCACATCTTGCTAAGGCCATTTTATTAAGAAGTGTGTTGATTTTTATTCATAATGGATCAATTATACCTATTAATCTCCTCTACCCGTGGGGAAATGCTCCACTGGAACATTTCAGTAAGGAGTGAATGTTGCGTACTTTGCATTGTGGGCACTTGATGCACAAACAACAACATCTTCTGAATCTGTTGCAAATTAATCAGTTCGCCCGATTCATTTGAATGAAGTCATCTCGGCTTAAACCTTTGCCAGACCTATCATCACATGGCTGCATCTGACGGAACCAATGCTTTCCACTGAAAATGAATGGATATGTTGCAGCAAGTCAGCACGTCAGAATAGTGTAAATACAACATAAGACATGTTTTATGGAGGTAAAAACATGGGCTTGACATCTTTAGAATTTAATTGTTCATTGCCGTTTGGGACCAGTGTAAAAACATAGCCATTTCTGCTTTTATATCAACTATTTCTTGCTAATATGTAAAGATTTAACAGTGCTGAAAAGTTCTTTAGGCGATTTTACACAAACTTTAAAACTGAGAGTCAGTGCAAGGATAATTACACATTAAAAAAACAATACATGAACATTTATTTTGTCAAACACATCATTGATGTTGGTCAGTATTAACAAATGATGAGTATGCAGTAATGAACAAACAAAGAGCAGTGTACTAACTAAAAAGTCAGACTGACTACTGATGAAGGGCAAGGCAGGATGGCAGAACCGCTTTTTAATAACCCAGTAGCTAATAATACATTCTCTTTTCCTGTACCTCCAAAAATAAAGGCACCATCATTCTTTTTTATAGTGATAAAAAACATGGTAAATGTAAACTGAAAGCCCTGATTCATGCGGATTTTACTTTGCCCAGTATGGACAATTACACATCACAACTTTATCAAAGCAAGCTCGGTTCTGCACTTTTGCTTTTGATTCCATGTCCATCATTCACCTCCTTCCCACTGCTGGATGCCTTCGACAAACAAGTGCACCAGGGATGATATTAAAAAGTTCTGCTCATGCCATCAGAAAAGTTTTAAGTGTACTGAAGCACATGGCAGGGAAATCGCTGAGCGGCCTGCATGCGTCGGTCCAGACAGTGATGAATTCGGTTTTGAAAGTGTGCAGGGATCAGTGGACTGACCTGTAATTACTGCAACCGCCGCAGAGGCACCTAATTAATTACAGATTAGCTGGACCCAAACTAGGAGTTAGATGAAGTTGGAGAGGCTGACGGGCTCCTCTGGGGGAGCAGGGAGGGGATTGCGGAGTCCAGGAGATAAAACCCAAAAGCAGCAGGATATTGGCACAGCCCGGCAATATGTTTAAGCCGGCTGGAGTTAAGAGATTATTGCTTATTGAGCTCGAGCTAACTTTGGCAAGGTGTCTGCCTTTGTCAACACTTTTTTTTTTCCTATGGCTACTGCGTCAGGTGCATAGTGGAGTTCATCCTGCCAGCTGCACAGTGGAAACGTCAGTTCTCTTAGTAATGAGCAACTTTCTGCAGACCACTACAAAAAACGAGAGAAGAGGAATCTATACACTTGCCAATTGCTGTTGATGGAGTGGAGCTAGCCAATGTGCTCTGAAAGGAAGCAATTGTGGTTTACAAGTGAAAAAAGTTCCTAATTTATTGTTAGATGCCTTAAAAGCATTGTGAAAGCAAGTAGCTTTTTCTGTGGAGTTAGAAGTCAGAAGCTTTACATGCAAGCTGAAAGTTGTGGGAAATAATGTGCGGAAAAGTTCCTACAGAGTCCTGCTGACCTGCAGCTCCACTAAAACTGACCCTGTCACCACTCCAGACAGCCTACACTCCAGACAAGTTATTTTAAGGTTCATCTCTCTCTCTCTCTCTCGCTCTCTCTCTCTCACTTTCTGTCTGGAAAATATCAGAAAACTGCTTAAGCCTTTTATTTTTCATTGTGCAGATCAGAATGCATTTTTGAAATGTCAGACACTGTGTAAGATCGTTATAGCAGAGAAATTAGCAAAAAAAAAGTGAATTATTTATGACAAAGCAGCATGGAAAGCAAAAAGGTAACCTCAGACTAATTGTATTTATATTGAACCAGCTTGTTCTTGCAGTAAATACATACAAATGGTACAAAAAGGTTAAGCAGGAGATTATACAATTATATAATGATATTAATTATACCACAGTTTTATATGGATATAGTGATATTTATTATGAAAACAGGAGGACTGGTCCTTTTCTACTATTGCTGTTTGCTGTTAGGAAGATATTTGTACTGTAAGATTCTGTTTTGTGTTATTTGTTTTCAGCAGATATGATTATTGTCACTTTAAATTTAGCTGTGACATTTTAGGGCCTTGTGGTTGTTGCCAGGTGACATGCGAATAAGGCAGAATGTTTATTAAAGGTATTGGGTTGGAGATAATGGCACTCCTATGCTTCAGGCTCAGTCAGATTGTGAAGTCACTGTGGAATAATTAGGTTTGTTTGTTTATTTATTTATTTATTTATTTATGGGAGGGACCCTGCGACTATCTACTCCTGAACTGCCATCACTGCTTCATCATTGGGCGGTCAATGGGCTCAGAAGAAAGCACCAGGTCCCCAGCTCCGATACAATGGCTAACATACGCCTGTGTCAACCAGCATAGCACTGAGTGTGATGAGGGGACAGAGTGCCGTCCACCCACCAAAGAGGGCCCAGTATTTTGAAGATACATAGTTTTAGAGATAAATAGATCAAAGATGATACACAATTTCTTCCCTACTTTTTATTTGAACAGAATTCTGACCTGATCTGTAGTTTAAGGAAATTATCCAGAGTGATTTACTCAGAAGTTTTAAATCCTGTTTCACAGTTAAGAGAATGTAGAGCTAGGAGTCTTGCCCTTTGTGCTCACCATAATGACAAAATCGATTAGCATTGCCGATGCAGCAGGTGATGAGTCATTAGTGGGATTGTCCACCAGCACGCAGACAGACAGCATATTCAACTTTAATTGCTTCGCCAAGCTGTGTTTTTAATGCAACAAAATAAACAAACAGAGCATATCTAGGCTTTATTTTACTCACTAAATATTCACAATCCTGTTTTTACATTTTATTTCATTAAAAAAATTGTAAACTGGAACTGGGTAACAGTGTTAGCTAACAAACACTTGTACTGGCAAACATTGCATTGATTTAGAAAAAAGGAAACCCATCCAGTCCACCATCAGAAAGTCATCAGACATGGATGACTGTGGCATCACTATGCATCAAACCTGCAATCCCGTAATGATATGACCAGTGCAATAAGGGCTGCACCATTAAAAGAGTCTTTTATAAGGCTTTCTAATCGAGATTAGATTACTTGAATAATAATGTAATCGATACTGCCAGTTCTAATGTTATTTTAACCATTACATCTGATTTTAAGAGAGGATGTAGATGCCTTAGATTTGCCTTACATTGCCTAGATCCCTTATCTAAAGGCCCACACGTAACTAATCATGAAATTGCCCTCTGGTTATGAATCTCATCATTAACCAGCCACTGGGATTCATGTAAGGAAGCCCTACAATGCTGTCTGTTCACCTCCCACACTCTGCTCTACTGCTTTTTCTATCATTTGCTTTTTTATTTTCACTATCTCATTCTATCCTTTCTTTTTTCACTTGCTCCTGTTAGACCTTGCCTGAGAAGCAACACTTCAGACTATGTCATGGCAACCCGAGGGCTTCACAACAAGTGTACACAATTGTATGTGCATGTGCGTGTGTGTGCAGTTTAATCAGCGTTCCAGAACCCAGCATTGTGTGGAGTGCAACTCATAGCCAGAGGGGCCTTACTGTTGCTGGGGCTGATATGAAGTATGGCAGGATGCTGTCCTGAGTGTTTTGCCCTTGGAAAAGCCCCAGTCATTCCTGTCTCCAAGAGAGACGAACCAGGACACCAAAAACGTCCACACAAGCATACTTTGGTGATGTTTCATGTAGTAATGGAGAGATAACTACTCTACAGTTAATAGGAAGTGTTTTTTCCTTTTGGAAAGGTTAGATGATTCATCCCGGGTTCAGTGCAGAACTGCAATTAGAATCTACTAAAAGCCTTGAAGATCTGGTAAGGCGACTTTGTTAAGAGAGCAATCGAAACAGGCTAGGCTAGATTCCAGGCTTGATGCTATAAAGCTCCTTATAATAGCAATTATGCCTCTCATGAGACCTTGCTTAACTTCAAGGGCATAATCAACAATGAACTTTTAGCAGCTTGCTAAAGGTAATGAATAATACATGACATAAGAATTTCATAAGCTTTATTAATAATAGGCGATTAGCAATTTTGCTTCTTAAATTCCCCAAAAGTCCCTGACAGACATGCCTTAAGGAACTGCTCATATGTTCAGTGGGATAATTGACTCCTTGCTACTTACTAGGTAATAAATATTTACATTATGTTTATATTAAGTTGCATTCTTATATAGGTTATGCAATATGCAATGCATTCCAAGGCTGCATGAAGTCCCAGTCCTAATTCTCCTAGCTAAAATGTTCATATCATGAGCAAAGTCCATCACTGCATATCCCCAGGTCGTCAGCTGTGTCTCAGCAAGCCAACAGCCACTATAGATGGGCTCCTAGACTCCAATCTGGAGGTCCTAATGAGGTGCAGAGCGCAACCCTATTAGTATTCTGCAGGGCTCATGCCACTGATGTCTACGGACGTGATGAAGCAGTGCAACGACTGAAAGCCGCAGGCTGGTCACTGTGGGTAATAGAGCGGCCGGCTGGGCTGGGTATGGGGGGAGTGGGGGGTGATCTGTGGGAGGTGTTAAACAGAGTGTTCTTTCAGCTGCCCTCAGGTCATGTACATCTCATCCCCCAAACCTGGCTTGGCTGAGCACTAACTCTGGGAATTTG
Source organism: Acestrorhynchus altus (assembly GCA_034509495.1). Taxonomy (NCBI): domain Eukaryota; kingdom Metazoa; phylum Chordata; class Actinopteri; order Characiformes; family Acestrorhynchidae; genus Acestrorhynchus; species Acestrorhynchus altus. The sequence goes on from CM067516.1 coordinate 16,428,899, forward strand.
TTTCTCCCTATTCTCTTGTTCCCTTGGTGTCTGTCCCAACAGCAGCCACATGATAGCTAAGATTGGTCCCTCGTGGGGAAAAAAAATAATGTCTGCTCCTGGCCTCTTTAAAATTGTGAAAATATTGATGGGAAAAATCTGCTCATTTGCAAAAAAGCAAATCTCATGCTTACATTCACAGGCCCATGCAGCAGCTCCCAAATGCCACTAGGAAGTTGATATTTAATTAATCACTCATGCCCTGGATGACTGCCAGCTTCTTGAATCCTCCTCTGACGAGCCTGACCCTGTATTTCATGTGGTTAATCCTGTTTTATAATTTTTCTTGGCACCCAAAGTGTAATGTGTGATTTATGATTTGGGAACACATTGCAAACAATAGCCCACTGTCTTTGCCAGCACAATAGCATCCCGAGTGACATTCATTCTTGCGTTCATTCTCACTAATGTCCCCTGTATTTTTCTCATCCTTTGCCTGATGGAGATAAAACTTGATGAAAAGTTTAATGAGAAGCTTGACTGCTATTCCTTGCTTAGTATTCCACCTCTTTTGTTGCCCATAAACTGAAATTTAATTGTTTATGACCGCATTTAATAGTAACAGACAAGGCATAACGAATGTCCTTCCCACTATTAGCCACTCAGAGCAAGGCAGTGTGTTCCCCCCGATATAACTAAGCTGTTTTATTTATCCACCCATTGTACCATATTTGTTTGATCTCATGAGCACATGAAGATGAAACAGACAGATCTCACCACATTAATTCAGACATCTTACTTTAGAGACAGCGAGGGGACTGAAGCCAGCTTGCTGGCAGGCAACACAATACTGTCTGTGTTTTAGTCTTCTGCCAAAGAGGCAGGTGGTACCAGACCAAGTGGAATGATTGCTTATATCTGCTTTAATGGGCTCCTATTCTGCACCGTTCTCTCATTTCGCTTCTGAAACTCCATTCTCAGAATGGAAAGTGTGAGGCCGCTGCACAATGACCTATGAAAAAATCCGATTTCACACTGCAATTGATTTAACTCCTCCTCCTTCTTTTATTGTCATAAAAATCAACAGTGCAAGTGTGGAGTTTTACTCGGAAGTGATCGACATTGCAACCAGGTGGTCAAGTGCATTCCTTTTCTGTTCATTAACTTTTGTCTCACTATAGTCACAGACCAAAACTTTCAATATATGTTACTCAGGTTGTAATTATTCTCCAGATCAAAGAAAAAATACATTTCTGGAACAGTAATGTACTGTAAGTGTGAGCAAAATTTCAGAGTGACTTTTGTGCAGCACTTACAAAATCTCCATCCATTAATTTGCATTATCTTTTCACATTTTACACAGTCCTCCATCCAGGGTAAGGTAGAGTAAATGTACACACACACATTATGCACCTACATAGAATTGCTGTAAAAGCTGGCATGCAGTTATGTCTCTGTACAAGATGGTGTTCTTCTCCCCACAGCTACTTTTCTGTAATGTACCTCTTGGTTATAACCAGAAAAGAAATTTGCTATCTAAACACTCATTACATGCTTTTCATTGACAGCCAGCCTTCATTTGCATTGGTGCCATGATTGAGAAACTTGCAATGCTGTAGACTAGAACTACATCAACAAATCCAGGTTATGGAGGCCTATTTGTGAGCACTTCAATCCTGCCTTTGCTGTTGAGCAACACTGGTATCAAAGGATGGCATATTGTACCTGTGTGTCTCCATGCCAACTGTATCTCATGTTCATGTTCAGTCTAGAGGTGGCCCAACATGGTACTGGAGCCTCCTTTTAAAAAGACATGGCACATGCCTTCACTCAGATATGAGTTCCACACACCATAGAAAGACATTCTGCTGTCAATTTTAGCCCAATGAGATGTAAGGGGAGGCTGAGGCTTACCTGTATGTCTTTCCAGCCTTAAGATGTTCAGATGCATTAATTCTAGAACTATTACTTCCCCTTGATTTTAAATCCTCCAGCACTTGCAATTCTTCCACTGCTGCACCTAACGGGATACGTACCACCTGAATCTTCTACGACTGAGTGCCCAACAGAATTATGTAACACCTCTGTAACATATCTGCTGTGATACTGTTCTCCCCAAAGCTCTTTCTTTCTATACTCTCTTCACAGTTGTCCTGACAGATGGTAAGGGACCGGCGGTGCACCAAGGCAGCACCGGTACTTTATCAATATTCGGATTATCATGTATTATTTTCTCATGTTCCCATATGGACATAGGGGACAGACGTATACAGCAGTCCACACAAATCTCAAAATGGCAACAGAACAAATATCGGCATGACAGCAGAGACTCCTGAGGTTACGTTCTGCTGCCAAGGCTGGCTTACACATGATGTGTCATTTGAAATAAATCCAAATTTGCTGAGTCAGAGCACATGGGCACCGTGGTCTGAGTCACTGGCCATCAGTCTGTGTTACAGGACCAAAGGACACATTGCAATGATCTAGAGGTCATTTGAGGAAGAAGCAGCATCCACACCCAACCACATACTATTACTGTTTTAGTCCGTACTTAAGCTAACACACATACTGGTCCTTGCTGTCACCTCAACAGAGGTCAGGTGGGGGTGGCTAAATGAGCTATTATGTTAAAACAGTTCAGAGTTTGATATGGTTACTATGAATGTCCTCATCTGTCAGGTGTATTAAGTCATTTGTGATTCAAAAACCGATGGCTCATACCATTTAAATAAACATAATATATCCTCATCAAAAGTTTGTCCTTCACATTGTCAACATAGCATAATGATATTATAAATGGTCCAAAATGTTTCTTACATTCCTTTAGCTTCTCCTAAATGCTGCAGAAATATAGCAAGAAAAGACTTAATTCTAATGTAAATTTGACATTTTGTGATGTACTATTCATTTTGTAATATTAATCAACTTATAGAGTATTTTTATCTACTGTAATGTACTTCTTTTAAGTATTATTTCTTGACAAAAGCAAATGTATGTTTTATTTCAGGAGTTAAGCAAATAATATTTAGTAACAGAAATTTAATATTTAATGAATAACCACTTCAAACAAGCTAGAAATGTGTTAATTAATTTCATAATATGTATGCAATAATTTCAAAATAGTAAATAATAAGGTATTTAGAAGTCACATCAAGGCGCCACACCACACCATGAAGCACTGAAGTGAACACTCTATAGGCAAGCTCCTGTTCAAGTTCAGGCTGGTTACAAACTCAAGTCTAGTTTTCTTCAACACAGTTCCTTTTATCAATTCAGAGTATTTGAACAAGATCATAGTTTGGTGAATGTATGGATGACTCCTCACTAACTTACTCTAGCTAACAGACAATTTGTTTATATTAAAGACATTAAGAATCAAGTCACAAGTAATATCGATTTTTTGGGGGTATCATTTTGGTTTTAATTCAGTTTAATAATGAAAAATCTTTGGCACATGTGCTGAGGATGTGCTGAGGATTTGAACAGTACTTTAGATGTTTAGACTACGAGGATTTTACTTGCTAAGATATCATTTTCTCCAGTGTAAAGTTACCATTTTGAAGAAATGACATTATATAACCCTCTTCTGTTTTCAGGTGTCACCACTGTTCTGACAATGACTACACTAAGCATCAGTGCCAGGAATTCTCTACCCAAGGTAGCCTACGCTACAGCCATGGATTGGTTCATGGCAGTTTGCTATGCCTTTGTCTTCTCAGCGCTTATTGAGTTTGCCACAGTCAACTATTTCACCAAGCGCAGCTGGGCCTGGGATGGCCAGAAGGAGGACCAGGACATGCGGGTAAGAGTGCTGATGTTTATTTTATTTATTTTTTTATTCATGTCTGGTGTGAAGAAGAAAATAGGAAAAGCCTGGGATTTGGCTGAAACCATAAACTGACACATTCTCACAGAATATTCCAGTTGTCTTTTGGGAGTGCGCAGCGTGGATTTTTGGAATATGAAGACAAAAATCACCTGATTGATGTTTTCCAAAATAGAATTTATTAAATAACTTACTTTCTAAGTAGCCGGGCTTTTTGAGCATGAAAAGAATTGGACAGCTATTTATAAGGAGAAAATTGAGCATCTAGAATCGCCTAGAAGACTTGGAGTGGGGTAAAATTGAAAACTGAATCTCTGGCCTCTAACTCATATAGACAAAGCCAAAACTGATTTTCTATAGATAGAAATAAAAAGAAGAGAGTTGACAAGAAACTATCACAGATGAGGTGGCTGAGAGAAAAGAGAATGAGTTTTGAAGAAAGGAAGGGAAGAACAAAAGCTAGGTGGTACAGGTTCTTTAACAGAATTACTGTCTGGCTCCCTTATCAAACTTAGCAAACTACATGATTTTTTTTTAATTATAGGTCATAGAACCTAGCAGGTGAAGGAGCCCATCATTTTGCTACAAAACAAACCTATCAAAGAGAATGCAGGAAGCAGTGTAGCCTAGAAATCTGTGTAACAAATATTTGGTATCAGAATTCTTAACTTAATTCTTTAAACTAACAAACGCATTGACAAACTCAAAACAACAAAAAGCTTAAAAGACCATGGGTAGTAGTAAGTAGTTATTACCCACATGGTGGAGAAAGCAGCATCCAGTCAAATTCAATAACATTTTACAAGATACAAAACAGTGGTAACTCAAGAAAAGAATGGCCAGATTACACTCCTAGACAAAAAAGCCCATCCAGGTCTGCAGCATGAATCTTTGGATATTAAATGAAACATATTTTGAGATTGGAAATAAAGGGGTTCATAATCTGAACAATGACACATCTGTTAAACATGGTGCAGGCAGTGATATGGCATGGCACTTCACTATATTCATGCATTTAGCTTTAAAGTGCATCCATTGACATATACAGCTTGTCTAACCCTTTTAGAGAAGTACAACCAATAGAATCAGACTCTCGGGAGTAGATAAACATGAACCAAATGGCACCAAGTCTAATGTCAGGAGGGGGCTAGAGGAATATAAAGCACTCCCAGCTCACTCTTGTTGCTGGATGTAATCAAATCCTCACTGCAATGCTCCAGAATCTGGTAGAAAGTCTGAGCAGTTTAGACAGAAGCAGGATAAACTCTTTGTAATAGCCTTGATTTCAGAAGTAACAGTGAGTGAGCAGCTGTCCCAGTTTATGTAGTTTATACTGTTGCCAATGATAGTGGGTTACTGCTGTTTACTGATGATCCGACAGAAGTAGCAGGGCCAATTCTGAAGACTATAGATATACTGGGATGATGAGATGGCACCTCACACTACAGATAAGTAATGTCCTAAAACATACTGACAAAGCAACAAAAGCTTCACAAGGCAAAGGAATGTAATGTTCTTAAATTGCTGAGTCAGTCACCTGACTTCAACTCAATTGAGCAGTTTTTCACTTAACAGAAGGGATAAGAGACTGGCTGCAGTAAAGGCCTGGTGAATCATCTCAACAGAGGAAACGCAACATTTAGTGATATCCATGGCTTCCAGACTTCATGCAGCCACTGACTGCAAAGGATTTGCATCCATGAGTTAAATTTGCTCCTTATATTTGTTATTGTGATTTTTGAACCTGTGAAAATAAAGGGATTGTAGAAAATAGCTGCAATTCCCAAATGTTTAAAGCAATATTGTTGCTTTACAGTCAAAATTAAAGCTGTAATTCCACATTGTGGTTTGAAAAATGTATAGACATGAAACACATTATATTAAATCATATTGCTTTATTTTATACCATTGCACCAATGTACAAAAATCCATATGGACTAGGCAATAGATAATTGCCCTTCAACTATATAGCAAAACAATGTAATGACTCAACTTCTTGTTTCATGTTAACAATGAGAGGAGAATCATAACTCAATATATTTTATTTCAGTCTCAGGTTATTTTTTCAGTGGGATCTTATTTCAAATGTGCATTCTCATTAAAATATGATTCTAAAATGAAAGAATTTTATATTCAGCAACTGAGTACAGTCCATTATGAGCACTTTTTTAAAGCTGACATCCTTCAGAACGTTTTTTGCGGTCTGTTCCCAAAAATTAAGAAAGGTAGATGAATCAGGAATCCATAAAACATTAGTTTCAAAGTCAGAATTTGTTTGTAATCAGCAATGTTTTGTTTTGTTTAGTTTTGTTTTCGGAACATTACCTGTCCTTGACAGTTCACGAACTGAATTACATTTCAGTGGTTAGTCCATTAGAGAATATAAGCAGAAATTTAGGCAAAGAGCTGTAGGTGGCAAATTCGACAAACCTAAAGACACTGGCTTTAACACCAAAGTATTTTGGCCTGGACATTGCTTGTCTCTACAAGCTACTTGATATTGGTGATAAGGATGGTAAAGTGTATGTTTCACTAATTTATGTAACATGAATATAAAGCAATAGCCAACCTATAAAACCACATATATGTTTTCTAACTGGTTTTAAATATAAAGGTTGCTTAATAGTTCTTGGCCTTGGGAGAGTTCTTGGTGAATGTTTCTAGAAATAAAGCATTTCATTGTTATTTAGTGCTTACTAAAAGTTTTGAAGTCTTTCATAAATATACTAAAACAACAGACTGGATTATTATATTTTAAATAAGTATTCAGACCCTTTGTTCTGACACATGCAACTTAGCTCTGGTGCATCCTACTTCTGTTAACGGTCCTTGAGATGCTTCTGCCACTTAATTGGAGTCAGTAGCTAATTGAATTCATTGGACATAATTAGGAAAGGCTCACACCTGTCTATATAAGGTCTCACAATTGATGGTGCATGTCAGAGTGCAAAGCACTGAGATTGAGGGGATTATCTGTGAGACGAGCTCTGGAGAGAAATTCTCTTCATCATTGAAAGTGCCCAAGAACACCTGGATCTGGCCAACTGAGCAATCTGGGACAAAGGGTTTTGGTCAGGCATTTAACCAAAAACCTGGTGATCTTTATAAGTGAGATCCAGAGTGCCTTTGTGTAGGTGGGTGAACCTATACTGCATTATGTACACTCTCCACAATGAAAGGGCTACAAAAGGTTCTTTGAGTAATGTCTTCCGAAGAGCCATTTATGGTTTCATGAAGAATCAATGTTGTAGGTTTGAAGAAACATAAAGGTTTATTATAGTCTCTTCACTTACAATAATGGCTCTTTATGAAACCCAGAAGGGTTTTCCACTGTAGGACCAAATTGTTGCGTATGCCAGGCCCTACCATCCTGTGTCGGTGTGGACACGTAACTGTTACTGCTAATAACAGTGGGGCAAGAAAGAATCTAGTTAGCCACTGATTGTGCAAGTTCTCCTACTTATAAAGATGAGAGGTCTGTGAGAGCCAGAAATCTTGCTTGTTTTTGGGTGACCAAATACTTATTTTCCACCATAATTTATAAATAGATTATTTATGAATCCTACAATGTGTTTTCCTGCATTTTTTGCTCATTGTGTCTCTTATAGTTGAAGTGTACCTATGATGAAAATTACTGACCTCTCTCATCTTTATAAGTAGGAGAACTTGTGCAATCAGTGGCTGACTAAAAACTTTATTGCCCCACTGTACAGTCTCCAGCAGCATTGTGACTGGAAGGTTACCAGTTAAATTCCCTGAACTACATTGACATTTTACGGCATTCAGCTGACACTATTATCCAGAGTGACTTATAAGGTTTTTCATATTCCAGAGGTGGGCCAAAGTAGTGTTATGAGTCTTGCTCAGGGGCTCTTACTGATAGTTACTTGTGAATCGAACCCCAGTCCTGGTGTGCTGGCTCACTGGTGGTGTTATCTGTTGTGCCACATGAACAGGCAGGACATGACTGAAGTACCCTTGAGCAAGGTACTTAACTCCCAAGGTGCCATGGATAGAGTTGCCCACCACTCCTGACACATGTGCTCAATGTCCCTAGTGTGTGAATTCCCTAGTTTATATGTGTGTTTCACTATGTGAATGGGTTAAATGCACATGACAAATTTCCCTGTGTGCAAGCACTTACATTTTATATTGATCCTTATGTGGATCCCTATGCCATTAGCCTACACTGAATGGTTCTGTAGTCCCAAATATGGTTAGCAAACCATGCTGAGAAAACCAGGCTCAGCCTGGTTTGTCAGCATTCTGTGCCAAAGCGTGATAATGTGGCAAAAACACCAAAAAGATTAACCTCCATTCTCAGAACCATTCAGCCCTGCAGTGAAAAAGAGGTCTGTGTTATCAACAGTGTTTAGATACACACAGTGTTAGACACAGTGTTTAAGCACTGCTGTCTGATCCACTCATATCAGCATCACACACACTAAAACACCACCATGTCAGTGTCACTGCAGTGCTGAGTATGACCCACCAACCACACAATACCTGCTCTGTGGTGGTCCTCTGGTGACCTAACCATTGAAGATCAGAGTGAAAGGAAACAAAATGCAAGAAAGTTTAAAACATGGGTGTCAAACTCTGGTACTATACAGCGCATTCAGCGCTAATACTAAAAATCCCATAATGCCCTGCCGTTGTTTTGGCGCTTTGGCCCTCTCCTCTGTGACAGTTGTCATAGCAACCTCATACAACAACTGTCAGCGTCTTAGCCCTTCCCAAAAATGGCGAAAAGAAAGGCAGAAAACAGGTGGGAGGCAGAATATATATATATATATATATATATATATATATATATATATATATATATATATATATATATATAAAAGGTTCATTTGTTCAATGTTGGCCCACAACTTTGTTCAAGTTTTAAATTTTGGCCCACTGTATATTTGAGTTTGACACCCCTGGTTTGAAAGGCCTGAAAACTTTTATTGTATATGGGGGTTTCTGTAAAGGTTCTTCACACCCAAACTTTGAATTCACAAAACTGATTCTCTTAAAGATCATCCCTGGAAAAATGGTCTGTCTATGGTATCGTGCCTCAGAACCTTTTCTGAGACCTTATATCTTGGTTCTTACTGAGAGCTTTAATGGTCTGTTCATAACTGACCTTGCCCAGCAGATCCTAAAGTAACTAAAGAGTTTCATTTTGTGTTTGCCATGTTGAGGAGTTACAAATAGGGAATAGGTAACAGGACATGCTGTCACACGGGACGAGCTAATTTTAATTGTTGCGTCTATGCTAATGTTAACCTATTTTCAGCACGGGTACGCCTGCACTCATGTCTGTAAATGGCAGTATGCGCGAGACAGGAGGGGAGCTGAGCGGCGCATTAGTGTTAGAGAGAGGCAGCGTTTACCTTGATGAGGGATTTAGAACATGTTTAATTCATGCTGCCTGACAGTTAGCACGTTACACACTGGGCCATAATGGAGCTGCACCACATTCCAGTCCCAGTGGCATTACACATCCTCTGTAGCTGTCAGCACACCCACCATGTCCTGTGGAATAACATTCACACACAGGGTAGCAGTTTAAATATCCATGTAAGGTGGGTTATTTTCCATACGCTACGCTTTTCTGTGTGTGAAACATCTACTGTTAAAGCTTGGATGAGAAACTGGATTCAGGGCTTTAATCTATGAGTTACTGAACAGCTTTGTTATTTTCTGCCAACGTATTCTGATTTCATTGTGATGGATGGAGTGCAGTGATCCAGTAGTGTGCCCTCCCAGGCAATTAGACCTGCAGGGTTTGGGTAACAAGCCTTTTTAAATTCAGCTAATAAGCTAATAAACAAACATGTAATATTTCATATTAGTGACTAGCAGCTAATCAACCCATCACAAATATTATTACATCATCAACCAAGCTCATAATATGCAGTTTACTGTAATTTTTTAACTGGTGTAACTGTTCATATTAATGAGAGTGGTTTTTGGCAGAGCTGTTCCCTGTCTAGAAACTCTACAAAACCTCTTGGCAAATGTTTCTCAGCTCATTTGCATAATCAGTAGCCCATTACAGAAGTTTTAGTAATTGCGTCAGCCACATGCCAAGTTGAGTTTCTCCTGGTGGTTTCAAATGTCTTCTTTGCAAAATGCTACACATTATTAGTGGATAGTTTCTCCACCATTATAAGCATATAGTTCTCCATCAGATCAGATGATTCCATAACAAATCTTCCAAAAGCGTATCCTAATTGAAAAGCAGCGAAGCCTTGCTTGTTGAATGTAGTACCATTCGTAGGTTTGTTTTTCCTCTGCGGGGATAGCAGCTCGAACCCTGCAGCTAGGCATGCAGAAATGGTAATCTTCTACCTCAGTCAAGAGAAACTGTGGCAATATCACATTCATATTTAGTTTGCCAAACATTATGTCACAGGCCTGAGTCAATGATAACCTTTTAAGACAGCTCGCTAATTAAATGCCAAATGCCTAGTTTAATGCCCAGTATTGTCACCCCCACATGGGGGTGTGTTCATAGGTTCACTTCACAGAGACAGTTCATATTATTGACTATAAAGTGGTCAACCAAGACTGCACCGAAATCTTTTTATTAAAAAAGTTGAAACACGATTTCCTTTCTATAATGCTGAGATAATGTTCCAGTCATCAAATAGAATTGTGAAGTGTATCAGATTTGTCATGGTTTGGATTAAATAAGAGGAAAAGTACAATCTGAGCTTTGCTGGTAATTCTGTTTTGATTCACTGTAGTTTTTTTGAACATAATACTTTACCTTAATGGCTTTAGTCAGTGTGGTATTAATCTTTTTTTGTACTGCAGTGGGAAGATCGTCAAATCCAATATTGTTCAACTTCTTTTCAGCAGAAGCTGTTATGAGTAAAGTTTTATTCACTTGAAATTCTTTTTCAAAACTTGTAGTCTCTTTTGAATATGAACTTCTAAGGTAGCTCATTCAGCCACCCAAGTCAGATTAAACATAGCTCTGTTGGCCTGGCCTTTTACTCATGCGTCGTGAATATAAACTGCTGTTAGAATCTAAAACCAGCATTTGCTGTATCTGACTTGTACAAATCCTCACCAGAGTATTTTCACAAGCCGGCTCTGGTTGGGAAGCTCATGTTGCCAATACCTGATTTAAAAGAAGCCTATAGTCCAAACGGGCCAGGTCATGTGAAACTTGTTCTTAGTGATCCCACCCTAATGCAGACATAAGCTCACAGTGCTCAGAGACCCAGGCTTGTTGCCAGTGTGGAAAGGATCAATGCCCCACGATGGAGGGGGTTGGGGTGGGATGTCAGATGATGTTCTTCTCCAAAGATATGAGCATTAGGTAAGGGAGCAAAGCACTGGAATGGCTCCCTTTTTATTTAACAGAAAGATGAGTGCAGCATTTTCAGTCTGCTTCAATGAGTTCTGAGGCCTTGTGGCATTGTTTTGTAGATTATTATATTTCTTTTCACTGTCAACTGCATTCTTTTTTTTATGTCAGGAACACAATGTGGAGATAAGAATCTCTTCAGTGTCAGCATAATACATGCACAGATCAAATAGTTGCATACCAAACTCGTTTTTTGCATGCATAAATGACAACGCACCTAGATTTAGTAACCTATTTTGTCATCAAAAGTTATTGACTTGTGCATTTTAAATCAGGGCCTGTGTCACCTGTTCTCTCTTTTACAGTAAATATAATTTCATCCATTTTTCATTTTGTCTATTATTCCTCTGCCTGTCATGAATCGCAACCAACTTCTCAAGTCTTCCTTTGCCTCAAACATTTTGGATGGATAGAGTTTTTGCAGCTGCATTGCAGTGCCCTTTAGGTATCCTGCCCTGGTCCTGTCAGCCCATCATACCTCCTACTGATATGTGTTTGTTCCCCATTGCCCTGTTATGAGGAGCCCCCTGCTTATTTACTGAACCTTGCTGCTTCCTGTCTTGTCATGCAGGCAGGCGGTTCTTTTGGTTTTGACAGTAGCTTGATATCACCCCGCAAATGTTTTCCATGGCCAGGGGATAGGCACATTGACAGGTGAAATGCTTCCCACACAAGCCAAGACCAGGGATGTAGCAATACATTGGGTCACAATACAGTAAAAGTATATGTTGAAGATACGTGATATTAACTGTATTCATTATGCCTTATAAATGAGTTCTGTCTGCTCACTGGTTTACTGTTATGTAGTAACTATTGCATGACTGGACAGGCTGCAGGGACGGTGCAAGGATCTTCAGGGACGATCCTATTTGACCGTATGCATTTAGGTTGGAATTTAGATTCAGTCTCTCTCTCTCTCTCTCTCTCTCTCTCTCACTCTCACTCTGGGTTACTCTTCTTCAGTTCCTGCACAAAATGCACACCAAATGAATAATTTGATCAGCAAAAATTAAAAATGTAGTTTACCTTAATCTAAAATTAATCTTAGCGTAAATTTAACTTACACCTGAACCTAACCTTAACCTAACTTTAACCTACACCATAACCATACCTTACCTAACTTTACCCTTTATCTAAATATAACCTTAACTGTAGTAAAATGAGGACTCCCATCATTTTCCCATGGCAGTTTGTTGATTCTTCTTTGTGTACATAATAAACTTTTTTTTTTTCAAAAACAATCAAATAGGTTGAATTGTTGGAATAAACCAATCAGCATGACGTAGTTGTAGTTTCTGCAATTAAATTTTATTCAAAACATCAGTAAACCTTGAACCTGTATTGGAAATGAAATTGCAGATAATCCGGAGATGCTCTAGATCTGTTGAAACTCAGCTGTTTCATACTCTGTTATGGTTCGAGTTTGTTTGAAATTAAGGAAAGAATAGAAGGTTTTGGGTTCAATAAGGTTTACAAATGATCTGCAGGGAGCATAACACAATAGTGTTTGAGTATCACGAGTTGAGTATATTTTTCCTTTTCTTAGACTAGGTATTTCCCTGGCCTATATGTATTTGTCTGTATGTGTCTCAGATTCTGTCCTGATTCCCAGGCTTATGTTGCTCATCACTGAGACTGCAGACGTGCCCTCATTTGGTGTACCGTGACCACCAGCTCATGCTCTCACCTCCTCTGACACTCAGCCAGCTCATCTGCCCTGTTGCGCCACAGAGGAACGAAGCAGATATATCATAGCTCTGGAAAATAACAAGCCCTCCAACTGCATGAGAACCACAGTCTCATCTGCATCCTGTGGTGGTCTTCCTCCTTCTCTCTCTCTCTCTCTCTCTCTCTCTCTCTCTCTCTCTCTCTCTCTCTCTCTCTGTCTCTCTCTCTCATGTAAACTTTTGACCTGTTCACATGTAATGAGTCTCCATGCTGCCTTCAGGAACCTCTTTGGCTTGATTTAAAATATGTATATTTTGTTGGAGGGGGCAGGAAGGCTCAATGTGATTTGCCACTTACTGGAGCGGAGACAAGCAAACCCTGGCCTTTTGTCTTGGCTGCAAGGAAGACACCCATCTCGATAAGCAGTGCAGAGCCTTGGCCAATGAGTCAGAATACTTCATCTGATGGGACATACTGTAAAAAGGCAGTGTTATCAGCATGCAGTCATGGCAGTACTCAGGTATTCGCTTGATTGGAGTGCCAAACTGTTTGTTGCCTTTGGGACTTAAGGGTGTTAGATAAAGCAGGGATATACAATAAGTGCACTTTAGAAAAATACAGCAGCATCAAGAAAGATTAGCTATGAGTGGAGCCATATGGGAGAAGGAGATATGAAAAAGAGCAAGGATAAAAAGAAATAAGTAAATAAATACATATAAACACATGCCTCTGCAAATATTTTGGGCAGTCATGAAAAAGTGCCTCAAAAAACATAAACGATTGGGAAAATATACACCTTCAGCCATAACATTAAAATCACTTGACCAATATTGTCTCCCTTGTGCTGCGAAAACAGCTCTGACTCATTCAGGCATGTATTCTGCATGACCTCTTAAGATGTCTTCTTGTATCTCGCACCAGGTCCTTAACAGCAGATCTTTTAAGTCCTGGAGGTTTCAGAGTAGGCCTCATGGATAGGACTTGTTTGTCCAGCATGTACTTCAAGTGCTTGATCAGACTGAGATCTAAAAATTTGAGAGCCCAGGCAGCACATTAAGCTCTTTATGTTCAGGTCATGAAGGAAAATACCACATGATCTGCTTGATGTTTTGGAGATGCTCTATACAGTTTCCTCTCTATTTGCTCTAAATTATTCTTTGTTGAAAATGTTGAAAAAAAAAATATTTTGGTCCATGTTGACATAGTTTGTGCTTATTTTTCTGGAGTTTTCTCAGCGCTGCAAATTTCCTGTTTTACTACATCCCAGACATGCTCTATTAGACAGTTTGCTTTGTGATGTAATGTATAATCATGCTAGAAGTAGTTTTTCCCAACCTTTTTTCTTTCAATGGTGCATTAAAAAATGAACCTCTTTCTCACCTCTAACTCTAACCACCAAAAAGCTCATGTCAGACATGCTCCACGGTGCCTATAGTTTACTAATATTTGCAAACCTACCTTCAGTATGAAACCTGAGCTTTGTTAAGATGAACACAAACTGATATTCTGGTATGAAGCAATGACATCCACTAACAAAGTAGCTACCTAGCAAACAAAAACAAAGCTTAAAAAACACACACACACACACACACACACACACACACACACGCTCACACTGTGTCATCTGACAGTGGTTGCCAGTTGGGTGATAATTTGAGCATATTTTAGTTGACAAAGTATCATCAAGCACCATTATAATTTATAACACAACCTGTTTTTGTCACACATCAAAATCTTCACAATACACCACAAGGGCAGTAAAAACACTACATTAGAAGATGGGTACAGGAAGGATGCATGTGGTCAGGAACAGTCCTCAAGCTATGACATTCAAGCAATGATTATGTTTATATTAATATTCCCAAAGTCTGCCAAGAAAACATTCTCCACACCATTCCACCACCTTCAGCAGCCTAGGCCTTCAACACAAAGCAGGTTTGGTCCATGAATTCCTGATGGTGCCAGACTCTAAGACCAGGCTCAAAGTTTAATTTTAGCAGTTTCAGATTCAGCTTTCTGTTCTTGGCTAACTGAAAGGTTGGACATGAAGTTCATTCTGAGATGCTTTTCTGCTCTTTACAGTTGTGCAGAGTGGTAATCTGAGTTATTGTAGTATTTCTCTCATCTTGAACAGATTTTCTATTTGATTCACTGATCAATAGTGCATTTCCGTTTGCTCACTGAGAGTGTTGTCTTTCATCAACACACACTGTTGTTACCATTCTGAGTAAACACTCAGAGTCCATTGTGCTCTGATCCCAGGAGATCAGCTGCTCTAGAAACACTCAACCAACCCATCCGGTGGTAGCAATCATGACACACTCAAAGTCGCATTTTCACATACATCATACGTATCTGCACAATTTTATACACTGACTGCTGCCACATGATTGGCTGATTTGATGACTGTATGATCAGAAAACATGCATATAGACCCAATGTGCTCTGCATTTAACCTATACACACTAGTGTATTCACACACTAGGGGCTAGTAAACACACACGCTCGGAGCGGTGGGAAGCCCTATGCATGGCACCTGTGGAGCAGCTGGGGAGTTAAGTGCCTTACACAAAGGCACTTCAGTTATGTCTTACCAGAGTTTGGTGTATGACATGATCATGCTGAAGTGGAGTGTTTGATGCTGCTGATTGGTTGTAAACTTCAGTGTTTTCATTAGTGGCATTGCAGTAAATAAAATGAATAAATAATCTATTTTCCGCAATATACGGTCATCTCTTGATAATGCACATTTTGTCGCTGTAGCAATAATATTTTGTATGGTTTTCACTGCTAAACATAATCTGAAAACTCCTGTTCTACATAAGTGTCATGATGAACAGACAAAATGAAAGACTTTTTTAATGTTAAAAGTATTAACAATACTATTCATTACTTTCATTCGAAGTTTTTTGTTTGTTTGTTTTGTTTGTGTTTTTTTGGGGGTTTTTTTCAGTTAAAAATAGCAACAAACTATCAAACAGTCTGGAATTTTTAAGCATCTCATTAAAAAAAAAGCTTTGATTGATTTTATTTTCCAATAAGATTTAAGAATCCATTGTTCTGTGTTTTGGTAATTAAACTACAGTCATTTATCTCCTGCTTCGTAAGTTCATAAATTTAGATTGAGACAAGTAATATATTTTACTCTTGTCTTGTATTTGTATTCATATGGAACACTTTCATTCCAGTAAGTAAAATTGCACTTAAGAGACGTGCCATTATTGAGATGAATCATAAATCGCTTGTCCTGTAGGACATATTGAACTTTATTTTTGCGCCTGCTGTTAAAATGATGAGAGCTTACAAAGCAGATTTGTGTTATTCCTCATTCATAACAGTCCTGCTCATTTGTTTCCATTTGTTGTGTTCTGCCGCAGACACGTGAGTCAACCACATTCTCCAAGAAGGCCAACAATACATTCAACATCGTGGGCACCACTTACCCAATGAGTGTGGGAAAGGATCCTGGGCTGACAACCATCGCTAAGAGCGCCTCCACCCCAACTCCACCTCCTCCACCCCAGCCAGTGCGAGAAGTGCGCCTCTCCAGGATGGATGGCGAGTACATAACGGAAGGTGTGAAGAAATCGTACAATCGCGTCAGCAAAGTGGATAAGATCTCACGCATTATCTTCCCTGTGCTCTTCTTCATCTTCAACCTTGCCTACTGGGCCACTTATGTCAACAGGAAGCCGTCCATTACGAGGTCCAATGGCCAGAAATGAACCCAAAACAAAACAAAAAAAGAACTGCCAGTCAAGTCTGGAGTAGCCATACAATGCTACCATTTTTAGTTTTTAGTGTTTATATGTATGTATTGATTGATTTATTTATTTATTTTGTCATTGCTTTCATATTTTCATGTAGATATCTACGTTCATTTTTGTTTGGTTGTTAAACTTTCAGGATTATTTATTTTGTTGTGTGGTAAGGTCTGCGTAAGCCATGTGAACATCTTCATCACTGAGACTGATGGTGGAATATAAACAGTAGATTGGTGCCACTCCATTCAGGATGATCACATAGCCCAGTATGCTAGAAGGTCTTACCACACACTGTACGTCAGCAGACAGAAAGCTCTGAGTCGTCACTACTTGTCAGTTGCCATGGCGAATGCCTGTAGCCTTCAACAGCCAGCAGCAATGTCCATAGGTGCATCATTAATAATCGTCAGTGTCTGCTCTCGGAGGTTCAGCTGACCTAGAGCAATATCATCTACAATTGCTTTCTCGTCCCCGTGGGTTCTGTCTCTGTGTTTTCCAGTTCGGTGTCTCTTATTGTTTTAACAGCCCAAGTAGGCTCAAAGGTAAAGAAACTGTGTGCCTTCTCAATCCCTCTCCTGTTGAGATGAATCATTTGCCACACACTGAAATCGTCTTCAAGCTTACAATTTCCCTAGCCTTGACTTATTGCAGCCAACTCTGACAGAGGCACTGGACCAGCCTACTTCACATGCTCATTTTATTCAACACCTGAGGCATACATTTAATGTCAAAGAAACACAAGCAGCATCAAGCTGTTGATGGATTTGTGTGTAGATTGTTGGGGGGATTTTTGGTTTAACCCTTAAAACCCTAAAGCTTTAAACCCTGTATATAAGTCCTTGCTCTCAAACTACATAAGTCATAGTTACGGAATCATTTATAGTGGTTGCTACACTCTAAATAAAGGTGCTACAAAAGTTCATTGAGTGGTTCCATGTGGTGCTTTTCCACTACATGGCATGTAAGTTACTCTACTCAAGTCCACACAGCATTTTTGTTTTTCATTATGCATATTTGGTGCCTGATACATGGAACCGGGTACTTTTTTTAGTACCTGATCACTTGTTCTTCCAAACAAAACAAGAAACGATTAAAATATTGTAGACTTATATTATTAATACCTCAGAGTTACACCTGATTCAAATTATCAGACAATAAAAGGTGAAGACGGTGTATCTGAGTAAGACAGGTACTGAACTTGCGCACCCCTGGTGTATATGCTGATTACACTGCTATGTCATACTGTAGCCAAAAATGACATGTTCAATGGCCAACTGAACATTGCTGCAAACTCCTAATAGACTCATGTTAACTTTTGTACACAGTAATGTTATATTTGTTCGTAACAGAATACAATCTGCTCTCTTTGACTGATGGAACATGTACGAGAAAGCTAAGGTAGCTGGATGACTGGCTAACACAATAATATTTGTGGCCAGGGAAAACAAACCTGGTGTCAGGCACCAAAAAATGAGTCGAGTAAAATAGAATCAAGTACCATGCAGTGGAAAAGTGTCAATAGAACAACCATTTTTAGTTTCATGAAGAACCATTTGGTGAGTAACAATTTTTTAAAGGTTGAAAGAAGTGGATGTAAAGGTTCTTTAACAATTGAAAGGTCCTTCACATTCATCTCTTTGGTAAACTAAAAATAGTTCTTCTGACTTCACTCAAAAAACTCACAGCATGTTTATTTTTAAGAGCAAATTAATGATAAAATAGGTCATAAAACTTGTGTTATAAAATATGTATAAGCCTAGGGTTCAAAGGGTTAAATGATCATTTCAGGTTTGGACCAGTGCCAAAAACAACAGTAAAATAATACCATTGCTTCACACTGAAGTTTCACAGAATATGACTCTTATATTTGTGTTTGTTTACATTTTGTTTAGCTGTATTCATCTAGAAGAATGCACATTGTGGCATGCATCCCAAGTGTTGATTTTTATTATGTTGGCAAAGACAAATCACAAGAACGCTTAACTCTCCTTTACAGAAGTAAATACCTAGAAGTATTGCAACTAAAGACGAATTACTGTGCCATGTCATAATAAAGAGCCAAACTGCAGCACAACTAGGAAAGGGAAGTGTGATTTGACATATGTAGGCTACATGTGAGTAGGGTTTTTTACATAACAGCTGTCTTTTGCCAGTGTCTGTTGTGACGGTATGAACTGTTTCAGTTTCACTATATACATTGCTGTTGATTTCTCTACATGTTAGTGATAACATTTAAGGAAATGTGCCAAACCATAATGAACTTTTGTGTTCAATACTTAGAAAGTGCCAGGTTTACATGTCAATTTTAAATGAAGACATTTTTTAGATGAAAAAAAAAAAAAGTTGCGTAATGTATGTACTTATGTGACAGCAAGCTATATTAAGCAAAAAAACATTAACTTGACAATTTCATCCTTTCCATTAATCATTGCAGTAGCTATCGACCGATAGCCTCAAATCCATGAATCAAAGTTTCACCCATCATTAATATGTGAGTGATTTAATCGGATGAACAAGAAAATATTCTTAGTTGAGCTTATTTTCAGTGGGATGAATGTTGGCGTAAGATGAAGGAAGTTGTCCATATACACACACCACATGCTGTATTAATAGTAGAATAATGCATGACAATCTCTTCATTATTGTCTCTCACCTTCGGTTACGCTATAGTGTCCTATTTTAGTATGAGGCCTAACGTCTTTGTATCTTGTAGTGCTCCTCCGAATACCTTTATTTGGAGTCTCTAGGTCCCCTACAGTCTCTCATGGACTACTGTAGGGGTTAGTTCAAATGATCTTGGTATTGTCTGTTGACACAAATAGTGTAAATCATAAATGAAACCATATCTGAGGAGTATATTTATATAGGAATATAAACATCTAATTATGCTAATCACATATACAAAGTCATACATGATATATGTTTTATACAGTATAAGATATAGCCTCTATAGCATCATTGCAAAATGTACAAAATCAACAATGGGTAGAGCAACTTAGTGCAATGAATAAACTGATTAAACTCTATATTCAAATTTAAGGCCAAGTAAAAAATAAAATGTTGTGATATTTTGTAGATATTGTGAATTCATTTTACAGTAAATAGGCTACTTGGAAATTGTAGTTTGTTGAATTCATGTAAACAGCGGTCTATAACATTGCTGTCTAGCACACCATAGTGCTGGGGAATATTTACAGTACTCTAGCTATGTACTTTCATGGGTGAAAATGAAAGCGCCGTCTAGGGGAGTGA
The DNA here is from genome assembly GCA_034509495.1 of Acestrorhynchus altus. Classification (NCBI taxonomy): domain Eukaryota; kingdom Metazoa; phylum Chordata; class Actinopteri; order Characiformes; family Acestrorhynchidae; genus Acestrorhynchus; species Acestrorhynchus altus. Next base: position 16,448,757 of record CM067516.1, read on the forward strand.
TGCTGTGTTGACATTTACTGTAATATGCAGAGAATAATTGCATTTCTGTCCAAACCAGTGATCAATTAAGCCTTTGAAAGAGTTTGTCACTGCTGATCTCTAAGTGTAATACTGCCAGTTATATTGTTAAGCTTGCCCGAGGTGATTTATCATGTATTACAGTACTTCTTCAACGTAGCATTGCTTTGAAGCTCCCTTGTTTGTTGCCTCATACAGTGTTCTTCAGATCGCATTCATAGTTCAGGCTCTAGCTCATTAGCACTCTTCTGCATTGGCTAATATTGTTAGCCAGACTCTATTGCTCTGCCAGTTGTACTGCCTTTGTGTGCACTTTTTCCCTCATTTTTACTGTGAAGATGCAGAGGCTTCCTGTACATACTGTGTGAAAGAAGAAGAAAAAATGGTACTCCTGCAATTTTACTGCATGTCCCAAAGCATTGAAGAATCAGTACAGCTTAAAATGTTGGATGGCTGGACTCTGGTAGATCGTCTGTTAGCCAGCTTGCCAGTTTTTCAACATGGTCCTTTCCTTTGAGCTTGGGCTAGATCTATTCAAACATGGCCCTGTTCTCCACAGCACATAATAGACAATGGCAAGGAAAGCCAAGGACATTGTATGTTCAGTGCTTTCAAGCTTATAAAGCCAGTCCTGCTGGAGGAAAAATGTCTGCCAGAGTCATGTTGTGTGTTTGATAAAAGCTGGCTCGTTGAAGTATCAATCTTGTGCCTCTTGGTGGTTCGTCGTGTCGTGTGAGCTGTGCTCTGGCGCATGCGAGTCTTTAGTTTTTTTGTGGTGTTACACTGTGATTATATACTTAAAGGTGAAAGGATGAGGACTTGGCCTACACAGAGAAAGTGAGTGAAGAAAAGTGGAATCAGCACAAACCTTGACAGAGTATTTTAAGAGTCAGATTATGAAAAAAGCTGCAGAAAAGGGTTCTTTTGGAGCGATGCCATAGATGAACCACTTTTGCGTAGGCAGAAATTAAATAATGAATTATATATATAAATATTGCTCCCTATATATACACCATTACTCGTATAGTATAATATAGTTTTACCATTAAAATGATTTGCTATTAAACAATTGTATGTTTAGCCTGTTGTTGGACATTAACATACACTCATGAACATGAATGAAATACTGGGCTCTCAATGATTTCTTTGATCTGTTCTTTTTTCTTGGAGCGAATGAGTTACAACCTATATCATTAATAGAAAAATAAAATTATTTGGTGCCCAATTTTTACTTTTATGAGTGATTTTCTGAAATCAGAACATCTAAATTCTACATAAAGGGTTAAAAATACATACACTTACATCCTTATTTCAGATGTGCTAAACGTCTTTTAATTTGTCATGGATAAGGGGATTTTTCTGTCCCTGAAAAAGAACAGAAATTGTTAAAAGCTCAACATTGGCATTACATTCTTGTCCATGATTCTTGTAAACTTCCCACTACAACTGTATTCCTCTGTGTCATAGTGAGGCACTAAATACATCATGCAGATTCAGGAATTTATTTTTACACTATCTGACAGTTGAACAGTTTCTTTCTCCCAGTTATACACTCTTGCACAGTCAACACAATCAAAGGCAGTCAGCAAGAGACTGAGAGACTGCTCTGGGATGAGTTGACAGACACTGATATCTTCACTTATCTTTCAGGTGAGGCGATATCTGTTTTATGTGTGTGCAACAACAGGATTGTTTTGTAAATTAGTCCTACACTAACTAGTCAGTTTAATGAAACACAGTGTTAAACACATCATAACTGCTAAATCTCAGGTTTATGAGAACTAAATCAGACTCAATTCCCAATGTCCCAGCTTTCATTTTTAATTTTTTTTTTATAAATTGATGCTATCACACAGAATCTCAATGTGAGGTCATTTGAATCTGGCAGTTGACCTTTATGTTGGAATTTCATGATGACTGGACCAATAGAAATTCTCCAAAATTACACATTACATTGACTTTCAGTGAATGTTAAGCAGGTTTACTTCCTCCTTTTGTTGTTATTTTGTTGGTATATATTTTTTGCTTAGTAGTGAATAAATGGTTTAAAGTGAGAAAAACATGTTTCATTAAGTTACCCATCATAACCTAAACATTCTGCTCTTCTTAAGTATATAGATTATAAAATATTTGGTCAAATCAGGGATGGACTGGCCATCAGAAGAACTGGGAAAATCCTGGACCGGGACCCCCCTCCCCCACCAGGTGACAAAACAAAAGTGATCAAAACAGACGTCCTACCTTGGTTGACAAAGTAAAAATGATGACAACAAATTGCTTTCACAAGCCCCCCAACCTGCCACCCACCCAGACCCTATCTGGCCCAGGTCATACTTTTTGTTCCTTTTCATTTTTGAAGAACTAATGATTTGAAAAGTTGTTCTTCTATGCTTCCGTTCCAGACAGAAAACATTCTGTCAGGTTTATTCTGAAGAGTGCATCTTGAGTAAGAACACAAAGGCCCAGCAGATGCAACGTATCCCTCTGTGTATAAATCAGACTTTGCGGGCAAATGCAAGCAGTTTGTCTGAAAAGGGAGTCACAAAGATGCATCAGTCGTATATTGCAGCACCATAATTGCACAAAAAGAAACGATTGTCTCGTGGTGAGAGAAGTGTGCAAGAATGGAACGGGAATTGATAAAGCTGCCTGCCTCAAAAACAAACTGCTATGTTTACGACTTGCTGCCTCAGCCATACATCATGATTATTGCCAAATTATCTGCCGTGCCAAATGACCTTTCAAGACAAGTGCAGGGGGAACTGATTTGCCCACGGATATTGCATAGTTGCGTGGGTAGCTGTGTGTGTCTGTATGTGTGTGTGCGTGCGTGCATGCTTGTGCTGCGTGTGTGTACATGTATGGATGTGTGTGTGTCAGTGCGCCTCATGCTACAATTGTGTTTGCATTGAAATGTCATATGGGTGTTTGTGACAGGATCGTTTGAAAAATGCTAGTGACAGAGATTGCATTTGAAGAGCTCATGATTTGCCAGCCCATTACAGCATAGCTGAGGTGAAAAAGACTTCAGCCCCCCTCACCTCACATCCCCAGTGGCAAGGAATATTGTCTTTCTAACTGCATTAGCCATTTAACCCTTCATCCAAACAGCTAGCTGAGTCTTTCTTGACTCGGTTCTTTAAGCAAGCTCAACACTATCCAGTAAAAGGCAGTTTACTTAATTGGGGCCAAATAATATGGAATAATATGCCCTCATGTTCATATGAATATTATTAACACAATGTTCCTGGATGTTACATTGTTCTAACATGGTGTGCCAGCTAGGTAGCTTTTGTCTGCACATCCTTGTTTATGCTGAAAGGCCCTTGAGCTATTAATTATGAATCTTTGAGGGTTCTTGTGGTTGCGGTATGTTTTTTCTCCAGCTGTGTTCTATGCCTGTGCTGATTCCACTACACTCTGCCTCACCTTGTCTTCACACAGCTAAGAACTGCCTAGAGCCTCCCTTGGCACTGGCCCATTTCTCCAGAGTTGGAGCACCGGGCTGGGCTGCTTCTTGGGGTGAGTTACTGTGTGTTATCCAGGGGTTTCTGTGCAGTAGGGAGGCAATACTGAGTGACAAGACTCTTTTTTTGTTGTTTTTGGCCTGGATTTTTGTGTAAGAACAATGTAACAAGCATTTAATTACACACTACTATTCATGCTTAACCCTTAGAAGTCGATGGTTACCTTCATTTTTCTACACTAGTGAAGTGCATTTAATTGCGGTATTCAGTGTATTTGGTTACATTATTATGTAAATTGTATTTATATTGAACTTATTTATATATTTATTTCCTGCAAAACAATATTCAACAGACTCTAATCATATTACCCATTTGTTCCCTTTTTCGTTGAGCTAGGTGTATGAAAAATAATTTCACTTTAAATTACTTCATGCTCTTGTTATTGCAGACAATAACCAGGACTTCCAAGGGTTAATATGGGCATCTTGAGGGAGGAACTTCAGAATGAATCACGTGGATTCTTAAAAGTGCAGGTTTTAATAAAAAATTAGAAGGTCTTTGAGACGAGATCAGCAACAGATTCCAAACGTCCTATTGCATTTCAGTCAGAAATCAGTGCTACAGTGAAATCTATGACTGATCTATCGCCAGCATTACTGAAATCAACTGGAGCAGCTCTCTCGTGAGGGTAAAGAGTCCCAGAGCGGCCATTCTAGTGATGGCCCCTCCCTGCCACTGTGTCGCTGTATCAGAAACATGTAAAAGTCAGATATTATGGCTTTACTGTCAAAAATGACATTGCTTTTTTGTAGAGAAATTTGACTTTGAGGTGTTTTTGCTATTATTTCTGTTGTGATTTGTTGATCGTTGGACTAATGACAGTATTCTGATGTTGTTTTAACCTTTCATGTGTCTGGGATAGCTGTTCTTTACGTTGAATAAAGATACAGTACTTTCACTCGCCTTGTCTAGCTGGTGTCCTTTATCCATTTTTTTATTTCAAAGTCTTTGCATTAATGTCATTGTATTCGTGTGTGTGTGTGTGTGTGTGTGTGTGTGTGTGTGTGTGTGTGTGTGCGCGCGCAAGCACAATGTGACCTTGGCCCTCTGCTTTACACACCTTCCATCTGGCTACTCAACAAATATCACGCATACATTAACATTTCTTTTTGTAACTCTCACAAAGTGAGAAAATGGAAAATTGAATTGACTTCACACACTGGTACTCACTCATGTTTGGCACAATGCCCCCCACTGGAGCGAAGACCACAGCCAGCAGTCTTATAAAGATTATGGAGACAGAAAAAGGCCATGTGGGAAGATAATTGATTTCAAATTTCACCTCCATTATCCCATGCTTTTGCCAGCTTGTTAAATTTTGGTCAACTCTTTCTTTGCACATTCAAATAATCTCTGTCTTCCTGTCACTAATCTGGACACATCTGACTTCATGTGGTTTTCATTATTTGCCATAATTAAATTTATCTAAAGGTCTATGATTACATGCTGGAAACTTGTTTCCAGAAAACATTGAGTGATCTACAACTACATGATTTATTGTACTTTTCAATACTTAAAGAGGAAATTCATTTTTTCATAATTTTTATAAGATGTGAAATGGAGCCTTCTCTACAACACTGTTTACTATACAAAACCACTAGTTAACCTACATGCATCTTCTACGACATGCAATGCTTATGATTAAATAAAATAAATGTATACAATAAACAATACAAATATACATCGATCAACCATAGCATTATGACACTCACTGCCCATTTTATCAGCTCTACTCTCCACACAGGAGCACTTTGTAGTTCTATAATTACAGACTGTGGTCCATCTGTGTCTCTGCATACTTTATTATCCTCCTTTCAGCCTGTTCTTCAATGGTCATGACCCCACAGGACCACCACACTTGTGGATCAGACACAGCAGTGCTGCTGGACTGTTTAAACACTATGTCCACTCACTGTCCAGTCTATTAGACACTACTTAGTCAACCTTGTGGTAATCAGAGACAGACTCGTTCTTTTTTGGGCATCCTCTAGTCCGTCATCAGTGATCACAGGATGCTGTTGGCTGGATATTTAACATTTGTCATAATGTTATGGCTGAATGGTGTACACTTTCTTTGAGGATTTTTTCATCTTACAACACCCTACATGTATATCTGTACAAAATCAATTTTAAGTTAAAGATTAATGAGACTCATGTAACACCTCTCAGGCATCAGACAGCACTTAACACTATATGTATGTGTGTGTGGGGTGGGGGGGTGTCTGTGTGTGTGTGTGTACTTAATTACATGTTAAAGACGTTTGCTCATTTTAAGAGATAACAGAACACAGCACTTTGCAATATTGTAACAGTACCAATGTAACTACATACTAAAACTCCATTATGAAGGTCTGACTAACTCCCTACATAAAAATGTTTTAGGAAATTAGGAAAAGGACTTGCATGTTTTACACTCCTTAATACCTTGGTGGAAATATTAAAGGGAAAAAATCGCCCAGTTCCTTGTTATCTTAGCATTTGTTCTCTTCCTTTTGGAACATATGGTGGCTTTTCCCAGGCCTTGTAGCTTAAACATTTGTTCTTCTGAAAGAAGGCATAAATGCTGAGATAAGGAAAGAATTGATTATGAAAAGTTATTTTTTATTCACTGGAGGTGTTCCTGGTACTGCAACTCCAGTAGTTGTCAGCTCAGCAGATTTTGCAGTTTCTATGATGATCTCTATGCTTCCACCTGCATGCTACACTTAAATCCACAACCTCCTGCTGTTGTCAGTGGAACCTGTTTTTCTTATCTATTCAGCCACTCCAATCCTTACCTCTTGAATTCCATCATCTCTTTCCACAAAATCCGCAGGAACTGAGTGAGAATATTTATGCATCACATGGATTATTGCAAGACACCATAATGAATCTGTATAACATGTCTACATGCCTGACATGTTGTGTTACACCAAACACAATACTGAGAGACACTACTTCTGTATGTGTAGCTCCATAAATATTGCTTATGTTAATCATGGTTCCTGGTAAGCATTGTCTTCCATCCAAATAAAATTGCAATCTGACATTTCCTTCTGGGTGCAAATGTTTTTGATTCCTGTATATATATATATATATATATATATATATATATATATATAGGAATCAAAAACAGTGATTTTTATAGCTAACAAAGACATTCTAGTGATGAGTGTGTAATGATTGCACATACAGGGCAGACAAAGACAAGGATGGCGGATGTACACGCAGGGCTTAAGGATTTAATAAACTAAAAAACAAACCTTGGATGCAAACAGACAATGGTACTCATAAACTAACACAAAATACACAAACAATGAACCTAGATAAACAGCATGGAAACAGACTTAAAACAGATTAAGAGGATCTCTTCAGAAACAAAAGGACTGACAAAGACTGCCAGAAAAAAATGGTCTTAAATAGAAGGGCAACATTACACACACCTGGAGCTGGGAAATGAAGGGGCAGGGTTAATCATGGGAGTGGGCGGAGCAAGGGAGGAGACAGGTTCACAACAAAACTCATGTACTCAGAAGCACATGGGGAAAAACAAAACAAAGTCAGGGAAGGCAGATGGTAAACAGCACTGATACATGACAGAGTGGTAACACCCCTTCAGGTGAGCTAATGCTAGAGCTAACCCAGCTAACTCTTCTCTAATTTCAAGACATTTAGGGAAAATATGTTTATTTAGACACAGTAAATCTGTCACTCTTTTTTGGAAAATAATTACAGTGCATCCGGAAAGTATTCACAGCACTTCACTTTTTGCATATTTAGGAAAAAATGGCTACAGCAATGTACAAAGACACTGTGGGTGATAATCTGCTCCAAAGTGCTCTTTACCTCAGACTGCGACGAATGTTTATCTTCTAACAGGACAATGACCCTAAGCACCCAGCCAAAATAACAAAGGAGTGGCTTCAGAACAACTCTGTGAACGTCCATGAGTGGCCCACTCATAGTCCAGACCTGAACCAAAATGATCATTTCTGGAGATATCTAAAAATGGCTTTGCACTGACGCTCCTCATCCAAACGGATGGAGCTTGAGAGGTTCTGCAAAGAAGAATGGGAGAAACTTAAGGCTGTAATTGCTGCCAAAAGTACTTCAACAAAGCAAAGGCTTTGTAATAAAATATTTGCAAATAATTATTCATAATAAATTTGTAAAGATTTGTAAACCTTTGATTAGGACAGCGTCTGCCTGAATTACAGGTTACCCAGCAACTGCCTTCACTGTCTCTAAGCCCAGTTTACATGTGTTTTGAGGGATTTTGCTGGATCTTGTCCTTCACTTTACTGAGGAAGTAGGTCTTCATTCTTAATTTTCAGTGAGAACCACCTTTTGTTCATTCGAGGACATACACTATTGATCAGAACCTTTATAACACCCACATTTTTTCCCAGTTATTATTAACATTTAAGCACTTCACATTCAGTGAATAACCTTCCATAGAATAAAGATAAGCAGGAAGTAGCCTGGGCTTTTAAAAATGTTGTAATTTGTAACAGGTCAATGGTTAATAACTTACAGCTTGTCTATAACAATGAAAGTAAAAATTGAAAACCTTTTGCAAATTACAAAAAGCTTTTTTATACAGAAAATTTAAGTGTCTGTATAAAAGCACTGTCAGAACTGACTGTGTTGCTACTCTACCACAGTATTCAAATAAAAATGCTGTAGGTGGTGTCTGTGTCATACAGCTCAAGGGGCCTGGAGTTGTGGGTTTGATCCCCACTCAGGTAGCTGTGTGTGAGGTGTTTTGTGTATTCTCCCCATGTCCTCGCAGGTTTCCTCTTGGTACTCTGGTTTCCTCAATCGGCAACTGGCCATGCTAGCCATGCCCCTAGGTGTAAATGTGTGTGTGTCTGTGGTACCCTACAGTGTACTGGCACCCTGTCCAAGGGATATTCCTGCCTATTCTGGGCTCTGGATCAACCGTGACCCTATCCAGGAAGAAGCAGATAAGAATGACTGACTGACTGAATATTCAGATTACTCTCATAATGTCAAGCAAATGACATTTCACAAAGGAAGACAGATAGAGCTTTTTTCATACCTTTTATTTTTTCAAGAAATTCAAAATAAAGCCAGAGTGTGGTGAGTGCACTTTTCTACACCATCTAGTCTACAAGACTCTTGAAACTGGAGAAAAAGGAAGAGATCTGGTACAGAAGGAGTTTTGACTGACTCAAATCCACAACAGCATCAAAGGACAAGTTTCTGAGAGTCAAAAGCTTGGGTGAGTCAACTGATATACTTTTAAAATGTAATTATTTAAAAAAAAAAAGGTGAAAAGTTGGCACTGGTGAAAAGTTTGAGCTTCAAAGCATGCACATTTCATACTAATGTAACAGTGCATATAGATCCACTGTGGATCCACTACCATACATGAAAATTTATCCTTCACATTTACTCCATCCACACACACACACACACACAAACACACACACACACACACACACACACACACACACACACACACACACACACACACACACATACTAGTGAATTCACACACATGCCTGGAGCAGTGGGCAGCCCTATCCATGGCACCTGGGGAGCAGCAGGAGAGCTGCTTACTCAAGGGAACTTCAGTGATGTCCTGACAGTACAGGGAAAGAAACTGGTAAACTTTCAGTCACAAGGCTGGCTCCCGAACTACCAGGCCATGCCTAGTCCATAAAAATACTATGTGTACTATGAGTTATTTTGTAACTATGTAATTAAATATTCATGTATTAAATTAATGTTATTTACATATCTACATTTAAATGTAGCAGAGGTGCTATAGCTACTGTCTTTATATCACTACTTGAAGTTTCCAGTCTCCAGGTTTTGTGCCTGTGCTGTCCACTTGGCCCAGTCACTGCATTCTCCAACCTTGTCTGCCTTTACAGTTCACACTGGAGCCTCAACTATTTATGAAATATGGATAGTTGCGATGTGCTATTCTTTTTGAGCAACGGCACACTGTCAGGGTGAGACTGGAGTGGAGGGGGCAGACCATTTGTGAGGCTGTATCCATCTTTCAGCAGGCTCCAGCCCCTTCCGGCCCCCTCCGCTACCTCCTCCCTTACTTCAAAGCGGCTCCAGTGAACATGAAAGGCAGCCGCTGAGATCCTCTGCACAGCTGCAATATTTACCAGAATGCTGCTGGTCAGATGTGCAAGCTGATGTCAGAAAAATCAACAAAAAGCCCACAGCGAAGGCGAGATTCATTCACAGATTGAGCTGTTGAGCCTCTCTGGATGTCCAAATGAAGTGAGGTAATATTTCTTTTTTTTTTTTCAGCCTTCATTTTTTATTCAGAGCTTATTGATTATGTATATCTGAAGGTTTCTCAACCAAGTTCTCTACCTACTCTGAATTAAATCATACATCATATGAAACCATTAAACATGAATACACTATATACGCCATTCAAAAAGCTGCGGTTCAATTAATTACAATTTTGGTAAATAAGAAGGTACTCATAAGGTACTCTATTCATTTCTATACAATGAGATATAAAACAAACAAACTCATAAGTAAAACACAATCATTAGTAAAATGAGAACTGCCTATATGAAGCATCTAAATGAAGCTTTGAACTAAACAACCTAGATAACAAAAAGTGCTCTGACTGGATCTGGGCAGGATGTACTGTAACATCTGGGCTGTGTCTGTAAAACAGATCTGGAGTCTAGATGAAAAGGGTTCTGAAGGCAGCTCTACCTCTGATTCAGAACAAACGCAAATGGTTCAGAAAATAGCCAATTAAAATAACCCGTAGGCAGAGCTTTAGAAATGTGTATCTGCTCCTCAGAATACAATACAATATAATGCAATGCCTTTATTGTCACAGTATGTGATACAGTATGTCAGCAGGCTCTCAATGGATGAGTGGTTGAAGGTCAGCAGCAAGTTGGAGCCCAGGTTGTGCTTCCAAAGGATTCTCTGGCTCTGCTGAGCCTTCTTCATGACTGCCGTGTTGTTCTCTTTCCCATGTCTGCAGAAAGAAGGACACTGAGAAACTGGAGGGTGTGGATCCCCTTCACACACCCGCCCCTGATCAGATCAGTCAGGTCAGCCCCTGATGTAGACGGCTGTCAGTTTCAGGACCTCCTATCTGTAGACAACCTCATCTTCTTTTGAGATGAGTCCAACCACTGTGGTGTCATCAGCAAACTTGACGATGAGGTTGTCAAGTTTGAGTGTGAGTGGAGAAGAGGCAAGGGCCAAGTCTCAATGTCTGGGGCTGGTTGGTAAGAAAGACCTTTATCCAGGCACGTGAGAGGGCATAGAACGAGGATGTCCAGTCTGATAATGAGAATGTCCAGTATGATTGTATTAAAAGCTTAGCTGTAAACCACAAAGAGCGTTTGGACATTGGTCTGCTGCTGCTTCAGGTAGTTCAGCACAGTGTGGGAAAACCCAGATGATTTTGTCCACAGTCACATTTGCAATCCAGAGCTTGATATTGTCCAGTACCATTCCTGTGAACGTTCCAGCTCCTGGTATTCAAATTCAAAGTCCCAGTCAGTCTTTTCAACGCATTTCCGTAAGAATTGCATTTCCAGGCCAGGTTGTGACTGAGAGGTGTGTAAGCTGGAGAAAGCAGGAGGGAGAGATGATCTGACTGTTTGAGGTGAGAGGTGTTTTGGTTCTGTACACATGTTTGATGTTGGAGTAAACACGATCCAGAGTGTTCTCGTCCATATTTTTGAAGATGTGCACAACTGTACTGGTAACAGTAATTATATCTCTAGCCTAAAAATACTGACCTCTTCTTGCACAATACAATAGGCCATGAAAAAAGAATATGAAAATATATAAGCAAAAACTTTGAGTTTAATGAACAGAAAGTATAAAAGAACAGTAGTATTTAGGTGAAAATGACGGAGACTATCGAGAAATACATAATTTCTTAAATTTCTTAATTTCTTCAACTGCACTTGCCATGTTTGGAGGAAGAAGAAGGAGTACAACCCAAAGAACACTGTCAAAACCATGAAGGGTGGAACCATGGGGTGGAAACATCACACAATGCTTTTCTGCAAAGGGGACAGGACAACAAGGATGGATTGAAGGGAGGATGGATGGGGCCATGTATCGCAAGATTTTGGCCAACAACCACCTTCCCTCACTAAGAGTAAATTCAATGTGGCCCAGCAACAGTCCCAAAGCCTGAAGCATCTGGAGAAGATCTGTATGGAGGAATGGGCCAAAATCCCTGCTGCAAAAAATTACAGACCTGTCCATTCTTTGTAGGTGAGAAGAAAACTTGCAAAATCGGCCAAATATCAAATACTTATTTTCTCCACCGTATCTATAAATTAATTGTTTTTTTTTGTTTGTTTTTGTTTTTTTTAATAGGGTTACACAGTGTGCTGACAGTTGCTATTTGCTATTTAAGTACTTCTGTTGTAAAGAAAATAAAAAATAAAAATTAATTATGGTAAAAACATCAATAATGAAGGTTAATCAATAAGTAGAAAAATAACATTTCAGACACTCTCTTAAAATATAACAGGAATGGACTGGCTATTGGTAGAGCCACAATTATGACTTTTGCCATGGCATGTATACATGCTAAATATACTAATGTTAACTGTTTAGCCTCATTCACTGATATTTCACTCCTATTTCACTGCAAGTGAAAACTCATTCACCGCTCACTGTGTAGTCAGTTGGAGTCTGCAGTTGTTCACATTCAGGGATTGGACAGAAGAGAGAAAAATGAAATCAACAACCAGTCTCATAGGAATAGTGTTTATCTTAGAATGGGAACCTACCATAGCTTCCTTAGTCTCTTTATGCCCTTTTCTGTTTTTGCCCCAGTCAAGTCGATCTCACTATTCCCAGGTGCCTCTATTGTTTATTTGCTTTTTGTATTCTCTCTAGTCCTGTCCCTTTATTACCGTTCCACCTATGTCAAGTATGTAGCTTCACCCATCATGACCCGCAGGTGCTTCTTTTCTGTGTTCAATGTTATAAACCTCTTTGTTTTCCATGCATTGATGTTATGTTGCTAATATGTTGTTATGAGCTGGTGGGTTTGTCCATGCCTTTCCCTTTTGCCATTTATTTCTGTGTTTATTGTTTCCTTTCTGTTATAGTTCAGTTAGTATTATTATCCTGGTTTCTCTTTTCTTTCTGTTTATGGGTCATGTTGCCCTTTGTGCTCCTGGCTGCCTGTTTCCCCTCAGCCCTAATTATGGATATTAATAATGAAACCTCACATTTGTATCCAGCCCCTTCATACGCATTTCCTGTCCCAATATTACGTCACACTTTTGTTTCCTCTTGTACCATCTCCCCAGTTTCATCAGGCAATGCTGATTTCTTGGGTTCTAACATACTAGGACTTCTATCTATCTATCTATCTATCTATCTATCTATCTATCTATCTATCTATCTATCTATCTATCTATCTATCTATCTATCTATCTATCTATCTATCTATCTAATATATACAGTATATATATATACTGAAATATTTAATAGCTTTGTCTTTACCTTTATGGTTTTTGGAAATCAGGTCAGCTGTTACTCGCTGCTGAGAGTTGTCCAGTTGGCCAGATGACAATCATCGACACCTTCCACAAAGAGGGTGAGCCACAGAAGACTGGTCTCAGAGTTAAAGTTGTCTGGAAGAGAAAATGTAATGGGAAAAGGTGCCCAAGAGACAGGGATGATCCGAATCAGAAATATTGTATTAGTCCCAGAGGGAAAATACAATTATTACAGTTGCACCCATTTATATAAATAAATAAACAAAATAATATAAAACAATAAACCGGTAAACACTGTGAAATATATGTTAAATTCTTCTGAAAATGTGACTTTGATAATAAATAAATATGAAACATCTTGAGTTTAAAATATTGCACCAATGAGTTATTGTACAAAAGCATTTTTAATTGCAAACAAATGAAATTGCAATTGATCATAGAGAGGGTTGTCAAGAAAAGATGGGACAGCTTCACAAGGAGTGGACTGAGACTGATGCATCAAGAGCCACCATGCACAGACATCTCCAGGAAAGGAGCTACAACTGCAGCATTACTAACATCAAGCCCCTCCTGAATCAGAAACTGTCACAAGTGTCTTACCAGAGCTAAGGAGAAAAAGTTCTAAACTGTTTTTCAGTGCTCAAAAACTCCTCTTTCAGTAAATGCGTTTGCATTTCATTTGGAAATTAAGAGTCCTAAATTAAGTGTCTGGAGAAAGTCATGCACCAAATCCACAGTACCTGAAGTCCAGTGTGAAGTCTATATGTGATAGTTTAGGGCCCAGTTCTCAACTAATCTTTCAGTTTGCTTGCAATGTTAGCATATTTTAGCACTCACTCTAGACCATTTTGGACCAAGTTCACAGTCATGGATTAAGTCAAGTCTTAGTCTAAATCACTATGCCAATATTGGATTACCACTGGAATTCTCTTTAGTCCAGGATTAGCCTTGTTCTGGATCTAGGAAGCTGGCCCTTAAGCAGCAGCTTTATTTTAAATGTGTATTCTTTGACCATTTATGGAAGATGAATTAGAAGAGGAAATGTATAAGAACAAGAACAAAAGATTAGTCATTAAGCCAGCTAATTTAGTTTGGAACATAAATTATTACAAATAAAACAACTAAGAAAAGTCATTTTTTTGAAATGCCTATGACTATGATCGTGTTAAATGGGGAAAATTTAAATATCGCAGTTATAATAGGTATATTTAGTTACTTTGCTCCTTTGCTTATAGGGTCTAAGTGAAATGTTTTCTTTTTGACACATTTTTGCCTGCTTTATTTGCAAGGTAGATCCAGACCCAATGAAATATGCAACGTATGCAATATGCAACATGATATGCATTTTACATACAACAGTACATTAATTACTAATTACACTGTAAGCTTACTTTCAGAGGTCTGTCTCACCCCATATCAGACACACAGATTATTATCAGCTATTTTCACACATGCAGGAAGGATATAACACATATTCTGTATTATTGTGTTTGTTTATTATAGAGCACATATGTGCAGATGAGGCTCTGAGCAATAAGTGTGTGTGTGTGTGTGTGTGTGTGTGTGTGTGTGTGTGTGTGTGTGTGTGTGTGTGTGTGTGTGTTCCTCCCTCAGGCAGTTCGTGTACACTGGAGAAGAGTGCGCTGCTGCTGCAGGCTGACTGGCTCGCTCCAGAGAAATTCAGTGCTGCATAAATGCTCGGAGCAGGTCAGAGAATTGGGAATTTCACTCATGCTCCATTCATCTGCTCAGTTTGAGGGTAAAAAAAAATATTCAGAACTTTAACCCTTATGCTCCATTTACATTATGGTGGTAGAAGGGCGACAACAAATCAGATATTCCATGTTATTCAATGGAGCAGTGATGTTAAGTTCTGCATCAGCCAGCGGCAACAGCAGCGCATTGCAGCAGTCAGTAGAACATTCTGTCTGGAGCTCAGTTTACCGAACGTTCGCCATCAGCCATAGCAGTGGAATAAACCAGATGTTGATTTTTGGAAAGAAGAGCGCTGGACATAGGTCAGGCATTTGTTCATATAAAAACATAAATTCCAGTATAAATTCATTGACTTTGCCATGTGTTCACAATAATCTTTATGATAAAACAACACCATTACACTGTTGTTGGTGTAATGCTGTCACCATGGCAACATTTATATTGCTGCATGATGCCGTGTGTTATGTGCAATTATGAAGTGCAGAACTCTATAGGTAGCTAAATAACTTAGAAAGAATGGATTGTGAAAACTCAACCAATACCACAAAAGTATTAGAGGCTGAACCGGTCTGTGACATAAGCTGTACAGGTGAGTGCTAGGGGCATCATATAGGCGCTCTGAGTGCTTCTATTGGAGGGAAAAAAATCATTGTAAATGTAACTGTTTTTTATTAATACTACTTAAAGTTTTACTTTAAAATATTATAAAAATAGTAAATGTGAAAATAAATGTAAATGTAAATAATTCCAGATTTTTGCAGCTTTTTTGTCCTGGTAGAATGTGCTATGTCAGTCATTTTCTTGCATCTGCAAAGATTTTGACTCCTTTCACCTTCGGTAAAATAAACCATAAAAACATGTTCAGGTTATCTTAATCCTGTGAAAATCCTCATCTGTGTAATATTTATTTATTTATTTATTTATTAGTTTTGTTTGGGGTTTTTTTTTAGTTTTTTCTAAAATGGAGATGATCAGAGCATTTAGTCTAATTGCGTATGGCACAGACTGTGGTGTGGTATAGAGGCACAACACTTCTGGAACCTTAAAGTAGGTTATTGCATAGCACAGCCCATGGTTTAGATATGTGTTATGAAGTGAAATTCAATTTACATAAAATTACATTTTTACTTATTTAAATATTATCATCCTATGATTATAATTGAACCAGAGGTGATGACAGTGTGTAAACTGTGTAGCCACTTCCATTTCATTTATGGCAAGATTTGTTATGTGAGCCAGTTATACATTTTGTGGACATTCCATGTAAAATGACACTGTTCCACCTTCTCATGTAAAACTAGTCCTGTGAAAATAACAATGCTACATCAGTTACAGTAATGTGAGAGAAAGAATATTACACGAAAGTTTTTTTTGTTTTGTTTTTTTTATTTATTTTTTACCATTTTTACCTCTTGCAATTTTGTCCTGCAAATTTAGATGTGTCTATTCTCTAATCCTGATCGGTCCCCCCATAACGTTATTCTCCCGATACATGTGTTGTCTGTCTACCGCATCTCTTCAAACTTCTGCCATTTGCATCTTCACTGTCATTTGCATCTACTTAAGGAAAATGTGAGACCATCTGTCCAAAAACTGAACCTGAAGCAGAGACAGAACATGCAGAGAATGACCCTAAACATTGCAGTAAATCCACCTAGGTTCAAAAGAAAGAAATGGGGTTCTGGAAGGGCCAAGTCAAAGCCCAGATCTTAACACTATTGATATGCTGTGTGGTGAAACATGCTGTGTGGGGTGTATCTTCCAAAATTTACAAAGGTATGTTCTGGTTCCCCACATATTTTCTAGCATGTGTCTGATTTGTTTTGGTCTTGTCTCCCCCCTATCTCTGCCTGGTTCCCCACCTGTCTCTCATTTGTAACCCTGCCCATTTGTAATACAGTGTATCTTGTCTTGTCTGTGTATTTAAGGTCCTTTGTTACTGTCTTTGTAAGTTGTGTGTGTGTGTGTGTGTGTGTGTGTGTGTGTGTGTGTGTGTGTGTGTGTGTGTGTGTGTGTGTGTCTGTTAATGTCAGCGTGTGTACTATGCTTTTCTCTTATACTGGTCTTTTGTTTGGTTTGGTAAATAAAACCTACCCCATGAGCACATACATGACACTCCCAGGTTATGTCAGAGACTGCTAGAAGATTCTAATGATGTGTTAAGTTTGCCTTTTGTCATTGTTACACATAAACATTGATCTCCAACTTTTTACATCAATTTAAAAAGATATGAAGAATTTCTATTTGTCAAGTCATCATGAAATATACAGCATATAATATGAAGAAAAACAGCCACATTCATATTATGTCAAAAAGTGAAAAATGTCAGAAATAGGGAACATTGTGAAATTGATGATGTATATCATCATTTTGTTAAACACATGAACCTTCTTTTCTATGATGCTATTGGGTGTTGGAACTAAATGAAAATACAACTGAAATGAAATCTAAAGAAATCTTCATTTGTATGATTGGTCTGAGAAGCCAGCCTTGTAGTTTGAGTTGATTCAAATTCATTTGAATAAAGCTAGGATCTGTGTAAGCAGTTGTGCTGGGCACAGGGTAAGGGTTAATATAGATGATTATTTTATATGCACCCCTTCTTAGCTAATGTGATTGGTCTGTACTGGAGGCTGAAGTTTGCTTTGTAGATATTGGCATTACTGGGCCTAATAATAAGTCTGTGACCTCCCCAGTCTCAAGAGGAGGCAGGTAAAGGTCAGATTGTAATGAGACATGAGCTCCCTGTAGCTGCATTGTGCAGGGAATAGAAGGCATGTTCTCCTAGATCAGTGATGGGGTCAAAGCTCTGTCAAAGGATATGAACTTTAGTGGCCTTTAGCTCTCAGAAATGAGAACAAAACTCTGTGCATCCACAATTTTTTCTCTTGAGATCAGATGAGTGGCAGCTATGGAGCTGTCCAGCCTTTGCCCAGCCTTTGCCTTCTCTCTGTGTCTCTCTCTCTCTCTCTCTGTGTCTCTCTCTCTCTCTCTCTCTCTCTCTCTCTCTCTCTCTCTCTCTCTCTCTCTCTCTCTCACTC
>CM067516.1:16471480-16583980 GCA_034509495.1 Acestrorhynchus altus
ACACACACACACACACACACACACACACACACACACACACACACACACACACACACACACACACACACACACACACACACACACAGGTGTTCATTTACACTAGTCCTGAGGGAAGGTATTGCATGTAGTGGATTAGCAGACAAGGAGGGAAGGACATATTAAAGGTGCTGGAGATTCATTGACTCAGATGTAATAAGATCCGCTCCGACTTTGGTGAGAGCAGTCTGCACGGAATGAGAATGATGCAGTGGAGTCAGGGGATGAACACACACACACACACACACACACACACACACACACACACACACACACACANACACACACACACACACACACACACACACACACACACACACACACACACACACACACAAACGAACAGGCTAGCTCACTTGCTTTCAAAATACATCAAAATGAAGCCTCCAAATTGCATCCAACAGGACCAAGGATGTAAGAGTTTCATAATTCAGTTTTTCCCTTGAAATAGAACTTGGCTAGCATGTGTTGTTCAGAGACCTCCAATACTTTGCTTCTTCTGTTTTATTTTCAACACAGCTCTCAACTCTTCAGTTATGAGCTAGCAGAGGCCAATAGGGGAGACGGGGTACGAAAATAATTTTTTTACTTATGACACATGGATGAAATTCTCTATTGAAATTCACAATTTTAGGGTGTGACATCAGTTTCTATTTCTGACTAAGACAACAAAATTTGGGGTCCTTTGAGGTGTTCTTTTGACAACTGTATTAAAAATGTATAAACCCACTAAAAGAGTGGCATGCAAAAGTTTGGACACCCTTGTCAAAATTACTGTTATGGTGAACAGTTAAGCAAGTTGCAGATGAAATGATTGTATTTTAAGCAAAAACATTTTCAAAATAACAAAAAAGCAAAAAGGCCCAAAGCAAAAGCTTGGTTAGTACCTCGTACCTTGTACCCCTCTGGCAAGTATCACAGTTTGGAAACGTTTTTTGTAGCCAAGAGTCTTTCAGTTCTTGTTTGGGGATATTCATCCATTCTTCCTCACAAAAGTTGTCAGGTTCAGAGAGTTATGGGCTGTCATGCATGCACTGCTCTTCTCAAATATACCTTTGTTCATTGCAGCCAAAGTGTTCTATTTTTTTAACTCATCCACAGGACTTTTCATATTGACCTTATCTTGACCTTCACTGTTAATGTTAACTGCATAGGAAACATAGGAAATGGCACCCTGAAAATGCTTTGCTTTCTTTTACAGCCTTCTGCTTTGTGTGCCTCAACCATTTTCATTTTCAAGGTGCAAGGCAAACATGCAACCCATGGCTGCTATTTTTGGGGACAAGGTTAGAGGAGCCTGAAAACTTATAAAGATTTGAAATTTGCATCACCTGGCCTTTAAAAACCTCTAACAACCTTGCATAGTAGTCTTCTCTTAATGTTCCACATACCCATATACCACACCATTTAAGGAAGGGCAGTCAGGATGTGGACCCAAGCAGTATCCGTTATTTTGTTTGTTGACCTTACCATTCACAAGAAATCTGTTTCATCCCTAAACAGGAGGAGTAACTATGAACAGCCAAGTCAACTTACCTCCGACGCTCTGGCTCATTTTGCCCCCAGGTACCATTTTTGGAAAAGTACTTAGTCAAGCAAACCAGAGCTAAGACCAATGCAAGACTGTATACCTACCTTGCCCCATATTTTTGTGGAAAAGTGTTTTCCACATGTTTCCACTGCAGCAAGATTGAAAAGGAAAATGCAAATTAAATTAAATCAGGGATCAGCAATGTAAGTGCTGTACTCCTGCACAGTTTTATGACGTCCTGCTCAGGGACACCTAATTCAACTCACCTGTTAAGTGCCAGATTTTGGATGTGTTAAAGCAGGGCAATCAGCAAACTTTGCAGTACTGGGATTGCCTACCCAATATAAAAAAATATAATAATATAATAATCTGAAATTACCCACTGGCTCATCTCACTCTCTCCTAAATGTTAACTAAATGTTATCCATCTGTAGTTATCTGCCCTAACCTCTGTAAGTACAGGTCTTTTTCTTAACCAAAAAAGTCAGTTAAGTGTAGATATCCAGCTGAACAAGCAATGGAAAAATCCCACAATGTCCAGTGTTACTGCTTCACACCAGCAATATCTCACTATACACTTTATTAGAAACACCTGCTGTTTACATCCATCTTGGTGGTGTACAATGCACTCCTAATCCAGTTGAAGTACTGCAAATCTGATCTTCTGATTCGATGTGTCACAGATTCCATTCCATTCAATCTGTGTGTACAGAGTAATTGGGTTTTTCCATTTTGAAATTCAATTACTTTTGAAGGTGGTCCTAGATCCTATTCATCCAATTTCATAGCTGTATGCACTTAACTAGAATTGTCAGATGGAAATGCTTGTGTTTTATTTGCAGAACTGTACCATTGTTCATTGCAGACATGGCAACAGTGAATACTTAATAATATACTGTAACTAACATTTTGTACATTTGGCTGGCTGTAAAAATGAATTACATGATTTAAAGTCATAAAGTGAGTTAGTATACACTGTATTGTAATAAATGTCAATAAGGGTGTGTTTATACTTGTACTTCAGAACAAGAAAATGGTACATTGTACTGGTTTGTTTTGTGGTCACTGTGCCCAAGATGAAATTTGATTTTTATATAGGAAAGAAAAAAATATCTCAGAAATACTCCTACTGATGCTCAATCAGTCAATTTTTATTTATGTAGTGCTTTTAACAATGGAAGCATTGTCACAAAGCAGATTCACAAATGTTCAGGTCCAAGCCTCTTTTGAGCAAGCAAAAAGGTGAAGAAAATGAAGCAAGAACCTTGAGAGGAACAAATATTCAAAAGGGGAACCCATCCTCCTCTGGTGTTTAAAATAACACAACCAAAAAAGAACTGGACAGACAGAGTAAAATAATAAAGATCTATAGCCAAAGTCAGAGCAGGCAGTGTATGGGCGAGTATGATTTATCAGACAATAAGTGAGTGCAGGTTACAGGCTCAATGTTAATGTGAAAGGCCATGCAGGTTAAACAGTCATATCCACAGCCATTTCTCTAGCGTGGTGTGAGTGAGCCAATGCGAGGATTCAGAGGACGACAGCATCACAGAGGGCAGTGGGGAGCTTGGTTGGGTTCCATCAGGACAGATGCTCTTGTCCAGGGCAAGTTAGATTTGCATCATGTTGCACACGTAGGTCAATGATGAGATTTCCCCAGGGACTTTTCATGGTTTGCTTGCTCAGCTTGTGAATTAATTTAAGTTAGTTTGTGGTCACTAATATCTAATTATTAAATACTAATAATCATTACCTCAAGCATTTTTTAACATTTCTCTCCTGTAGCTGTGTGTGTGTGTGTGTGTGTGTGTGTGTGTGTGTGTGTGTGTGTGTGTGTGTGTGTGTGTGTGTGCGCGTGCGCGATTGTAGATCGACAGTCTCTTGTCGATCATTGACTGTGTGTATTCTGAAGCGCTCTGATCCTCAGTGCATTACCATTTTATGGCCTGGCAATTTCAACCTAGTGAAGCATTCATGATGGCCTCTGACACAAGGCTTGATTTAAGGGCCATGGTATCGGCACCCCATTGCCATGACTGCAGATGCTCTTGTAGAGAAAAATGGCCACACTCATACATAAACATTCTTACATGAAGGCACACACTCACATTCTTCTCTTTCCTGGTAATATATGAATAAGAGACACCCTCGTTGCAATGGCTTTCTCGGAATAAAATAAAGCCAGATCAATCTAGAGTTACTGAAGTCAGGAAATGGAAAATGTGAGGGCACAGTTTGTTTTTTATGTCTCTGAGACCTGATGGTGTTAATCTATCAGTAAAGAGCACCATTAATCCAAGTTAACTGAGAACAGTCAGGTTCTGGTTTATAGCTTTGTCAATAGAGTAGTAAAACTGGATGGTTTCAAGGAGGCATTCAAATAGGGATTGTTCTTGTTTTCTCTGCAAACATAAAATCAGGAAATAGAAATGAGAAGAAAGAAACAGGAGAGGGACAAAAAACAGCAGAGAAACGTATCCAGATCTGAGTCTCTTTTGAATGAGCCAAAGGCAGTTCCCTCACTAAGATTTACAAGGGGGACCCAGCCTCCAGTGCTCAATACTGGTTAGCACTTAAAAATAACAAAAGAATAGTGAGCTAGAAAGAGTGAAATAATGAAGAGCTATGCAGTGATGTGACAGCAGGCCATGATTTATGAGAATCTGAGCGAGTGTAGGACACATGCTTTGTTGTTACTGTGAGAGTTATTAGCAGTCATGTGCACAGCTGTGCAGTGTTTAGTGTGGCATTAATGAATCAATGCAAGGATCCAAAGCATGGCAGCACCACAGTGAAGAGGGTAGTGAAGACCATGGCAACACTGGGACAGGGGAGCAGGGCATCTAAATATATGGGAAAGAGATAGAAAACAGAAAATAAAGGAAAACATAAGGGGTTAGGACATTTGAGGGAAATAGACAATAGAAATAGACAAATGAATGAGAGAAAACAGACCTTCTCTCAAGTGGTTTGAAAGAACATTTCTACAATAACACACATGAACAACCCCGACCTTGCAGTACATTTCTAAATGGCTACGCCAGAAGACCAGCGAACCTAATTAGAATAAATGAAATTACTAAACTATATTAATCTAATTACTTGATCAATTGGGAAGCTCTCAGTTCTAGCTATTCTGTCTGGAATATCAATAGTAGACTGTGAGACTTCATGACTACAGTGACTAACCCAAAACTGCATGATCAAATACAGACTCAAGCAACAAGCCAAAAGAAGAGACTGTTTCAACATAAAAAAAACAATGCATAAACTGTCACATTCACAGACAATTATTCAGCAATATAAAATACTAACAAAGACATGTGTTAAATCCTGTAATATTACTCTACTCCAACAGTCCACATCCTTCTTTCACTTCCAGTGGTGGTCCTGTATCACTCAGTTTGTCCAGAAATGCATATGTAGAGCTTGTCCTTTAGTGGTGGCTCAAAGCATGGATTACATTTCCTGGCTGTAGAGAGAGTCCAGAGGCATGATCCTTACAGACTCTGCAAACGTACAGTGTGTTCTCTCTCATACATCAGGGGTGACAGCACACGGTGCACACACCATGACACATTTTACAAAAATGCAGGAGCAAGAAGGCAGAGAAGAAAGAGAGCAAAAGAAATGAGAGGAGAAAGAGAGGACAGTGAAAAACAAACAAATAAAAGAGAGACAGTAGAGAAAGAAGTAGAGCAAGAGAGGGAGAGAGAGGGAGGGAGAGAGAGAGAGAGAGAGAGAGAGAGAGAGAGAGAGAGAGAGAGAGAGAGAGAGAGCTGTTATTGGTCTCCTGATGCACCACGTAGGTGCTGATGCTGTCCTTGACTCTGAGAAGAACTTGGACTGTCATTTGGAAATTACAGCCCCAGTGTGGAAGACGCACTGTCCTCCCAGTTTACCTGGCACACTCACTCAGGTCTGACTTTGCAGAAGCTGGCTCCAACATCCCTTTAAAAGAGCCATGGGATGAGTACGGCCGTGTAAATTTTTAAACACTCAGTGAGAACATGGCCCCCAGTGCCTCATGAAACCACTTATTTAGCCTTGTTTTTGTTCTGATGTCTGTCTTCCTCACCACACTTTGCTATCCTTGGGGACCTACAGCATCAGTTTTTGTTCACATACATTCCTCCACAACTTCCTTTCGATATCTTGATGGGATGCCAAACTTCTACAGAGAGAGAGAGAGAGAGAGAGAGAGAGAGAGAGAGAGAGAAAGAGAAAGAGGCAGACCTTGTCACCTAATTACTATGTGCCCGCAATGTCTAATCAAGGCTCATTTCATCAGCAGAGGCGATATGCACAGTTAATGCTTGCTGCCCCTTATCACAACCCCCTGAAAAAACACTCCTCCCACTTTGCACAGGCGCCAGGCCAACTGTCAAGGGTGTTTCTTTACTGCTGTGTATGCTGTCACATAGCCAGCCAGGGAATGAAAGTGACAGAAGCATGTCGCCACCACCCGCCTGAGGGAACATGGGTGAGCGTTCATGTCTGTTGGCGACTTTGAACATAGTCCTGGGAATTCAGGTTTCTACAGTAATTAGTATAATTGTATGTTTTCACAAGGGCAAATTATTTTAAATGACATAAGTGAAATGCCATAACAGTAGTTGAAAACATTAAAGTTCTCTAAGAACACATTTGCCTACAGCTTCAGATCCAGTGTATCATGGGGATTGCACTGGTTAAAGTCTAAAAAAATAGATCTAGGCATGACTTTGTGTAAACATATGTGAGGGAGACATTTATAGTAAATGTGCTACATTTACATTTGTAGCATTTAGCAGACACTCTTATCCAGAAGAGCAAAAGTGCTTATTCATAAGGTGCTTTGAGCTGACACTTCCAGAAATTAGTATAAACAATTTATAGCAATACACAATGTTAAGAACCTGAAGACATGGCTAAATTACACAAACACCTACGGAGAAGAACAAGAACAAGACAAAGTCCAAACGCAGTAAAACATATGTGATGCAATGCTCTATTAATTGACCTCAAAAGAGGTGGGTCTTCAGCTGACATTTAACTCTCATAACCCGAGATCCTCACTTTGTGCTGGTTTTCTAAGCTTCATCTCCCAGGATCAGAGTAACCTACATATCATAGCAAACTACAAACACTTACCCTATCTATCCATGATCTATTGTATGATAAACTAAATTCCGGTTTAAATGCCAAAGAGCCTTTGAGTGCATATTTACTGCTGTGTCCACATGTACATACTCGACCTGCAGGCAGAATTTTCTTAATGGAAAGCACTTTGAATTGCCACAGTGTATGAAATGTGCTATGCAAATACACTTGCCTTGCCTAAATAAATAATAATAATAAAAAGACAATTAGGTTGTTGTTTATTTTATTTGGACTACTGTGTACTATTTCAATTAGATTTATTATAGATAGATAGTCTGCAGCTGGATGATCTCCAATGCAAAGAAGTATGTGCAAAGATGCAAAGAATATAGTTATAAAGTGATATGATATTATGTGCAAAGGGCTATTGTTATGTATTAGGTTTTGCCCAATTTTTTATCTGATCAAGATTAGGAATCATATGCAGTAAGGGAGTTTCATGGGTATGAAGTCACTGTCCCTTTCAGAAGTTGTGGAGGCAATGTCCCTCCAATCTTAGCACCAAACATAAACAATTATGTTTGGTTTTATGTAATTTTACTACCATCAGTCTGAGAACAGCTGTGGATTTGTGGTAAGGGTGGTAAAACTTCACTTGTTTGAGAACAGTTGTTTCTTCTCTGTTGTTTTAGTGTGGTTTTTTTTTATATATATATATATATATACACCTGATAGCGATATCATTTGAATTAATGCAGATCCTATTTTTATGAAGTAGTTGTGAAGTAGTTACTCATGCTGTAGTAGTAGATACACATGAAGTAATTACTTTGGTTAAATTTTCCCAGTCTATTTGTACCTGATGTTTCTGCAATGGCATTTCTTTTCCCAAAAATGTAACTAATCCATAAAGCCACTGAATATTAAAATGTCTAGTTTTTAGCCCAGAATATGGCAAATAATAAGGGAGACAAACACAGATCTACTGAAGCTGAACCATAATTGAACATGCAAAATTCAATGGGTGGCCTTATCTTTCAAAAACAATATAATAGATTCATTCATGATTTCAGGTCATATGTGAATATTCTTTTTCCAGATGACATCATCCCACCACAACCCCACTCCACCTAATGTTAAACTGAATTCATGTTTTAGACTGTAAAGTGTAAGAGGGTCAATACAATTCCCCTTTGCAAGGGACTCTGCACCACATCTCTTTCCATTTCTAGGATTCCTTTGAGCTGTGCAGCCCAAATGTATGTTTGTTGGAGAAAATATGTGCAGCTATAACCTTGACAGTTTTGTTATGAGGTGAGAAACTGGCAAAGATGAGAAAGTAAGGACTACACTGAGCGAAAATAGAAAAACATTCTCATAGACAGTTTCAAAATGAGAAAGATAGCTTTCTTCAGTTTCTATCATGAAGTGTGAATCTTTGCTATAGGCCAGTATGGCATACAAAACAAGAGCTGGCACAATTACCAAGACAGTAAGTTGATTGTTTGGACTACATCCAGGTCCCTAGGGATGGGATATTCAGGCAACAGTCTACAAACTGCCTCTAGGGCTAGCCGCAGGTAAAGAATCATACAGCAAGGAGTCCTTTTCCTGGAGCAAAATTGTATGTGACCCTCGGTTTCACTCATGCACCCTTAGTCATCAATTTACACCCACTCATGTCAGTCAGCTTCTTCATTCACCTTGCCCAAGACATCATTGTCTATTCATTTGCCTACTCGGAGGACTTGCCAACTCACTAACCCAACAAAAATGGATGAGAGGCCTCACTCCCACACTCTTGACTTTCCTCATGCATTCATTCATGTGTGCTTCTCCCTGGCTGTATTTATTTCACTAAGTAAACAACTTTGAGTACCCTACTTTAGAGATCCTCCAAACAAAGGGACTATTTTGTCTGCACTACCATTTGTTTGTAGGCCAGCTTTATTTACAGCCACGCGTGCTGTTTGAGATGGCCAGACTGTTTTGACTGGGTCCCTTGGGAGATGACTGTTTGTTATGGCTTCTCAGCATTTGGGACATAAAGTTGAAGTGCTGAGGTACTTGTTGCTAGGCTAGGGAGGCATGCCTCTCTGCAATATGGACAGCAGTGCTGGCCAATGTCAGCGTGAGCATTGCCTTTCGGACAACTATCTCAAGTAGGGAGGGAGTGAGTCAGAGAGCATAGGTAATCTTGGTTGGGAAAGAGACAAACCCTGGGGAAAGTGGAAAATATGAAATGATTTGTCTGTCAGGATTTTTTCCACCACATGGTTTAGTGTAATTGTGCCGTTGCTAATAATAAGAACATCGTTCACTCACCTCTTTTGGCAGCACTATTACCCGGGGAAGGTAGGAGTGATTCTGGCCAAATTAGTTCCGCTTGCCTGAGTAGTCTTTCATGGATTTAGGGTACAAATTACCTGGAGTTAAGTTCCCTCTCCAATAAAGATGAAGGTTAGCTACATCATGATGAAAGGTGGCTTCACTGAAACCAAGGCTTTCAGCACTGTCAGCCCTCTGAGTCTGAGGCAGTGATTTAAGGTTATGAGGAAGAATAGATGATGATCAGAAAATTGCAGGGGCAAAAGAATGGATTTATGTCTCTTCACTGCACACACACTGTTACTTAATATTCTGCATATTCATTGTATTTGTCTTTTTCCCAGTTAAGGCCCATTCACTCCAAGTGTGATGTTTTTCAGACAAAAAAAAAAACAACAACAACAAAACAGATGTGCTTTTATTGCAGTGGAGCCTTCACATCAAGTCTGATGCATTGTTTGCATTCTGCGCTCTGTAAATGAGGTTAGAAACACCAATAGTGCTCATTAATCTCCACTCTTTCTTTATCTCTGCTCTCTGTCCCTTCTGCTCTCTTTAATTTCCCACCTCCAGACAAGAGCTCATCAACGAGGAGTTCACAACACTTTTTGGCCATGAACATGATGGACCTAGACCAACTTAATAAACCAGCTGCATAAAGTACCTGTAAAGTCCATAATTTCCCAGCCTTTAAGCTCTGCTCTGACATATATATTCTTTAAACTCTGCATTTTTATAGGCAGCTGGTCATGTAAACTTCTGTGTTGCAAAAGAAGATGAGCTGTTCTGTTGTCATCTGCTTATGATATGCAGCTACTGTAATGGAGCTCTGATTGGTCAGCCTGATTTTAACGCATCTGAAATCACATGGAATGTTTATCTTTTTTCCTCATTGAAAGTGAAAGCTTTAGCTAGTTCTACCAGGTGATTCAAATGACACACTCACTTTCTCAACCAATCACCTGCCCCCATCTCTCATAAAAAGGCTTTTACTCACAGGCCCCTTTTGCTATTTTTTATTTGCCCCCACTTCCTCCCATTTGATCCCAAAGGTCCAGTTTCTTCTGATGACAGTAGATCAGTGCACCACCACTTCAGAGCCGGTTTAAAACCTTTTGCTGTTAAATTGGGGAGGCAAATTAATTAATTTTTTAACAAGCATAACAGCAATTTTCTTGGTCTTCTTGATGATATCTGATATCTGTCAACTTGACCTTAAGATATTTGTGTGTGTGTGCGTGTGTGTGTGTGTGTGTTTAAAACTTAACATACTTTTAGGCCATAAAAATCAGACTCAGTGAAAGGGCCTTTAGCCTATGTTCAAAAATGAGTTAGACAACAACAATTCATGAGAGTGATGCCCTCTCTCTACCCTCTATACGGGGATGAGCAGAAAAGACATGGACCAAAGCACACTTGTTCCACTTCACAGTTGTAAGCAGTTATTTAATGTAACATTAGTCTGATTATGAATGTGCACATGTGGTGCATTTGGTGTCAATGTGTCAGTTAGCGATAAGCTATTGGTCTCCTTTGTTATTCAAACATGAACATATGCAAGTGGCACAGCATCATAATGTGGAAACCTCTTGGCACATCACATTTCACTCATGGTTGGTAGGGGATGTATTCACAGTCTTTAAACCAAATATTAAAGTCAAATGATAAGTGCTGAAAGCTAGTCAGCTGTGCATAATACCTGTATGCTCATGTAAGTTGTAAACAAATTTAGCTTCATGCAGAAAATTAAACAAGGCTTGTTTGTTTTGGCACACTGAGCAGATAAGCTAAAGCGGAATAATGCTAAGGTTTTTGGGATGTTGTTTTGCATTGCTCAAACAAAACCAGTTGCTGTTCCCATTTGCAAGGCCAGTGCATCTCTGTGGCACTAGGCACTGGCCCCCGCAGATTGCCATGGAAGCATGAACTGACAAATCGGGTGTGTCGAAGCTGAGGAGGCAGAGCGTGGAGGAGGTCTTGGTGGTGTGCAGATGTCAATGGCCTGACATCATCAGTGGAGCCATAACATTTAATGCGGGACATATGAGCAGGTTGCCAAGAGCATGTAGTTTCTTAGCAACAACAGCGTGGAAGACTTGCTGCATGTGCTTTGGCCATGAGGGCTTTTGGGTAAATTCTGAAGCAAGTGTTAAAATCCTCAATATGCTCCAAGTCACATATTTTGTTGAACGTGACAATTTTTCATTCACTCTTTTCTACATGGACTTGCCATTTGTCTCTTTCTCTTCACTTCTCCACATGCATGTTCTTGTTGCAAACAATTTTGTAGTACTGAAATGATGGTAACCAATGCACTTGGCAGGTAATACACCTGTTTTGTATGCCTGGCCCACACTACAGGATTTTTCAAATTCTATCCAGGCTTGAAAATGTGTGAGACTCTGATTCCATTGATTTTTTTTTTACTCATTCCTTTTCCTTTTGACATCACAGCCTCTCATAATACAAGAATAAAGCATAACACCATTCTGACGTACCAGAGTCACAGCCAGCAGGCTCATCTTTCTGAGACCTTCAAAATCACTGTGGCTGTGAATTGATTGTGAGCAGAGTAGAAAAGTTATGGTTAGCCAACATCACAGGATAATCTAAGAAGATAACATTTTAAGACCAACATTTAATAAGGACCCCTTTTTCAATTCTGCAGAACTGAATCAGCCTCAAACCTCTGTTGATGAGTAGAGGCTCAAAAAGTATTCCCACTTCTGACTGACTCAGTGGTCTAATGCGCAAGCACTATGGTCCGAGGATCTATGGTTCAAATTCCCATTAACAGCCAGAGTCTGAGAGAGCAAATGCTATTGCCATTGTATCAGGACTCAACACATTCCTGTGAGCATATTGGCTGTAATGGTGGCAGTTTGACGGTTGGCTGTAGATGTATTGGAGGAGGCGTGTGCCTGCTTTAACCCTCCATGTGTCGGGCACATTCCAACCAGGGTTGGGAATTTGGCAAATCGAGGGGAAATAAAAAACAAATAAAAATTACTCTTACACAAATGGTCCTCCAACCGACTCACAACAGGAAAATGTGGACTCTGTGGGTGTCTGAGGACCTGTTTAAGAACTGTTGTGCTAACCAACCCTTCACCAAGTTTACAGTTCAGCAAATCAAAAATTCTTCAAAACCTGTTCTCTTAACATTGACTGACAGCTGAACTCCAGCAGAGCCCAGTGGGTTAAATACTGTCTATCTTAAAAAAAAAAAAAAGTGAATAAAAAATGAAAGATGGAATGGAAATGTGATCTGTATGAGGTTTCTGTCTGAATCCTGAACATAAGGAGTGACTACATCTGTCTGTCTGTCAAGAATGTGTCAGACAAATGATTTTTTAATGCTTTACGCAGTCCAATTTTATGGGAAGTCCCATGCTGTCTCTCCTGGAAGATATCTGTAGCCTGGAAGTTAAAATTCCATTACTGAATGCCACTCTGGTCAGGACATGCAATAGGAAAAGTAATAAAATAATAAAGTAAACAGTGTCATACCCCTCTCCTCCTCAGTATTGTACAGCCTTCTTTTATAATAATTTTACTGACAGATAGACGTTGTTTTATTCCTCTGCTTCACTGTCCACTAAAATACTCCCTTCACTACTGCTTAGTGCATTGGATACCTTTAGGGCCACAGTGTATATTTCACCATGTATTCCATTATATTTATAGTATAATATAATGTGGTTTATATAACTGTTTATGAAAAGTGTTGATAATTTAATGATTTTCTCTGATTATTTTGAAGCCATAAGCCATTTATGAATAATTATGAATATTTAAGTGATGTAATCACACATACTGCTCAAATTAGGAGATTTTCCATAGCTCAGTAAGGAATGGGAACAACTTACTAAGACCATGTTCCTTTACAGTTGCCACCTGTTTGGTTTTCAACCTGGATAGTCAGTTTTTCAGGACATGTATCATCTGCACATTGTCTGTCTGTCTGTCTGTCTGTTTGTTTTTAAAGGAAAAGTCCCATTTCCAAGTCCAGCGCCTTGATTGTCACCTGTAAGAGTGAGAGTGCTGAACAGGAGCAACTTATCAGCCTTATCAGAGCCTGTTTCCCCACCCAATCATCTGTCCCCACCTGTTTTAAAAAGGCCTTTTCTCACAAACCCATTTTTGCCATTTTGTTTGCCCCCATTTCCTCCTCAACTTCAGCAGTTTGGTCCCATTTGTCCCATTTCTTCTGATGACTCTATGACGGTTATATGTGTGTGGGTGTTGCTGCACAGTAAACCAGTGCACCACCACTTCAGAGCCTGTTTAAAGTATTTTGCAGTTAAATGAGGGGTTAATTTGTCTTTCTAGCAATGATGCCAGATGTTCTTTTAGAACATTTTCTTGGTCTTCCTAATGATATATGATATCTGTCTAAGCCAATTTGACCTTCAGATTTTTGAAATATCAGATGCAAAATTTTGTGCTAAGGACACTGGAAAGGTTTCCATCTGATGACTCTTCCATAAAGGTCATATCTGAGATTTTTTAACCATGTTGTAAACAGCGGTTTCTTCCTCCTGATCTGAGGGACTTTAGTACTGATATACATTTGATTTTAAGTGAATTACAACTTGCATTGTGGGCTTCGATTATTTTCAGTTCAGAAACAGTGCCAGTGAATGTTTAAATAAGATTTGAGAAGTCTGAATGTTTTGAAAGGTTTGACATTTGCTTCATTTGGCCTTTTCTAACAGTGATTTGTTAACAAGACATAACCCTAATAAGGTAATTATTATTCATGAAAGTTGTTTTCACAATTGTATAAAACAAAAATAATACATGCATCTTGATTTATCTTTAATTTTGTACTTGACATTTTGTTCCTAGACTATTGTGTGCCACTATATTATAGACCACTGTTCACAGAAGAAATAGAAAAGAAATAGAATAGAAAGGCACTTTCTTATTTGGAATCTTGCACAGCTAAGAGAGGGGCTTTTCTATAGCATATATAAACAAAAGCTGAAATGGAAGCATGTGTATGCATTTGAAACTAGATTTTCAGCCATTTTTTGATGAATGGCAGTGGATGAAATGCATAAAATATTTTCCTATACCTTCAACATCTGGGCCAACACTGGCAAAAGAAAACCCTTCCCATAAAATACATTCCCATTAGAAATTAAGTATATTATTGAAAGTTACAGATCAGGAGACCTTTATCACAATGCAAAAATTTGTCTTGGAGCACCTAATGTTCTAATTTATGAGTCATATCAATCTAAAACAAGTGGAGAATCTATCAAAACTGAACCAAAACTGTAGATTCATTCTTTCATTCATGCTCTTATCCACTTGATCCTGGTCAGGGTTGCACTGTGTGATAGCCTACCACCTGTATTTTTGGGAGGCAGGTGTAACCTTTAGGAAACCCCCAATGACACAAGGAGAAAATGCTAAACTCCTCACAGACAGTGATGAGAGTGGGGATTAAACACAACAAACTCCTCACAGAGTGGGGATTGAACCCACAACCCCGGGCCCCTTGGAGCTGTGTGACACATGCACTACCTGTGGCACCACCTGCACCAAATACATTTAATATAATTACATTTATTTAAATTTATGTTTGAAACTATAATAGAAATGAAAGCAATAACTAGGCCTGACCTTTGAGAATTGGGAAATGAGGATATGGAGGCATAATTAGTGCTGTGCAAAGGTTTTACACTGAAAACAGAAAATACATTTAAAAATCAATTCCATTCCATTACTAAAAGAATAAATACAAGTTATACGACACACTGATTATTGATTGATGATGTTGTTACAAGCATAAACACACTTACTACTAAAATGAATGTTGTTAA
This sequence comes from Acestrorhynchus altus, assembly GCA_034509495.1. Classification (NCBI taxonomy): domain Eukaryota; kingdom Metazoa; phylum Chordata; class Actinopteri; order Characiformes; family Acestrorhynchidae; genus Acestrorhynchus; species Acestrorhynchus altus. The sequence continues at coordinate 16,486,292 of CM067516.1, forward strand.
AATTTACTTAGGTGTCTAAGACCTTTTCACAGCACTGTATAGATGTGGCTGCTGAGGCGTTTTCTTCATTGTGACACCTGGGACAACCTCTATCTTTGCTGTTTCATTCAACATAATGGTATGTACACAATGTGACATATAGATAGATATCATCAGTCACACCATTACTGAATCATCCTCATCACGCCTAGCTATTTTGCTGAGGACACTGATGTTATGTCCCTGCTCGTTATCTTGTGGAGAGGGAACCGAAGGAGTCATCTCAGCAGTGGAGGTGAAATTCTTCGCTCTCATGCTCAGGAAACATCATGTTGTGTCACCAGCTGCCACCTAATAGTCCCTGTCATCAGTGATTGATTCCTCAGGCCCCACCACCATGGCAACCTCATTTTTATTCAACTGAGTGTACGTCAAAAAGGATTTGCAGAAATTGGCATAAGAGGTACAGATTTGACTCAACCACCAACACCCCACCCTGGCCAAACCCTCCCCCATATCTCTCCCCACTGTGCTTTCAATAAATGATCCCAACTTCATTTCCAATCTTATTTCTATTCATTTAGAGTGGTCTGCGGCTTGTAGCACTTACAGGAAGCAACATGACTGACAGATGTGGAGGATTGATGGCTTCTGGCCCAGCATTAGAAGCAAAGTCATGTTGTAAAAGTGAAACAAATCAGAATGGGGTGAAGGCCATGTTTTCCAATGCATATATGTTAATGGAGGATATTTAATGTCTACAATTAAGGGATAATGGCATCTATGTGTCTTAATACGGCTTAACATATACAGTATTAAAGAAGGTCTTCTGAATAGTCCACATAAAGACACCAAAATGGTACTTTGGGAAAGATGTTACAGAAGGACTACTTTTTGTTCACTACAAAACCTCCTCGTAATGTCCTATACCAGTTAAAGATTTTTCGTAGCACCACATGTCCTAACACTGGTTTAACTTGAAGCTTAAAGTCAAAGCAAATTGGAAATCAAAACTCATTTTTCTTCATTAACATGATGTATTTCCAACTGAAACAGTACGTGGAGGCTGGAAATCATTGCAGGTGGAAAATCATTGTGAGCTGAAACTGATCCTTTCCAAATGGATTATACTGGAAGGTGTTTAAAATAAACAAGACTCCTGTGCAGAATGGGGGTTGGGGTGGGTCCTAGTAGCACTAAACCTATTGGTTAAAAGGGGGATTTTTTTGGAGAAGACCTCTGATTAAATTAATAAATCTGTGTGTACAGGCAATGTGGTCAGCACCAAGATGAACTGTGGTACTGTGAAAATGTGTATCAACAGTCCAGTCCTACTGCTTAATCTGCAGGGAGTGAGAATATTCAAATTGCACAGGATAGACTATGACAAGACACCATTAGGAACATCTACAAGTCCATGCCAAGACTTTTGGCCTGTTGAGTTAGCAAACATGGCAGCCTGGCATAATACTGAGAGATTCTACTTCTGTATGTATGTAGTGCAATAAATATTGCCCATATCAGTCCAAAACAAATGATCATTTTTGTTCCTGATAACCTTTTTCTTCATTCCCAATAGCATTAAAATTAAAATTAAAGATAATTAAGATTAAAATATCATATTTTTAATCTGGGATTTATAATTAATTAATAATTTTTGGTTTTGGCTACAGCAGTTTTCCCCAGACCACTGAGGGCTCCAGGTACTCGGGCCAATCCAGCCCCCTAGCCCATGTTGCTGCACATCACACAGCAATGTAAATGATTGATATATATTTTCAAGTCCTAAAAACTATATTTAGTATGACATTTTTCAAAGATATTATTTGTTTGAATTTGAGGCTGATCCTGGATCTAATATTTCCATCTATGTAACACCCTCACGGATTAACGAGCACGCGATGTAGAGTAAAACAGGGTTTATTATGGCCTTGACAAACCTTGACAACCCGTGAGAACTGCTCACGACAAAAAAAAACAACAACAGAAAAACAATATATGAAAACTCATTCCTGCACTTCACATCACCCAGTCAACAAAGATATTAATATATATATATATATATATATATAAAAAAACATTTAATTACACAAACCTCATGAACATGACATCCAGGAGGGGCTAATCAATCCCCAACAGTCTCCTCTTCTCCACCCTCTTTCTCCCACCTTCACAATCCATTGCAAGCTCCCTTTCCACGTGTGGAGGAAACTAATTGTACACAAAACACCACCATAAACTCACAGAACAGCAAACATCTCAGAACCAAAGCTACCAGGGTGGCACTTTGAACAGAAGATAGATTGGAACATGTGTTTGGGATGTTAACATGGTATATGATATTAACTATGAACTATGAGCTGTGAAATAGTTCTGTCTCTGATCGAAACCCTCTTGAATATAGTTCTCTTGCTACACATTAACACAATTTACACAAGAACCCTAAGGTAAGGTAAGCTTACTTGTTACTTATTTGAGACTCATGGCAGATGGTAGGAGCTAAGCAGCTCCTGAGAAGTCAGCATTGCTTTAAAGAATGAATTATTATAGTAATTATATTATAGTCTGAATGGTTTGTCTTGAATCTAGTCTTTAGTCTTCATAGCAGGGATGTCTTACATGGATGGGCATTGCACCTTGTGGACCACTAAATGTGCTTGATGCTTGTATGATATATGGCATCACACAACAATCATTTAGTGTAGCAAAGAGTAGATGAGCAAACAACCATCAAGTCTTTTAACATAAGCACTGGAAAATTCGAATCTGTTTAAGATAAACCAGTTATTTTGCTTTTGCTTTTTCAGTTTGATTTGGACATTCAAATGTTACATTATAGATGGTTCCATATTCCATTGTAGTAAACAAATTAATTAATTTACATCAATCATTAATCCAAATTTATATCCAAAATATGCAGTATTTCAGAAAGGTGGGGTTCGGTGCACCAACCAAAACTGATATGTTAATTATATGTAGGCCTGTATGAGTACAAAAATGGACATGGCTACCAGAGTGATTTTAAGAACAGAAGTGTGAATGTTGGTACAGTTACATTGAAAATGTTAGAATATATCAATGTGTTATCCAGAACATGGTATAGAAATAGTATATGAATCTTTGGTGGTTGATTATATGTTTAAATGGTTATTTCTGTATGTGTATTTGTACATTGCCATCTGTAAGGTTCTATATGCACCATAAAGGTTCCACTTGTTACAAGTTAAGGAAATCTTTTTCAATACAATATAGAACCCTTTTTGCCAAGAATATGGAAGAACCACTTTGGGTTCTATATGAAACCCTTCAATTGGTGGATGCAACCTTCCAGACACAAGTCTGGTTCTAAATTTATATTTCTTTGTGGCAAAACAAGGCACATTTTTTGTTGCTATAATACTGTATGATGCTGAATCCAAATAGATTAAAATGTCAGTAAATTTACTGGTTAAGCAGCTGAGTGGGTGTTTTAAAGGAGTGTTTAAAGTAAAGGTATTTGGATATTTTTGTTTAGAAGATTCAATATCAAAGTACATCAAGCTAGAAATAATTACAAAGCAAGAAAAATGTACAGAGCATAAAATACAATGTTTCCTGCTGGGCTTCACCTGGACTCCAAATTAGACTTCAGCTCTGCTTCAGAAAGCATTTCTGAGGATCTCAGAGCTGATTCCTTTGTATGTACTTAGACAAGAAGTGAATTTGTGAATACAGACCTAAACAGCAGCATTTTAACCACATAACCTTGCACAGCACTTGCACCTCTGCAACTTCATGAGTGAAGCCATATCCATTTGACAGGCTATATATATATATATATGTGTGTGTGTGTGTGTGTGTGTGTGTATATATATATATATGTATATGTATATGTATATATATATATGTATATATATATATATATATATATATATATATGTGTGTGTGTGTGTGTGTGTGTGTGTGTGTGTATGTATATATATATATATATATATATAATTGTGATTACAATATGGCACATTGACTGTTTCTACCATCCAGTAATTACAGCACTTCACTTTTTTGCATTTTGTTGTTATATTACAGCCTTATTTAAAATTATTTTCTCACTTTGTCAATGTGGGTGTTATTATTGTAGGGTGGAAGAGAAAAAATGAATCCTGTTTAAATAAAGGCTGTAACATAACAAAAGGCAAAACGTTAAGTGTTGGGAATACTTTCTGCATGTACTGCAACTGCACTTAAGAAATTAGCAGTATAGTAGAAACTAAATGAATCAGTTCATTTGGTTTTTTTTTTTTCAAGAAAGGCTATCTGCAAAATTGGCCTTCTATTATTCAATCAGTGTCCAGTAAAGGGATACACAGTCCATACAGATGATGTGGACAGGCTGTTGGAATATCTTGCAAGTTCTTTAGTGTACACTCTAAATAAAAACTGTGAAACTAAAATAATATATACCAAAAGCAAATGTTTACAGTGCAGCAAAAGCAGTAACCTCAGTTCTAGACACGCTGGTCTGAGCTTTCAGACTCTCTAAAACTTTCAGGAGTAGATAATTATCTGTCTTCTTACCTTTGCTGTTTAGTTCTGAACTTTACAGTAATTGTGTTTACAATACAGTAAACCTGGTGCAGCAGGAGGTTTGTCATCTCTTAGTAGCCCACATCCTTAGCAGCCCATTTTCATTTTCCTAGTCTACTAATGGCCAGTCATATATATATATATATATGTATATATATATATATATATATATATATATATATATATAGAGACTATATGTGTATACTTAATTTTCTATATTTTTGCATAAATTTGAGAAAAAAAATTGCATTTGCTCATTTATTTATTTATTTTGGAAAATTATCCAAAATTACATATGTGAGAGGGAAAATTATGTGAACCTTTAGGATTAGCAGATTATTTGAAGGTGAAATTAGAGTCAAGTGTTTTCAATAAATGGGGGACAATCAGGTGTGAATCAGTACCATTTTGTTTGTAGAACAATGGTATTTGTAGAACTATGAAAGTCTGACCGACACAACACATTTGTGTGTGTGAATCATGTTGATGCTCATCAAGCTGATAAGGGTAACAAAACCATCTCTAAAGAGTTTGGACTCACAGTCAGACAGATTGTGTGCAAATGAAGGAATATCCTGACCATTATTATCTTCCCCAGGAGTGTTCCAACAACAAAGATCACGATAAGAGCAAAGCATTTAATAGTCCACCAGCTCACAAAGGAAGTCAAGGCCTTTCTCTCATTGGCTAATTTTAATGTTCAAGAGACCACTATCAGGAGAACAATGAATAGTTGTGTACATGGCAGGGTTCCAAAGAAAAAGCTGTTGCTCTCAATGAAGAACACTGCAGTCCATCTGCAGTTTGCTAAAGATCACATGGACAAGCAAGAAGGCTACTGAAATAATGTTTCGTGGGTGGATGGGACCAATACATCCAATCTTTTTGATGTAAATGAGAAACCTATCCCATCTGTGAAACACTGTGGTGGTAATATCATTGTTTTGGGCCTGTTTTGCTGCATCATGGCCAGGATGTAACAACGAATTCTGAATTTTACTAGCAAATTCTAAAGGAAGATGTCAGGACATCTGTCCGTGAGCCGAATCTCAAGAGAATATCGGTCATGCCGCAAGACAACAATACCAAACACACAAGACATTCTACCAAAGAATGTTTAAATAAGAGTAAAGTTAATGTTTTAGAATGGCCCAGTTAAAGACCTGGCTTTAATCCAATAGAATAGAACAGAAATAGTTCAGGGGAGTGTAAGATTTCTTTCTATGGAGAAATGGGTTACAGTTAGAGTAGGAAAAATCAACAGTTACCAGGAATGTTTAATTGCAATTATTACTGCATAAGGGGGTTCCAGATACTGGAATCAAATCACATTCCTTTGGCCTCACAGATATGAAATATTGGATTTTATCCCGTAACAAATAAATAAGCAAGTTTAATATTTTTGTCTGATTTGCTTGATTTGGTTCTTCTTATCTATTTTTAGGGCTTGTAGCTCAAATTTTAGCAGAAATATAGAAATTTGTAAAGGGTTCACAAACTTCCAAGCCTCATATATATATATATATATATATATATATATAATGAATATTTTCAGGGTGTCATTGATGCATTTAAATTGGGGGATAAATGGAATTGCTACATATCCAAGAAAATACAAATAGGCCAAAATCATGATTGAGAAAATTTGAAATAAGGAAATGTGTTATATTATTAAATACAATTAAGAAATCTGGAAGTTAATTCAATGAATCTTGTCCTGTATGTTTATTAGACAAATACAGAACTACAATGAAAGATGATTGTCACCATCTGCACTAACAGGTACCTAAACTGAAACCGATGCAGGAATAGGAAACTTTTCTGAATTCATAGTGTTTGTACAAATGATCTTAATATCACAGCTGCAGCGCCTCAGGCTATAATAAATGTCATTGTTCAGAGTTTGGCCACAGGCATACTAGAACTAAACTCTTACATCTGTGCCAGAATGACAACATAAAACACACTTCAGCTCTCTCCTCTCTAAGTACTTTTTTGTGGTGCACATAAATGGTGGTTTAGTACCAGTGAATGATCAATGAAAGAAATGTCTTCAGTTCAAGAAAGACATTTTCCTAGCCAGAGATATCTTCAGTGGTAGCATTATCTGATATTGCCAATGCTGATGTATTACAAGGTCAACATAAGCTTTTAGAGAATAAGCAACACATTATGTGCATCACTGAAGTTAATGATAGTTGCTATTACTGTTGCCGTAAAAAAGAAAAATAGCAGTAACCATAAAATGAACAGTGAATAGAGATCTAAATATGGACATAAACAAACAGTCTGATAGCTACAAGCTACAAAAATGAGTGTTCAAATCTCTGCCGTGACCTTCTTGTTCTGTCAGCTTCACTTTGTCAGCCATGAAATGTTCTGGAGAAGAATTCTTTGAAGGTATACAGGCTGGTAATCTGATGAAATCCTATTGAAACACAGTAGTAGTGAAAAACATAGTATGTTTATCAAACCTACTTATAATTTTGTTCGTGCTTTCATTCTCCATAGGCTCCACAGCCACATCATAGGAAGCCTCCTGAAATGGTTTGCTTTCATTCAATAAGATCCCATGATATAAATAATAAAACATGCTATATGTTAAATATTATTGCTGTCCAATGAAAATCATGTATCTCCATTTTTGTCCGTTTTTAGTTTTCTCCATAATGTGAAATGGACAGTTAATCTTGTGTGTTAGATGAATGGACCAATAGAAATGCTCCTTTTAAATACTTTAATCTTATTTTACATGCACTCCCATTCAAAGTTAAGAGCATTTTGCTTTCTCCTGTAAAGTGCTATTTTGGAGATACATGTTTTCATTGGACAGCCACAATATCTGTACTTATTCCTAAAAACCACTTAATCAATGTAAATAAGTTCCCATCCTCTACAGAACATTATTCCACACATTCTAAAGTACATTTAGTGTTTAATTAATACCTTTAATTCAGACAATGGAATCATGGAATCATCTCTAAAATCTCCAGAAAATGCCTTTGTTGGATTTGTTCACTTTGCTTAACTTCAATTGACACAATCAACAATTACATGTCATTTAAACCAATGGTAAATTTTTATTAGATTATCATGGAGCACACCATTTATTATTTCAACATATCTTCTTATATGAATAAATTTCTTTATTTAAATATAAATTTAAATATCTTAAAAAATTTAAAAACATTCAATCAGGTATGTCCTGGATATTGACAATGCATATGAGTGAATATTCCTATTTAAAAGATTGGGATCAAAGTTTTCAATTATATTTGGAGGTATTGGGTAAAATAAACATTCATTAATCTTCGTATCTGCTTCTTCCTGCTCAGGGTCATGGTGAGTCCAGAGCCTGCCCAGAATTCAGACCAGTCTCCAATAGGAGATGTGTAAATGGGCACAGTTTTGCAAGCTGGCCAATATATGTGCATGTGTACAGCTCAGGATCAGCATGTGTATGTTATGACATAAGCAGTGTAAAAATACAATTGATGATATATATCAATCTTAACGTGACCTAAACCTAACCCTTACCATAACCCTAACCCTAATCTCAACCATCAGTAAAATGTGATATTCTTAGCATATACACATGAGTTTTTGCTTATTATACCATTTTGCTGAATACTAGGCACATGTTTTCAACATGAAATTATGGTTTAAATGTATTTGCAGAAAGTCCATCATCAGGAGAATATGGTGAATCGCAAGCAGGTCACATAATGCGTAAATATGTACATAATATAGGACCTGCAGAAATGTGTACATATACCCACTGGACAGGGCACTAGCCCATTGTGGGGCACCACACATACCAATTCACACACACACACACACACACACACACACACACACACACACACACACACACACACACACACACACTCACTCACTCATATATATGTGTGTAGTGTATTTATATAAATTGACACAATGAAAATTCCAGAAATTCAGTTTGAAAGAAAAAGTTATTGAAATATGTTTTGTGTTCAAAACCTGCCACACTGGTACAAAAAGTGTCCATGAGTCTATAAAATTTATTATGCCAAATAGCAATATTCACTATAGCAGTTTTTAACCAATCCTCCATTTATTAAAGGAGTAATTACTTGCATTTCTCGTTAGCATTTAGTGAAAAATCAATACAAGGGAAGGTGGTCATAAATATAAATAATTACTATATGACATGTTCGCAGGCAGGGCGAAGAAACTATTTTATTTCACAGTTTGTTCCCCAGTGGAAGGCAATGTTCCATTTCCATTATGTGACTAACCACATAATCAGATACCGATTGGTAATAAGGGAGAGTTATGAGTAATCAGAAAAACAGTAATATGAAACTTGTTGAAACTTTAATTTGCACTGTTAGAACTACAGCCACCGAAAGCCAGTGAGCCTTCCAGGTGAGTCTTTCAGGTCTGCTCTCTCCACATCCCCACTCTCACCATGAGAGAATTAACAAAAGTGCACTACAGAGAAAGAGAGACAGAGAGAGACACTCAGATAGGAGAATGTTCAGGAAGTCAAGTCAGTTCACACCTTCTATTAGCATAGTATTGCTACAGTCTGAGTGTTCCTTTAGAAATAATGCTAAAGCCTGATCAGAGCAAAAGCCAGGCCATGGATGATTATACCAATATCTTGACTTTTTGTCAAATAGTACAGCATAGGATATCACATCTTCAGCAAAAGGTCAGTTTGCTTACACTAGTTACTGTACTAGTAGAATTCACATTTAATGAAAAGAGGTGCGAAGACGTGGATTACTACAGTGCTGTCCAACCCACAGGATTTAATCATGAAAAATTCTGGAAAAAATGTCAACACACTCCAATGTTGAATTATGCTTTAATGTGCTTTTCCAGCCCAAAGTGACGTTAATGAAAATCTGCAGGAACTGAGTGAGAATATTCAAGCTTCATGGGATGGATTATTGCAGGACACCATTAGGAACCTCTATAACTCCGTTCCAAGATGCATTATACCCAACACTATAGTGAGAGACACTGCTTCTGTATGTGTTCTGTATGGAACACTTTCTTCTGGATGAAACTGTTTTCACAAAAGATTTGACAAGTAATGCAGCAGCATATTTCTATGGATTACAAGATGTTCGTAACAGTAGCACACAAATGTACATGTGGCTGGTGGTATAAGTGATGTAAATGGCAGTAATAAAATGCTACATATGGGCTAATATTGTAAACAATAGAATAATACAGTGTAATGCACTACATAGTCTATACTTGTAGAACATACAGTCATAACCTGTTTGGACACCAAAAAGTATATTTTATTAGTAAAAATTAGTTTAAATATATATATATATATATATATATATATATATATATATATATATATATATATATATATATATATATATATATATATAAAGAAAATAAACTTGTATTTAACTGTTGTCTAAATTTTGTCATAAAATGATCTTTTGTACATGTCATTTTTTCCCCCACAAGTTATAAATACAGAACATAAACAGTAATTGTGCAGATTTTATGCAGTACAGAATCAGATCATTTAAGAATTTAAATCATGTCATTTGAAAGGGGCCAAACATTTTACTACACTGTACATCATATTTGGTATACCAATTGTTTTGCACACAGAATAAGTGTGCAGTGGGATGTAAAACATTCTAAATGTTGAACAGGTGAACATTAACAAACATTATTATGGATATAAAATGGTTTATATCCACAAGTAATTAAAAATGTAGGCCTACATCAACACCAGTGACAATCCACTAAGCACACCTATGCGACAAGCTTTCTCAGCTTTATATCTGTTGCTTAGGGGCCCCTATTTCCCTGGGGGGCCCAAGCACTTGCTTGGTTTATTTTGTCTCTGCATTCATGCACTATACTAGGCCTAGGCACACATGAGCTTTCAGAAAATCATTAACAGGAAACACTGAGCTGAAGCTTCTCCACTGCTTCACAGCAATGCTTAATATGTTCATGTTCCAAATGTCTCCCCCTGTAGAAGGTAATTACCCAGTAAATGGCAGTATGGTGTCAGCAGCAGTCACCCACTCTGTCAATGAGATCACTGCCGGTGTCCAAATGTTATCCTCAGAGAAAGCGCTAAGATGCAATAGCTATGTCCCCAAAACAACCCTGTTGTTTCCTGCAAATTTCAACCCAGATTCACTTTGATTGGCCATCTTCTCTTGGAGGCGTGAAGCATTCAGCTTCCCGCTGGGTCAGTGGGTTACTGGGAACAGCAAAAAGAAGCTCAGGATGTGATTATTTGCCTCACCATCTATTGCTGTACCACTATTGGTGTATGCTCTCTTTTACTCTCTATCTATCTATCTATCTATCTATCTATCTATCTATCTATCTATCTATCTATCTATCTATCTATCTCTCTCTCTCTCTCTCTCTCTCTCTCTCTCTCTCTCTCTCTCTCTCTCTCTCTCTCACTTATGTGTGGCTCAAGGTGAACATCACAGCTAGTTGAAGGAGCTAGTTGAAGGAAATGCCCAGGGGGAGGGAATGAGCAGAAATCAATGGCGACACTGCTGCCATTCAAGAGCAGATGCCTGGGCTCTCCAACTCTGATGAATCTTTCTTCTCCACCGCCTTTGACGTGGCAGCAAAATTCATGTAGGCAGCAGGGCCGGCGATCAACTACAAAAGCCTCCCATCGCTCACTCTAGTAAGCAAGAGGCGGCAGGTCCAGCTCTGCCAGAGGCCTTTGATTTCACTTGCTGTCACACAGTGAGACAATGAGCAAGCATGCCACTTCAGCACTGGCACTGTCTAACCTGTCCAATTGAGAACTTCTTAAGTACCATCTCCTATTAGCATAACCATCTGCCTGCTCTTTGCCATTCATATTCCCAGCAGGACTCCTTAAGCACCTAATAAGTCTCTGAGTAACAGACACTGCCCTTATTGAGGTAACAGGCCTCAATGTGCAGAAGACACCAGTAAGCGTTATTATTGCTGTGCTAAAAATAGTAAAAGTGTTCTTTTTGCCTCTGTTGGCATTTGAAATGTGAATTAAGATTGTCTTCTCTATGTAGGGGATTTGGAAGGGCGGTTATTTGTTCTTAGCTGGTTCTGCAAAAAGACATAACTGAGGTAGATTATTTACATTATGTGGAGTTTGTTTAGAGTTAAAGTTCTTCACTTTAACAAACCACTATGTGTCCAAATGTTTGTGGATAATTTTTAATCAATGAACTTAACTACTTTCCGTACAAATGCACAGACCCACTGCTTGTCTAATCCATGTAAAGTACTGCTGATGGAATAGGACTCTCTGGAGCAGATAAACATGAATCTATTGGAACTATGCCAGCAGTGGGCTAGAGAGGTTTCCCAGTTTTGAGCTGTGGAGAAGTGAAACTGTTCTCTGGAATTATGGTGCCTCATCAAATACAGTGCCCCACAATCTCACAGAAGGCCTTGCCTAAAGTAGAAACAAGCAAATCAACAAAAGCCTGATTTCTTTAAAGACTGATTTTGCAATAAACTTAAGTGTATTTATTTAACCTTGGATGGTGGCATGTCTTTTATAACAGGTTAAACATATTTATCATATCTACCAAATGTAACATAACATATTAAATTTGTTTTTTTTTGGGTTTTTTTTCAGTTTTGTACACTCACTTGGACACTAATTTGTCCAGTCATACTTTGTGCCATATGGGTGATGTCTGTATACTGTTCTATTTTTCTGCATAAATTTCTTTGGCAGAAAAACTGTTAGATTATCACACAAGTCCTAAAAGTAGATTACATGGCATGAACAAAGGGGATTTCTGAGGAGCTCAGAAGAAAATTTATTGATGTTCATCAGGCTGGAAAAGGTTAGGAAATCATCTAAAAAATTTGGGCTCAACCAATTCACAGTCAGACAGGCTGTGTACAAATTGGCAAACTAACAAAAAGAGCAAGATGTGCAATAGTCTGTGAGGTCACAAAGGGCCCCAAAGTAACTTTACAGCAAATAAAGGCCTTTCTCACACTGGCTAATGTTAGTGTTAAAGTCCATGATTAGGACAACACTGAACAACAATGTTGTGAATGACATGGTAGACAAGGAGACAAGGAGAAAGCTGCAGTTCTCCAAAAGGAACATTGCTGCCCATCAGTGGTTTGCATGGAGAAGCCAGACGTCTACTGGAACAATCTTTTTTAATAGATGAGAACATGTTATGAGAAGCATTATGATTATAGAGAGAAAAAAAAATCTGCGAAAATGGTATCTGTGTAAGTGGTATTATCACTTCTTATTTTGCTCTGTGGCCACGATGGCTTGTCATTACTGATTGAACAAAGAAATCTAAATCATAGCAGCTGTTTGTAAAGGAACATGTCAGGACAGCTGAATATCAAGAGATTGTGAGTCATACAGCAAGACAAAAGAATGTTTAATAAAGAACAAAATGGAATAACCCAGTCAAACTCATGACATAAACCCAATAGAAATGTTGCGGATGGGCCTGAAGCAAGCATGACAAGGGAGAAGACACAACCACAGAGTTAACTGTATGCAGAAATGGGTTAAATTTAGTGCATGACTAACCAAAAGATCACCAAAAATGTTTTGTTGTACTTTGCTAGTATGTTCCAAGCCTCTGAAGGCTGGAACAGGGAGGTAAACTCACAGGCTTTTGGGCTAAATTTCAGTGCAGCTTCTGGGTAGGTGCGTGAAGCCAAAGCACCACTGTGAGGTGGTAAAAGAATATAAAAGAAAATAAGGGATGTGGGGGGTGTATGATGCAGTGGGTTTTGAGGGTTTATATAGGTAGAGTGGGGAGATCAGGGCATGGACCATCTCCCAAAGTAAGTTATGTCCTACCTCTACTTATTGCTGCAGAAGAGGCCACTTACAGGTATGTAATATTGGATCATTTTCCATAATAAATTAATCACCAAGTGGAATATTTATTATGTTTGATTTGGTTCTCCTTATAAGTTTTAGGTCAAATTTGCACAGAAATATAGAAAATTCTGAGGGTTTTACAAACTTCCAAGCAACAGTGTAAGGTATATTTTTAATGCAAAGGCTTGGATTATTGTTAATAATGTCTCAGATCTTCATTAGCAATTCTACCCTGAGGTATGTCACTAATTGTATTTATGAACTGACAGCTGAATTTCCAAGCTTTATTAATTCTCTAACTCAAACCTTGTGCTAACACTCATCAAACATTGTTTCCATGAACCAACTCTCTACTGCTGATCTGAGAACAAAAGTTATCAACACCCACAAGGCAGTGGAAGTCTATCAAGCATTTCCAGTTTATACTTTCTAGAGCGCGAGATGAAAGTTGTTTTTCAAATAGTCTCCTATATTTCATACAGCTATTTTCTTTTGCACTTAATCTACACAGTTAAATAGGACTGAAGATGAAGATTCACTCAAACTGGACTGATCATTGATTTATACAATTTTAGATTTATAATAACATTGATAACTACATCATTTTTTAAAAATTGAGGTGAAATAATTTTTTTTATGAAATTGGCCCTTTATAGAGTAGACATATTATAGATAACAGAAGTCTAGGCTAATTCTTTGTGATATTTGATCTGAAAATGAAAGTAGAAAAGTGTTTGTAGGAGACAGTCACACATACCAGGCAGTGCTATTTTCAGGAGAAAATTATGCATGAAATGGATACATGAATGAATAAAAAATCAAACGAATAAAAAAAATACTAGCACCTATTTCTTTCTCAGAAATACTGTTGGAGTGTTTTTGATCTGAAAATGCAATTTGACTAGTTAATGATTAATTTGACAGGCATATTTAGAATAACAATAATAATAAGAAGAAGATCTCCAAACTACTAGACAGTGGTAAAAAATGTTATTGTTTTATTGTAATTCTTTTTGTATTTTTGGTATTTAGGTATTTATCAGTATTATGCCTTCTCAGGATTTTTATTCTGAAATGTGAACACTGTGTGAGCAAGAAATGAGAGCAAACAGCACCTCTGTTCTCATTTTCCTCTGTAACCGAATATTTAGGTCAGTGATATCATTAGCCCCACCCCCACCTGCTGATCACTATGAGTGTATGTGCAGGTCAAGCATGTACATGTGGACAGAACAGTAAACATGCACTGGAGCGCGGCTCGTCTTCAATGTTGCCAAATTTAATCATGTAACTCCTCTGCTGCGTTCCTTTCATTGGCTTCCTGTAGCTGCGCGCATCAGATTCAGAACCTTGATGCTGGTCTCCAAAGTCAAAAATCGACCAGTACCTCCATACATGATGGCATTGGTCAAAACTTTGAGCTTCAAGTACAGCACAGCTTGACCCACCATCCTCCAAGATGCAAGGAAAACATCCCAGACTCTTTTCTGTTCTGGCACCATAATGGTGGAATGAACTTCCCCTGGGGGTCTGAACAGCTGAGTCCCTCACTGTCTTCAAACGCAGACTGAAGACCCAAAGACACAAAGGAGATTGGATTAGTTTAATGTATATTGAATTTGGGCCTTGTGGTTACCAGCCTTGTTGCCGATTCAATTCTCTGAACTACCAAGACATGACTGATCACTGCTCCCCAGGCACTGTGGATAGCTTAACTCGCATGGAGCAAGGCATTTAACTCCCCAACTGCTTCCATTGATAGGGCTGCCCACTGCTTCGTGCACATGTGCTCACTGTGCTCACTAGTGAATTCACTTGTGAGTATGTGTGTGTTTCACAGCATGGATGGCATAAATGTGGATGACAAACAGCAGGCACAGTGGGTCTATATTCACCTTTACATTTATGTTGAACCAAAGTATAAAGTGTTACACTATAAGTACCAAAGTGCTAGAGTAGGGTATACCCCAAAGATACCACAAATTTAAACCCTATTCACTTTGTCCTATATTCATAACACTTGTGCTTTGAAATAGGCACATTAAAACATATTAGTCTTAACAGACAATCCTTAACTTTTTTAATCCACAACATTGTTCAGCCCTTGACAAATATCTGACATCAAAACTGAACAATTGTGCATTCATTTCAAATACGCAGCCTAGCTCTTGTCAGACTGACAGCTACATTCTTATATTATAATCAGATCCCAAATCTTTCATCTCAGACTGTATACTAAACACAACCCATTACCTACAAAAGGTCTCATGCAGCAATACACGAGTACCATTCATTCACTCACCTGGTGATTCTTCCTCTGCAGTAAACGTTCTGTATTGTCTGTCATGTGTAAAGGCAAGAATTTCCTACCTATTCATTTAGTGTCTAATTTCACTGTGGCTTTCAAGACAGCAACAGCAGTCCAGGGAGAAACAAAAATGTTAAAGGAAAAAAAATGGCATGTTATTATGAAGAGAAGGTGATTACCCTAGACAGTGGTAATGTGCCATGAGGTGAATAGCTGGATGGGGAGTCATTGTATGCCTCTGCTGCATTTCAAAGGCAGAAAAGAAGGTGGCAGCTGATGGGTCCATTGCTCCTGATAAAACATCTCCTCCCTGACGCTAATGCTGCCAGATATGTCAGCACGGCCCCCAATTTCCTCCCTCGTCATTTACTGAATTTATCTTCACTTTCGATAAGCGGCTGCATTCCTGCTCCATGGCAGCAACATTCAACCCAGCACAAAAGATGAATGCATCTGTTTTTGCATTTGCAGTACATGGGGACAGCACAGATCTGCAAATTGGAAGTGATTGAGGTGTAAGAGAGGCACTGATGGACTCATAAAGACAGCCTTGTTGTGCATGCACACTGAGGGCTGAAATATTGTCCTGAGACAAATTCCTCTGGCTTTGAAAGGTCTTCAGGCCCAGAAAAACAACACTGTTGGTGAAAAAGATGATACATTGACTGGAACTCCACAGACATCTGGGATAGGCACTAGATCCATGTAGGACATCTGTCCTGGGTTTCCAAAGCCTCTGCCACAACAGCTAGATTGCATACAACAGGCACCCTGAAACTAATTAATCGGAGCAAACGTGCTAGTGCCATTGTTCTGGGAAATGTAACACTAGGCCTTGCCAAATCAAATAAGAGCCATGATCCTTTCCTGTGGCTCACTGAAATGTGATCATGCTGTAATATCATATGATAGCAGTGATTAAGGAAAGTGCCCAGGAGATATGTTACCTGGGCATAACTAGAAATGTCACAAGTAGGAAAGGGAGATGTGAGGGGGGTCATATTAGCCCAATGCAGTGGAGTAGGCCTGAACTAGATATGTTGGAAAACAAAAAGAGAATTAGAAGGTGGTCATACAAAGCCAGTACTGAATCATAAAAATAAAGTATAAATAAGTATACCGTTTTTCAAATGATCTTTAAACCAATCTTTAAAACTATTGTACATCTGTTGCAGGACATAAGGGTTTGTGTAAAAAGCATATCAGTGAAAATTATTCCTTATTGTGTTCTTATGGAAATGAACAACAAAAGCATTCTGCTATTCCTGAACCACGCCCACACACAACAGTTAAATAGAAACCAAGAATACATGCAGCATGAATTCTTAAAACACTGGCTACACTATCCACAAGAGAAGAACATACAAATATCCAAACTCACTTTTGTTATTTTTTATAGACAAAGGTTTTCAATCAATAAATCAATGAAATTTTATTTATATAGAGCTTTTTACAACAAGAAGTTGTCACAAAGCTATCTGGGTAAAAGCTCATATGGGTATGAACTACAAAAATAGCATCAATGGCAATGTAGGGGTGAAGCATGCAACCTGGTATGTCAATTCATGTTTACATCTGCAAGGGTTCATGCTTTAAGGTGCGCTCATACTGGGTAACTTTGTATAACCCTGTGAAATAGGCGTGGCTGTGAGCAGGGCTGGAAGTGTAAACAAAAAAAATAATTACCATCTAATCCTATCTCCCAACTGACTGTGTACTGTGCTGCCTCTCACTTGTGTTGTTTTGTGTAATCTGTTTACAAAAAAGTGGTATAATATATCATTTTTGAAACAGTAACAAGTGGTGCTTCCTCCATTTTGTCTCAGACAGAGCAGAGAGAATACAGAGTACATCACAGGTAACTCAAGCAGATTAGCAGCTGTATGGGTCAGGGATGCAAAATCATGTTTCAAAGATCACCAAAGTTGAACTCGACACAAACTTTGGCATATATTTATTCACCTGGAAGATTTGAACAAGTTTGAACAAGACTTTACGATTTAAAAAGGGTATAGTGATGGCGGTGTATGGAGATCTGCATCCACACACTAAATTGAGTCCTGTAGTGAGAGAGACTGAAATTCGGGCATGCAAGATCACTGTGAGATTAATGCGACACAAATCTGTTTCTTCTGTCTATTATTGTTTCTCATCCTCCTGTGAATTACATTTCTCACACACAGAAAATAGTTTGGTTTTAGAGAATGTGGGTCTATCATGGAATGTTCCTTGGCCTGAAATATAGTTATTATATCCATGGAAAGAGAAAGAGGAAAGAAAAAAGGAAAGAGAAAGCTTAGAGTCCATTTTATGTCATAGTAACATTCATTTGCCTCAAAAAAGACCAGCATTTACAGCATAAATGGCTGGTTCAGTGAATGGCTAGTGTATTTATACAGAGCTTTTTACAAGCATTTCAATTTTAAAGACCAGCATTCTCAATGGGTCCTTAAATGCACCAGATTAACATACGCTAGTAGCACTATTTTATTCCTTGACGAGCTGTAACAAATGCAAAGTGTTTGGTAGTATTATGCAGGAGGCTGTAAGAGGCTATAGCTGAACACCTGCTGCTGTGTAAAAATATCAAGACGCTTGGCACATTTTGTGTTAAAAAGGTTTTAACAAGAACTGTAAGGCATGCATAAATCACTCCCAGCAACGATGGAGAAGGAAGTCTGTTTGGGGAAGGAGAAGAGCAGGAAATGGAGAGATGTCAAGCAAGGCTTAGGGTGTCTTCTTCAATGAATGGTGGGTATCTGTCAAAGGGTGATTAATAATGGAACGTATCAGGATCAGAGGTCAAATTCACTGTTCGACCAAAACAGATGTTTGGAGGGAGGAGAAAAAAAAAGATGATAGGGCATTCTTTGACATATTAAGTTGGTGGTCGTATGGAGACTCCTGAGGCACAACATGAAGGTGGGCAGAGCCTGAGACAGATTTGTAGTTGTATAGTCATGGCCAAAAGTTTTGAGAATGGCACAAATTTTTTTTTTCTCAAAGTTTGCCTCCATTTTTTGGTTGCTGTTTTTTTAAACCTTTTTAAACCTCAGATGTTTATATGGTATAATGAAATACAATAATAAGCATTTCATAAGTTTACTTTTTATTGAGAAGTACATTCAGTTTCAGCAAAGACTTCTGCAGTTTGCCTCAGCATGGTAGATATCAGCTTCTGGGTAAAATCTTGCGTGATGGCATCCAATCCTTGGCTAATCAGTGCTGGGAATTGATCAGAAAATCTGGGGTTTTTGTTTGTCCACCTTCTATTTGAGGATTGACAGGTTCTCAATGGGACTGAGATTTGGGGAGTTTTCTAGCCATAGACCCAAAACGTTCAATGTTTTGTTCTTTAAGACACATTATCATTTTTGCCTTGTGATGTGATGTTCCATCATGCTGGAAAAAATATTGTTCATCTCCAAATGGCTCCCGGATGTTTTGATACCCTTTTTCATGGCAGTGTTCTTAGGCACAATTTTGAGCCAACCCACTCCCCTGGATGAAAAGCAACATTACACATGAATGGTCTCAGGATATTTCACTGTATGACACAGTACAGGACTCATGGTAGCACTCACTTTTTCTTTTCTGGACAGTAGTTTTTCCAGACATTTTTGACACTCACTTGACTTTCTTGGGCACCCTGAAGCCTTCTTCACTGCAATTGAACAACTCTCCTTGAAGGTCTTGATGACTGGATAAATGGTTGCTTGGGGTGATATATTTCATGCAAAAATGTAATTGCCTGTGAAACCCTTTTGATGCAATGCAATAATGATGACTGCATACGTTTCCTTGGAGGTAACCATGGTTAATATAAGAAAACTTAAAAGCACTACTACCCTTTTAAAGCAATCAGTCTGCTCTTGTAATCAACATGATAGAGTGACATCAGCTTGCCCTCATTAACCTTTTCTCCTGAGCTAACATGCTATGTTAGAAGGCCATTTTGAAGGGCTGAAATGCAGATGTTGGAATGCAGTATCTTTTGTGATAAGGTCATTTTCATGGCAGGGACTGCCATTCATCTTGTCACTCTTCATAATCTTATTTAGAGTTAATACAAACTTGTGCCATTCTCAAAAGGTGGGCAGCCAATGTGTAGTGGTAGCTGGGGAGCTTGGGGTTTTTCTCTAATTAATTATAATAAACAGCAAGACCCTATATAGTGCTTTTGATGTATGTATACTAAATAATGTATCCACATGTATAAATACTAAATAATGAAAATGACAATTAAAATCACATTAAACTACAAAAATATCCTGGAGAATTGGTCATCTTGCAGTTTAAATGCATCATAAATGGTGTAGGAGTTTCATCCAGCCATTTAACTGCTTTCTAGTTTAAGGTGTATTGAAAACATCAACTAAGTCAGTGTTAGAGTGATTGTGTAAATATAGTGGCAGCACTCAAGGTGGACCAATCACAGGTTCACCTGAATGCTGTTCCTGCAGTTCACATTTTCTAATTCTCATGTCCGGAAAAATCATTTTGCTTCATCTTCTTAATTTGAGACACTAAGTCTCCCTAACTTGAGGCAAGGGGGAGACAGGCAATGTTTATACTGAGCATACGCCCTCTCTGAGTCCACCTCTGAGTAAGTGTATAAGGAATTTTAACTGCAAGGATTCTTTGCTTCCTTCTATACATACTTGTTCTTCATAGCTACTCAATGTGCAAAGCAAATCCTGACTAATAAGCCTCAAGATGAATATCTGAATAATAAGCCAGCAGTTTAAGAGGTTAAGTAAACATGTGCAAATCTGGAGAAAGTAGAAACTGCATAAGGTGGAAAGGTCAAAAAATTGTCAACAGCAAAAAATGTAAAAATCACTAAATGAAGCCAAAGAAAATTAGCATAATTTATGTGCAAACTAATAGATGTTTGCCTAGCACATGTAATTACCCTTAAAGAGTGAATCTCTTTTCTTAGCCTAAAGACTTGCTTAAAATAATCATTATGCGTCCTCACAGCATCTTACAGTGACATTTATAGAACAACACACACAAAAATTCTTTATACAAGTAGTGTACAAAGACTGCAAAGACTTACATCAGCTTGCTGCATGATTCATACAACCCCTGACTTCCACTCTGCTGTCTACTGTACTTTCACAGTTGTCAGTAAAAAGCTTAATATCAACCTCCTCTGTTGGACTGTCTGTGACTAATATTCAAGCCAGAATAAATCCCAATGTGCACTTATGCATAGGACTCGTTTAGCTTGTTTGCTAATGACAACAGAAGCAGAAAAGGAGCGATAATTATTTTAACAAAAGCACCAGCTTATTCATATATTTATCTCTATGCCTTGGAGACGTGCCACAATGGAACAGGTGCAATACCTCTGCAACTACAGCTAAAGTCTGCTTTTCTGAAGTTTGAAATCATGATTCCTCCATGTCATTTATTTCCGCATTTCAGACAGCTCTGTTTGGAAATGCATTAATCAAAGCATTCCATCTGCTTTGTGGACACCTAAGACCCCCAAAGGGCCAAAGCAGGCCAGTCCTTGTTTGAAGCAGGAACATCAACCTTGGCCATTTTTTAAGCCTGACCCAGTTATGTCCTTTTCTTAATCACACACGGACGGATGCTAGTAGTCATGCAATTCCATCACAGTGTCAATTCTGATGTATCTCCCTTGGGAATATTGTGCCATCTTTCCTCACATGTGACATTCATAAATTTGCTAAACAGAGAGTCTACCACTGGTTTTCATTTATAATGATAATATATCATCATGAAGTTGTAGATGATTGATTGCGTATGCTAAAGTAGTGTCATACCAATGAAGTCTTAGAAACACACTGAGGGCATTTAGCAACTGATGTTAACTTATATTAGTTTAATGAACAGGTAATGTCTGTATATACAAATAAATGTCTGTATATAATTATAATCAAGTAATTGAGCTAAAAAAGCAGCTAAAATTCACTCATTTCCAATTGAATGAAATCTCAGTTTAAGTGCCAAATGAGCCTTCCAGTGCATATTTAATGCTGTCCACATGTACAATGCATCCAGAAAGTTTTCACATTTTTGCACATTTTGTTATGTCACATCCTTATTCCAAAATGGATTAAATAAATGCTACCAAAGGTGCTTCAGCAAAGTATTGAGCAAAGGCTGTGAAATACGTTATTTTTTTGTTTTATTTTTAATACATTTGCAAAGATTTTTAAAAAACTCTCGTCATTGTGAGGTATGGTGCGTAGAATTTTGAGGGCGAAAAAGGAATAGAATCCATTTGGAATAAGGCTGTAACATAAATAAATGTTTAAAAAGTAAAGCACTGTAAATACTTTCCAGATATGCTCAACCTGCATGTAGACTCCAACTGATCATTGAGAACGGGTGGGGCTGATGACATCACTGACCCAAAATTTTAATTGTAGTGGAAAATTGGAAGACAGAAGCTGTTGGCTCTTTTTACTTGATCATAGCATTCAAATTTCAAAATAAAAGTCCTGAGAAGGGATTTTATATATATATATATATATATATATATATATATATATATATATATATATATATATATATATATATATATATATATATATATATATATATATATCTGATCATTAAAGTTGTAGACATAAGAAAATTTATGAAACAAATATTTAAATTCTGTTCACTTTTACAACTTGAAGACAAATTTGAGTAGCTTAACAAAAATAAAAATATCTGGCATGTGTGAGTGTTTCCTATAAATACTTTTACATTTTGGTAAATGAAATGGTAAATGTCAAACTACAAAAACATCCCACAAAATTAGTCTAGGGTTGTAAATGTTAATAATTGCTGGTTCTGGTGTGTGGGTATATATTTGTGTATATTTTCAAAACACAACAACATAGTAATCAAGTTCATAAATTTGCAGTACCTAGTTAATATTCAGCATTTGTTTTTCATTAAAACCTGATTAGAACATGTCGCTGTTGCAGCAAATTATATTACACATACAAATGAAGCAGTGATTTTAATGATAAAGGCACATTAAAAGTTAATACCAACCATACATGGGACTTATTTATCTAAATAAGCTACATTATTCTACCTTGAATGTTAGAACAGCCAGTCTAAATTAGGTGGTGAACACACCTATACACAAAACATATACACAAAAATATTGAGCTTGTTATTATGAAACTATAACATACAAAAAAAAAGAAAATGGACCATGAAAACATGACAGTTTTGCCAAAGGGCCTCAGATACCTCATATGTAGGTGATGTTTGCTGAGAGCCATATGATTTAATTAAAAAAAAAAACAAAAAAAAAACTGCATACACTGCATGGAGGGTTGACGTGTGTTGCATACATACATAGTAGCTTTGTTGCAGATACTGCAACAAAGCATGTGCCAATTTTAAAGCAATCACCAAAATGAAAATGCATAGAGTGCGCAAGTGTCTAAGCTGGTGTACAGCAGGTCACTTTAGCTTAAACTGCTGCTTCAATACAACTCAATATTTACCAGTAAAATCTCAGTTAAAATCTCTATAATCTCTGACACTATAGATCACTATAGTCATTTTGACTAGTTCTACTGTCAGGTTGTCCATTTATTCACATTCAATTCCTTTACTAAAAACTGTTTAAAAATAAAAATGTCTACATATAAGTAAATTCATTTTGACTACAATAAATTACTAGTCTATTACTATTACTAATGTAGTGTGTACCTAAACACAGTGTAGGTGTCCAGTTGATACCTGTAGATCCCATAAAGAAACATGATATCTGGACAAATTTTAAAAATCAGCTTTTTTTCACAAATGGAAGCTGTTTGGTTCCAGTCATTCCATAAAAACGCTGGATTTCTTTGCAGCTCCAAGAATTTAAAATATTGCTATTTAGAGCATTCCTGGCACAGAAAATTAAGCCCAGCTCCTTAAAATCACTAAAACCATTCATGTGGAGTAGTCTTTTAATTCTTTATGAAATCTGTTTCTGATTCTGATTATATATATTTTTTTCAGTATTTTCATTCATTCATTCATTAATTCATTCTAATTTCTTATTTGTGTTTTTTTTTCTTCTTTTTGTTTTAGATTCCCCCCTCTTAAGATATATGCATATAAGAAAATATGCATCATAAAAAATGCATCATCACAGAAATCCTTAAGAGAGTAAGATTCTATATAAAATAATGACAGACTAATAAGAATGGCAAAAAAGTAGACCTGAATTTATTACTAATAAAAAGTCTATCCTTACTGATAGACATATTAAGAAAAATATGTTTGAAATCTATGCAAATTTGTTCAAATATTAAACACAAAAATATTACATGTACATAAGAATTCACAGCTTTTGCTCAATACTTTTTTGAAGCACCTTTGGCAGCAATTACAGCCTCAAGTCCTTTTGAGTGTTATGCTACAAGCCTGGAAAACATGTTTCCCAATTCCCTAAACCTGTTATCCCAATCTTCTTTGCAGAACCCCTCAAGCTCCATCAGGTTGAATGGGGAGCATCAGTACACCGCCATTTTTAGATATCTCCAGAGATGTCCAATCAGGTTCAAATCTGGGCTCTTGCTGGGCCACTCAAGCATATTCAGTGTTGTCCCAGGCCACTCCATTGTTATCTTGGCTATGAAATAAGATGTCTCTGTACATCACTGCAGTCACCTCTCCCTCTACCCTGACTAGTTTCCCAGCTCCTTCTGCAGAAAAATATCCAAACAGCATGATGCTGCCACCACCATGCTTCACTGTAGAAACTGAATTTGCTAGGTGATGAGCAGTACCTGGTTTCCTCCATGATGCTTGGTATTCAGTCCAAAAATTCAGTTTTTCAATTGAAAAAATTCAATTTTTGTTTCTCGTGGTCTGAGAGTTCATTGGGTGCCTTTTGACAAACTCCAGATGGACTCTTGTGCCTTTTTGCTGAAGAGTGGCTTCTGTCTGGCCTTCTGGAAGGTTCTCCTCTCTCCACAGAATAATGTTGGACCTCTGTCAGAGTGACCATTGGGTTCATGGTCACCTCCCTGACTAAGGCCCTTCTACCATGATAACTCAGTTTAATTAGGTGGCCAGTTCTAGGAAGAGTCTTGGTGGTTCCAAACTTCCTCCATTTACTGATTTTGGAGGCCACTGTGCTCATTGGGACATTCAATATTTTCTGTACTTTCCCCAGATCTGTGTCTCAATAAAATCCTGTCTTGGAGGTCTACAGACAATTCCTTAGAATTCATGGCTTAATTTGTGCTCTGACGAACTGTCTATTACCTCACCTTATGTAAACATGTGTTTGCTTTTCATGTCCAATCAACCTTACCACAGGTGTTTTCCAATCAAGCTGTAGAAACAGCTGATAGATGATAAGAGAAAACAAAATGCACCTGAGCTCAATTTTGATTGTTAAGGCAAAGGCTGTGAATACTTATGTACATGTTATATTTTTGTATTTTATTTTTAAATAAAACAAACCTTTCTCACTTTGTCACAGTGGGGTATTGTGTGTAGAATTTTGAGGGGTAAAATGAATTGTGTGTAACATGGAAACATGGAAAAGGGATGCACCATAATTCCAGTTAAAGGAAAAATGCCTGATTTTAATTAATTAAACTTTTTCTAAAATAGAGTGAATGTTTCCTCACTGTTTACTAGCTCTCCAGTCTACTTAGCTCTCCAGTCTACTTACTTATCTTGGTGCAATACATGGGGAAACACAGAAGTGTCTGGACCCAAATATATTACAACAGAGGGTTTTCCAGCTCATGCACAGGTGGAAAAGGAGGGACAGAGGTGTGTGGATGAAAACATACTGTACACTCAAGTAGAGATGGCAGAGAAGCAGCCAAAGAGCAAAAGGTTGTACCATCAAAAGCTTTCTTTGGGTCTGGAAGCCAGTGTTGTTACCTTGGTTTTGAATTCAAATATCAACAGTTGTTCAACAGTTTTCAATATTTGTGCACAATGAAATTAAGGAGCAACATATATACATGAGTTAAGGTTAAGACATTTTTAGGGTTCTGGGAAAGCTAGAATTATTACAAAATATGTACTAATACATTGATTCAGCTCAAATATCCCCTATGAATGTAGAGAATCAAAATCCATACCTAATAATGCATCCATAATGTACTATTTTACACACTACAAATTCATTTTCAGACAATGCATCTTGCAACACTGGTACAAAAATACCATGAGCTTTAGAAACACATAGTTGCTTTTTATTACCTCGAGTGACTTTGATTAATTAGCTTAGTTATGCTCTTCCAACACTACTACTCTGAGTTCAAATGGATCAATTAAGCTTATATCAATTAAATTGATTTGTTTTGTTTTTTATATGTACCAACTGTAAGAGCCAATTGTATATTGTTTTTGCCAATTTCACCAATTCTGATGCATTTGTCTTCAGAGCAGTTTGTCATTTTATCCCTTTCCCACAGGACAGCATTCTAATGGTGTTCATAAATTAAGTAGTTGTACTGAGACAGACTTACACTTATAACTGATAAGAACACGTCATCATGTAGCCGTAGAAGATGATGTACTGTGTGCATGCAGAGGGAGTTTTCAGTGAACTAATGAAGCTGTTGGAGCATGTTGTGGGGCTTATACCAACTGGTGGTGCTTTTATTTATTTGAATACTGTGCTGTAAGCAACACAGAGCAGCAACCAACATCCATCAATACGTCCCAACACTGCATCGCAGTGGTCAGACAGAGATACATGTGTCTTTGTGTTATTAATCAAAGTCAACATGTGCAGCAGATTATTTTAACACCCTTTCTCTTGCTCACCCCCTGTCTTCCTTTCAAATATGTCTCTGGGATAGAGGAAAACCAACTGAGGATCAGGAGTTAGACCTTCTTTTGCTGCATTGCGTCAGATTAAGTTGCACATTGTTCTTTTCTGCTTTACCTCTGTGATGTGAATAAGAGCAAAATGCTGACAGTGCATGAAAAAATGACTTCATTTGGAAAACTAATGTGATAAATAGTCTGATTATCATGTGTTATATCAATAGGGATTCTTTAGGAAAATATGCATGCTTTCCTGTACAAGAATGCACAGCATGATATTGAACCAGTAGCTGTGAGTGCACTCCCTTTGTTCAATAGCCGTACTATTTCAGCATCCAACTGCTTCCACACATTGATTTATTGACCCTCTGAGCACTATTCTGCTGGGTATTTAAAGAATAAGCTGGGAAATATGCCATTATAAAGCATTCATTTGTTTGACTGAACTAAGGACAAGTGCTCACATTTCAAACGATTTAAACATGCCCTGAAACTTACCTTAATGTGCAGTGCGTGTATGAATAGTAGCACATTTCTTGTATATAATGGATTTAAAAATGAAAGATGGACTGTGTGAGGTTAAAGTGCAGAATGTCCACCTAAATTCAAGGAAATTTACATTTATATTGGTTGAACCATATAGCAATACCAGCTTTTTATATGCATAGTACTCTTTGCAGTAATTGGCCCATTGGCTGCTGAGTTGCATCTTATGCAGCCATGTGTCGCTGCATCATTTGATTCTAAATATGGCATATGAGTCCACTGTTGATGTCTCTAAACATCAACAACAAAGACGTTCCAATAAAAGCAGGCCTTTATAGCTGTCAAGCTTTTGAGTGTCAAAATAAGCATTTCAGAGCACTGTGAGAAATAAAGAAAACACTATGCTAATCACCTGGCAGTCAGGAAAGGTCACTTTTTTTGGGGGGGGGGTTATGCTACAATATAGATTGTAACATCAAGTGTTTTGAAAAAGTGTTCGCTATCATGCTGATTTTCTATACATTTTTCTATATATTGCATATTTGTTAACTTATATTCACAAATTTTAAACCTGCAGGTTTGAGGACTTTGTAAGTGAAGATGGGATAGGCCTTCTGCTTTCATGCATGCCTTCACAATTTTCATTTAGGTCTGAAACAAAATATCAAATGTGAAATGTTTTTCAGACCATGATTTTGATCGAAGGACCAAACTTTGGTTTTGGAACCAGGATTTATTTTGCTTTCAGTGTGAATGGTTTGAACTTTTGGAATCATTACAGAAAGTCGGGACATTATCATTAACCAGTTCACAATAATACAATGAATTCTTCTGTTGGTGCAGTTAATCTAAAAACCTAAAATTTACTAGCTCAAGCAAGTCAAACTGGTTCAACTTGTTGAGCAGCTCACACTTGACCATAAAGTGTTTGTTTATGACAGTTTATCTGGTCTATACAGCATGACCAAGCTGATTAATCAGTATGACTAGCATAACCAAACATGACTAAAATCTAATGCCATCTATCACTATGCCAGTCAAGAGCTGGTTAACCAGCTAGCTTACCAGCACAGGTTATGTTTTTGCCTGGATGACCAGCTTCTCAACCATCTTGACCATCAAAAAAACAGTTTAGATAATCTGCTACCAGGAAACTGGTTTTGAGCTGGGTTCTTCAGCAGTGTAGTATATAGACAGTATTGTATAATAATATAGCAGCAATGAAATGAATCTGCTCTTTTATTCTGGGAAATGCTACCTACAACAGTGACACCATGTTGTCAGGTATATCATGCAGTCTATCAATGCACTCTCTTAATGTCAAAGTAAAGCAAAACTAACCAGATCACATGTATTCAGTGTGAAAAAACCTTGGTCTGGACTTTCAGGTGTGAAAATGTTCTAAAATATCCAAAGCCCATCTGAGCTGTGGCACTATTTACAGTACATTCCAAAGGCTCAGGTAGTTCATGATAATTCTTTGGCAGTCACAAAAGTGTAAGTGTTTTTTAAATGTATCAAGACTTATATAGAGAGGATCACAGAAATATTTTCAATGAGCTTCACCTTTTCAAGCTTAAACACATTACTAATACCATGAACATAGTAACTGTAGCCCAAAATAGCTTCAGAGAATGTGTTAAATTTTCATGAGAATTGGGTTGAGTTCCAATATTACACCGGACTCTTTATGAGGTACTTTGAACTAATTTTCCATGTGATTGAGTGTGGCAGCTTATCATCTCCAACTTAGAGCTGCATTAATACAGACAGAGTGTGATTCAGATTCCATGAAACAAATAAAAGCTTTACATTTAATTTCCCCAGTCTGAGAACGCACAGGACCAGTGTGATGGTTTACTGGGACTGCAGAAGGCTGAATCAGTGTGATTTTTTTCTGACTCTGACACCCCTCAGAATAACTGATGAATCTGCATATTGTTGTCCTGTTTATTTAGCATCATGGGTATTTGTTTTCTTGCATGTTTATTATGCAGTGTGCACACTTTCGAGTTGGGTATCTACACTCTTTGTAATCCTGTGTTGTTGTTGCACACTGGATCTAAAGACACATCTTTCTTACAGGCATAGCTGGACGTGATGTGTGTGCAAATATTAGAAAGAGGAACAGTGCAGAGTTTTGTAGCTGTGTGTGCTTTTGAAAGTTTATGACTTTACACAAAAATAAGGGGCCCAGAATAAAAACAGTGCTACTGCTGCACTATGTTTATCAAGGCCAACAGCCATTGTCTTAATGCTGCAGTAACAATGTTGGACAAGGCCTTGTGCCAGCATGCTAATGCCGCACTAGTGATGTATAACAAGGCCCATAGCCAGCGGCTTAACTCTGCAGTAACAATGTTGGACAAGGTTTGGTGCCAGCATGCTAATCACACACTAGTGATGTTTTACAAGGCCAATATCCAGCATCTTAATGCTCCAGTAACAATGTTGGACAAGGTTTGGTGCTAGCATGCTGACGCTGCAGTAGTGATGATTAACAAGGTCTATAGCCAGTGTCTTAATGCTGCACTAAGTATGTTGAACAAGGTCTAGTGCCAACATACTAATGCCACAGTAACAACGTCGGACAAGGCCTGTAGCCAGCATGATAATGCCGCAGTAACAATGTCAGACAAGGCCTGTAACCAACATGATAATGCCGCAGTAGCGATGTTGGACAAGGCCAGTATACAGCATGATATTCCTGCAGTTGTGCATTCCTTTCCATGTTTTCTGTCAAGGCTTAGCTGTAACAGTGTAACCTACCCCACCATTTGGAATCTGTACTTTACTCTGGCTAGCTCTCACTGTGAGTTATTTACATGATTAAAACAAATTCACTTTGAACTCTGGGACATATAACTCAGTAATGAAACACTAGTTCAAAGGGTTTACGGATGAATCAGGAATTCATCTCTGATTTCTATTCAAAAACAAAAATGAGGTTGTTGTGTTTATATGCTAATTTACTATTGCTAATATATTTAATGTAAAAAAATATATACATTAAAAGCCAGTGTTACATTTGACCCTGAGTTAGTTTCACCCTTGTTCTCTCCTTGTGCTCTTGTTCATTGGTGTACACTCTATTGATTACTGATACACATTTTAGAAGTGTTTGCCTTGTCTGACAGTAAATTTCTTAGATTCGTGAGCTGAGAAGATCATTGGGCATCGCTCTCTCCTCCATCATGGACATTTACATCACACATCACATCACCACTCACCCCATTTGGCAAAAGATACCAGAGCATCACTGTAAATCTGATTATGGCAGTAAACATAGCAAACATGGACAGTCAAAGAGGGCAGGCATGAGCAACATCATAACTGGTGCTATTGTACTCCTGCCCATGCCCTCTTCATCACTGCCCACTACAAATGTAAATGAAAGTTGTCCCAGTTCGTTTAACAGTTGAGAGCATATCGTAGAAGCATTTCCATTTTTGGTGCAGTTCTTCTAAAGGTCAAAATAGCAAGGAGTTCTCCAGCATAATCTGCATCAACTGATGCGAGGAGCAATGCAGGAAGGCATTTCATGTTGGTAGGGCTTGGTAGTTATGAACATT
Organism: Acestrorhynchus altus; assembly: GCA_034509495.1. Classification (NCBI taxonomy): domain Eukaryota; kingdom Metazoa; phylum Chordata; class Actinopteri; order Characiformes; family Acestrorhynchidae; genus Acestrorhynchus; species Acestrorhynchus altus. Next base: position 16,516,839 of record CM067516.1, read on the forward strand.
ACATATACAACAGTCTCTCAGATATATGTTTCAGTGGTTATGTGCTATTATGTCGTTTTAATTGTCTCTTTATGTATGAAGCAGATTTAGATTTGTTTCATAAGAAAATAAATTGAGATAAGAAAATACAGTATGTGTCCCACAAAATTGTGCGAAAAAATAAACATTTTTTGTTTTTTTGAGTTCACAAGATACTTTCTAGTACATTCTTTACAAAAAAAAATGTTTCCCAGGGTCCAAGTAAACCTGTAATGTTGCACAAAAACAAGTATTAAGAACATGTTTAAAAGTGTCTGTAAACATAAAACTCCACATCATTTTACAAGCAGTAGACTGTGGTAGCATCTGCATGTGAAACAAAGACAAAATAGACAGTCGAGTCACATCATGAACATATCCTTGAATCATTTTACATTTTAGTAAACTTCACTGACCATACAAGTGCACCCCATTCCCACCAATGTTAAGAGCAAATCTACGCCACTTGGTAAGTTGTGTATAACTGGAAGAGTATTATCTTTGCAGACATAACAGGTATGAGACACCATACTTCAAAGAAGAACCAGAGGATCTTAATCTGGCCCATAACATTGCAATAAGATGACGAAACAGCACACAAAATTAATATGCAAAGTCCATACTACTAAAGAGACATCTGTACTATATTTAGCATTTTATTTTAAGATTAAAATAGAAAGTGTAGAAGATTAAATTAATGGAAACCTCTCCTTATTATGTCTGGTGGCATTTATGCAACATCTGGCTGATCCACTTTCTGCCTAAGTCAGCTCATGGTTGCCATTTTACGGGCACTGCAGGTATACCTTTGAGGAGATTAACAAGTTGCAGGTGTAGTAGGCCTGCTGGACAGTGACACTGGCAGCAGAAAGATCATAAACTGAATATGAATAAGAAATGTTTTATATTTTAAACATTTTAAAAGATTACAAAATATTTAGATATTAGGGAATATTGTACATGAGTGACTCCTCCAATTTTATGTCTATTAAATAGACTAGAACCCAAGATCATTTTCAACTGAATTACATCCCAATTAAAAATACTAAATGAGCTTTCCGTACATGTTTACTGCTCTGTCCACAGTACATGTTGAAACTGCATGCACACTCCAAATGATCAGTGAGAGGGGTGGGGCTAATGAGGTCACTGACCCACTAGGTTATAAATGAAAATGAGAATGGAGGGGTTGTTTGCTCTTTTTCTGAAAACCTTTTGGAAATCATGGATGTCATGTCTTCCGGGCCACAAAGGAAATGGAGTGTCTGGATTGTTATCATCCCAAAATTCAAAAGCCAGCATCTCTGATTGTATGGGGGTGTGTTAGTGTCCATGGCATGGGTAACTTGCACATCTGTGAAGGCACCATTAATGCTGAAAGGTACATACAGGTAATGGAACAACATACAGTATGTTGCCATCCAAGCAACGTCTTTTTCAGGGACATCGCTGCTTATTTCAGCAAGGAAATGCCAAGTCACATTCTGCCTATGTTACAACAGTGTGGCTTAGTAGTGTGAATACACCGACTGGCCTGCCTGCTGTCCAGATCTGTCTCCCATTGAAAATGTGTAGTGCATTATGAAGCTCAAAATACAACAACAGAGACCCTGGACTATTGAGCCACTGAAGTTGTACATCAAGCATGAATGGGAAATAATTCCACCTATAAAACTTCTATAATAGACACCAACAATCATATGTTTAAAAAACATTCTTTCTTCTTCTACCTCTTCTTCTTCTTCTTCTTCTACCTCTTCTTCTTCTTCTTCTTCTACCTCTTCTTCTTCTTCTTCATCTTCTTCTTCTTCTTCTTCTCCTTCTTCTTCTTCTTATTATTATTATTATTATTATTATTATTACTATTATTATTATTATTATTATTATTGTATTAAAAAATAAATGTAGCTCATTATGATCTAATTACAAAACATCAGATTCACTGACCAAAAAATGTTTCTAGTGGAAATAATTTAGAGGAAGGCACGATTTCATGTGAAAACTCAGAAGTAATTAAAACATAGACACTCTTTTATCCAAGACAGAAAAAATACAGATAGGGTGAATATCCTCTTAAATCTATTCTTACCTCCTACTTACATTTGTATCTTTAGCTATTTTTCGACTCAAACATTGAGATTAAATTGGCATCTGCTCAGTGGAGGAGAATGATGTCAATCAATAAGTCATTATCATGCTAGCTTTGATTTTTTTTATGGTCTAATCCTTGTGATGCAAGACTTGGCAATACATCACATAACATCTATTACCATCTTATGTACATCTTATTCCAAACACACACACACACACACACACACACACACACACACACACACACACACACACATATATATATATATATATATATACTCTGTGTCTATGTGTATCTATCTGTGAGTAAAGGTATAAGGCTTTATGGCTATGCTAATGAAATTGTTCTTTTGCTAATGTAGTATATTAAAGTAAATATATATATATATATATATATATATATATATATATATATATATATCCTTAACAGTATTACCACCTCCTTGTATCTACACTCACTGTCCAGTAGTTTTGGAATTACAGACTGTAGTACATCTGTTTCTCTACATACAATGTTATCCTACTTTCACCCTGTTCTGTATTCTGTCAGGATCCCAGAGGACCACCAAAGAGCAGGTATCATTTGAGTGGTGGTCAGTCTCAGCACTACAGTGACACTGACATTGCAATGTTGTTAGTGTGTGTTGTGCTTGTATGACTGGATCAGACACAGCAGTGCTGCTGCAGTTTTAAAAGCCTTAGTGTCACCGCTGGAATGAAAATAGACCACCAATCAGAAATATCCAGCCAACATTGTCCTGTGGGCAGTGTCCTGTGTACACTGATGAAAGACTAGAGGATGACAAACACAAACAGTAGAAACAGATGAGCTTCTGTCTCTGATTATACATCTAAATGGTAGAGCAACCAGGTAGGAGTAGACAGTGAGTGGACATAGTGTTTAAACAGTCCCACAGCACTGCTGTGTCTGATACACTCATACAAGTGCAACGCACACTAACATGCTCATTGCAGTGCTGAGAATGACCCACCACCCAAATAATGCATGTTCTGTGGTGGTCCTGTGGCATCTGGCCACTGAAGAAAAGGGTGAAAGGAGGTTAAGTATGTAGAAAAACAGATTGAATACAGTCTGTGATTATAGAACTACAATGTGCTCCTGTATGGCTGATTAAATGAACAGTGTCGAGTAGATGATCAGAATGTTTCACATATAATATTCAAACTAATTTCTCTTCATATTGTAAAATTAATATTTAGTACATTGTGAAACCTATACTACTGATGTAAAATGTAGTAGATTTTGAACTTTGTCCTTGTGGTAATTCCTTTGTAACCCCCTTGGCCATCCTGATAAAAGTTGAAACTTGAAAATGACAGTAAATCACATCACCCAAGTAAAGTAAATGAAATGAACTCTTTTTTGACACGTTGTACACATTATTATTGTCACAGGCTGTCAGTATTTTGCTCTGAATCCTCTGCTTTGATCTGACCATTAGTAACACACTGCTGCATCTTTTGACTGAATGACTGACTCCCACCCTTTCTAGCAAAGGCAAGTTTAGCACTTCTGCCATCACTAGAAAAGAGTAAAACTGACCCTGTGGGTTAGACTGAATTCACAGAGCTTATGAAAAGCTGCAGTTCGGAACACCCAGTCCTTGAACATGGAATTGCTTTGGCTAGCGTAGCAGTAAATTATGGCTGAGCGGCAATTCCTGAGCTGATGTGTTGAAGAACGGTGAGAAACAGATTGGTTTACTGCTCCCTATCATTAATAACTCTTTTCAAGGTTATGTTCTATGTCTGATGTTTTAATTAAGTATAATAATGTGACTGCATATTTCTTTGAAGAATTTCAGCTTATGAAATCATAGTGGGTGAACAGAGATGGAGAGCATCCTCACTTTAAACTGATGACTGAGTTATTCTTTCTGGTTTCAGTAACGCTTTCTTTGACAGTGCCCTAGGTATCTACCAGGTAAGGGTGAGGAAATGATTTTGAATAGCATGAAGGTCCTGGTACCATCATGTTACAAGGTTACCTAGTTAGTTAGTAACATATACAGTATATACATATACAAGCACCTTTAGATCTAGATTTCCAAAGACACTTTACAATCACCCTATCAACACATATCTGTGAGAAGCGGCAGCCAATTGTACACAGCACACTCTGTACCACAAGTGACCATCCACCTGGAGGATTGAATCGAGCACTAGGGGATTCACCCAGGACAGAGTGCCAATCCATATCTGGGAATACAGGCATACTCACATTCATACACACTCATTCCCACACCTCTGCAATTTAGAGTATCCAATTAGATCTAGGTCTATCCCTATATACATTACTTTACACTAAAAATGTCTACGTTTCACAACCAGAGTAATAAAATATGTGAGGCTGGGAAGGGATGAAAATATATGTTCATGAGTAAAATATGAGTAACAAATATTGTAAATTGTAGTATTAAAGTGACTATTTTGTATTACTTGATAGTTCATTCATAAAGTTACCATAACTGGGCAAGTCAACCAACTGCTGTTGGATTGTTGGATATGTTAATGCAGTACACCAGTCCTAAAGGTATAATGTATAACTTTGCTGACCTCAACCCTGCAGAACATCTTTTGGATAAATTCGAACATTGATTGCATCAATTTAACATCAGAACCTGATCTCATGAAGCCTGTGTTGAATGAAATTCCCAAAACACATTCCAAAATGTTGCAGAAAGCCTTCCCAGGAGGCTGTTATAGTCGCAAGGAGAGGCTAATGCCATATTATTGCCCATGGTTTTGGAATGGGACATCCAACAAGCTCATATGGAGTAGGTGTAATGTGTTTAGGTCAAGTGTCAACATGGGTTTGGGCCACAGTGTGGGTGTGAAGGTGTCCTTAGCGTTAAGAGTGTTCAGAGAGTTCAGTATGACATTTGTTCCACTGTTTAAGAATTGTCTTTGTTCTAATATGCTTTTGGGAACCAAAAACTAGTTGCATATTTCTAACAGTGCAATGCTGTAGGTGAAGATGTGTTTTTATGTTAACAGAACATTTAATTGCACCCATCTCTCCGCATCCCTTTTATGCTTCCTTCTAGACCATTCCTAGACTTACTTTCTGTTCCAGTGTTTGGCCATGGTTGTCCATGCTCAAGGTGCATTTTCATGAGAGGGCTAAATGGATGAGTGGTCTGAGCGATGCGTCACAACATCTAGCTGGAACTTCAGCACCAGTACTGCAAACAATATGAGCCCTTGTCTGAATTCAGAACAGCTTCCCCTGTTCACCCAGAGTCCACTGACACAGTCCTGCTTGCTTTAAAAATGCATAAGGATTATGGGGGTTGAGCGCACTGGGATCATTTCAAATGTATTAAAGACTGAGCCAGGGGAAAAGAGAGAACAAGGTTCTGGGAACAAGGTCATCAAGTGTGAGCAAAGTGCTCCAGGGTGTGAGTGGGTGTCTGCAAGAAAAGAAATTAGCTACGATTAGATTAGCATCTAAAATATAACGTTGCAAAATGAGTGCACTAAAGGAACTGTAGACAACTGAGCATGATTCAGTTTATAACTCACCAAAATGCAGAGGAAGGTCAATTATTCTGATCTCATCTAGTGTATTCCTTTAAAAATCAAGGATAGCTTGGACTATTTTAAAGCAGCATTATAAGTATATCTTGTGCCTCTACTCCCACTAGTTGGGAAGAGGAATTTGCACTTTGAGATGTCCCTAAAAGACACACATTACACATGCATTTATGGACAAGCTGGGAGATACAGAGCTGTCATTGTAAGTGTCCTGCCTGCTTCACAAAAGTTACAGAGTGCAGTTAGCATTATGTAGAGCCTGTGCTGCCAATGATGGAAACACTGTTACAGATAGTGTTACTTTAAGGGTTAAGGTTAGGGTTAGAAATGCTACATAGTCTTGATTTAATTCAATACAATTTGATACAGTTTGAAAGTATGTATGTTGAAATTGGGTATAGTAACATTGTGTTATCAATCACAATATGAAATGTTACCCACTGTTTTATCAGTTACAATAAGTAACAATGTTTAACTTGGACAGGACAATCCAAAGAAGGACTTGGTGAAGACAATCCAAAAAATTAGAAGTCAGAAATCCAAAATCAGTATACACAAATCAAAAGGTGGAAATCCCAAAACAGAATGACTAGACAAAGGTTCAAAACAAACAGAGATCAAAACAGGGATTAAATGCTCAGTCTAGCCTTGATGTTTTATTGACAGCAAAAGTTTCTACCTTGAACACCTTTCATGAAAATCAAACTTGTGCAGTGTCTTTCTGATGGTAGATGCTGTACTTTAACATCAGATCTGGCAAGAGCTACTTGTAGGTCCTGTGATTTCATTTTAGGGCATTTCGAGACCTCCTTACCCATACTGTAGTGTGTCCTTAGGTTGACCTTGCCAGAACCTGACCTGGCAATGTCAACAGCTGTATCACTTAAAAGTATGATTTCTAATTGTCCTCCTACTATTATCTATACTTCTCTATTTTTCTACAACCTTTTATGTCTTATGTCTGTGCTATACTCTTTCAACCACAGGAGGATGGGTTCCCCTTTTGAGTCTTGGTTCCTCTCAAGTTTTCTTACTCCTAGCCTGAGGGAGTTTACCGTGCCATTGGTGCCTGCTGGCTTGCCCAATTGAGGCTTGAATTTTGTAAAGCTGCTTTGTGACAACTCCTTTGTTGTAAAAAGCTCTATATAAATAATTGATTAATTGATTGATTGATTGATTCATTCATTTGATGTGAAGCAGTTCGGAGGGCAAAATGAGTAGCATTAAGGCTGGTCTGGCAACCTATTTCATGTCTGGATTTTTATACAGATGAAGTCCCCCTTGTCAAAAGGGGGGGTGGGGTATGTTGAGAGGGGCCCTTTATTCAGTTTAGTTTTGTTGAAAGGGGGTCCCTTTTGTTCGGTTTGTATTCAGTCAGTGTTGTGGTAGGTGATTGTCAATACCTACAGATATTTTTCCCAGTTCTCTCAATGGCCAGTGGCATGAAAAAAAGGCCAAAAAAAGTTAATGGGCTATGGGTCTAGTTTCAGAAATGTGAACAGGAAAGCCAATAATATCCAAGTATGATGCTGGAAGCAGCAATGATAGCAGTTGTTTGGATCAGTCAGTCTGTGGCATCCTTGCTTAGTATGTCTCTGTATCATATTCTCTCCTTTTGCTTCAGCTTCTCCAGTTTAATTGCTTTAAATGCTTCCAAAGGTGACAAAAGCAAGTTTGTTTCTATTGTTTTCACTGCACAGCTCAGTGATACAATACCTTACAAATGGTGTTTCAGTGATCTGGCACACAGTAAGCACACTTGATTGAACAAGGCCAGGGCTGCATCCCAATTGTGTATTACACACTAATACTATAAGTTATAGCAGGACTGCCAACCCTCGCGCATCAGGCGTGATACTCACATACTTGGCTGTAATCTCATTCTCACGCAACATTTGCCATTTCTCAGGCATTTTACCAACCCCTCATTTCCCTCACCTCCCTTGCTCCAGATTTCACAGATTAAACTGGCAGCAGGGCTTTCTCAACAAGTTTAGCTCAACGAGCCTCTCAACCTATCTCAGACTCTATCATGAGCATGTCTGCATAGGGAAAGGATGGTGAAAAGTTAAGCTGTTTTCACATCGAATACAGTATACTTACATCCATGCAAACTGCTGTCCACACCATAAGTGAGAGGCAGACTCTCCATACAAATATATGTCAAAAAAATTCCATTCAAACATAAAGTGACATATATGATGCTTGGGCACATCTAACCTACTGTGTTTAGGTGTATGTGGTATATGTGTTCCTCTGAAATGTAGATGTAGAATGTAGAACATTCACTGCCGCAATGCACTCATTTACCTCTACGCTTGCAGTGAGCATCTGCATTGTGCATCCCATTGGACCTAATGTGTTTGAGAGCGTGTGTTTGAGAGTGGGGTATTTTTCCACATTCTGCATAAAGCAGCTTTAAGAAAATTCTGAGTCTGTTGCTGACAAAAGTCTAAAAATATTGGAATTAGATATATTTCTAAAGAAAATTATTAACTTTATTGCTAGAAAATTTAATTTAAAATGTACTTATAATATTAATCATATTTTGCTAGTTAAAGTGGTTAAAAAGCTAGATTATCTAGGTGAAAACATGCTCTTGAGCAACATGCTTAACCAGTTCAACCAGCATAACGTGGCTTGGTCAAGCCATTCATGTTGGTCATGCTGGTCTACCAGCTTGGTCTTGCTGATTGACTAGCATGGTCAAGTTTGGTCATACTGGTTGTTTAGCTTGGTCAGTTTAATCATGCTGGTATAGTAGCATCTTAGCTGCTAAACCATCAAACCAAACCAAAACATACCCTATTCTGGTCAAAAGCTTGCTGGTCAAACTTCTTGACCATCTTGAGTTAATAAGGCAGATTTTTTTTCAGCAGGATACTTTTGCTCCTCTAACATACTGAATATCATCACGGAAACATCTGACTAATTACATTTTGCTCTCTTTGGCTGTCATTTAACAAGCACATTTTAGCCAGCTATTCATTTTAAATCAGTTGTCTAATACTAAACTAATACTACCAATGAACCTCTTCATCTTCATCATTGGTAGGTATGCCTACCAATGAATAAGTATTGTCTCTTCATCCCATACTTCTACCAAGTCCTGTCTCTTTATCCCCATGCCCGTACAAATGAACCACTAACAGGAAAACCAATGAAGGGAATCACTGCTAACTGAATGTCCACAATCATTGCTTTGGGTCCCTGTGTGCATATTGGACAATCTGCTGGTTCCCCCTCTTCATGTAGGTTTGGTGTGCAATATTTCAATTAGATCATCCCCATCATGACGTGACCCTTTGTCATCTGCTTTAAATGCATTCAAAGAATTCCCTGAAGTATACTTTGCTTGCAAAGGATGCTACCAAACCAACAGTCAGAATGAACAGCTTTCACAATGGGACGACCTTATATAGTCAGCCAGGTATAGCGATAAAGCATGTCTTGCTTACGTAAGACGGCCGAGCTTGAAACATGAATCATTTGCCCATCTCATTATGTTAACCCTGTTGGTTGACAGCCTTTTATTAGTTGAATATCAAATTAACTGTGTGTACACATTAACAGTACATTGTGACCATCCCTTTTCCACCCCTGGACTGCCCTGATCCACACCTGATTGTGGCTGAGGCAGACCTACATTAAAGTTGCTAACTTTTGGAAAGTCTTGTTAGATGCAATTGGACTTGAATTGGCTTAAAACTAAACACTAAAATAAACATCAACAAAGTTAAGGTTAAGGCCAAGGCAAACACACTGTACCTTGGATAAAACATCCTTGAAAACTCAGTGATGTTGTTTCTGTGCTTCCTTGCTTGTTCAGTGTGTTATTTTCTGAGAAGGAAAATGAATTTTTAATCTTTGTTTGAGTGTGTTCTTCACATATCAGTATAAATGCAACAACAGTAGTATGAGATCAGAAGAAAATCAGGCAGATTTTTGCCCCAAATTATGGTACATCTTCTGTTCTTAAGATACTTTTGCTGTTTTACTTATTTTATATTCTATTTTATTTTACCTATAAATATGTGAACTAATGAGAAGAACTTTCCACAGTAAACAGCACTGCTGGGTAAAGGCCTATTTCTTGGAGTCTTATGAGCCCAACTTGTTGCAGTAGTCTCCAGGCTCTGTATATATGACAGTTCATGGCATTGCCTTGTTCATCATGCCGTAGCCGTACTCTCTAGAGCGGACCCATTTAGCTGTCCTGGAATCGTTTTTTTAGACACCCCTATCCAGGCCAGACCCATACTTTCATACCTGACAAAACCTTTGGAGCGACCCATTTCACAAGACCCAAGCTGTGTTTTGGTCAAGGGTAGGTGAGACAATAATCCCGATTCTCACCAACCTCCCTGCCTCGCTAGGCCTCTTTGCTTTCCCAGGGGCAGACAAAGACCACTTTTCTGAGCCACAGAAAAGCCTTATTAATTGCTGCCCTGGCCTATGAGGTGGCAAGAAATGGAGCATCCTGTTTGAAATATTTCCCTGACACCTGAAATATTTCACAGATGCCTTTTAATGCCAAATAAATCATGGGGGCCATTGTTCACTGTCCTGTATGATTTTCTTTTTAAAAACTGTCACAAAGATAACTAACAAAAGCATCTGAGAGCACAATTCAATCCATTTGAAATCATTAGTTCATTGTCATGTATGTCTCCTCCCTGTGGTCTGTCTGTTTTGTTTACATTCCCATGTGCTTTTGAGCACATGTCATGTCTCCTCCCATTCCCAGCTGTGTTCCATTTGTAACCCTGCCCCATCGTCATCATGTCCCAGCCATGTCCAATGTGACTGTGTATATAAGTCCCTTGTCTTTTGTTAGTCCTTGTCGGTCTTTGTGGCTATGTGACTGCTTGTGTGCCTTGTTTTCGTGGTTACTTGTCTTAGTGTTAATTTGTACCCTGTCAATAAATACAACCCAGTGTGTACATCCACAACTACCTGTGTCGAAGCGTTACATTCATCCACCCAAATATTGTTTAACATTTCAGAAGCATCTTTAGCTAATGGTAAAATATTTTTCTGAATTATCACTGGACATATTGGCAAAAATGCAAAGGTCTTACATAATTTGCACAGAGAGACCTTTGATCTGTAGAGTGTCAGAATGTTTTGGATTAACTACCAGGTCACAGACAGTAGTAGTTACTATATGTGTACTAGGTACTAGGTGCCTAATGGATATGCAATACTCTGCAACAATCCACAGAAATAGCATTAATTGTGTATTTTTCCTCATTTGTGTAGTTTGTGCCTACATTACACTTATACACCAATGAAGAACCAGCCAAGCAAGCTAAATGATATCACATCAAGACATTGGAGCAGCTCTTCCGCTGTCTCTTCAGACCCTAGGCAAAACATGCCCAGGATAGTCTACAGTTTGTGTACTGGGCAGGTGTTGGTGTGGAACATGCCATCAAGTACCTGCTACACCAAGCCCACTTGCACCTAGATAAGGGGAATAGCACAGTGAGGATCATGTTCCTGGACTTCTCAATTACTTTCAACACCATCCAGCCCCTTATGCTTCAGGACAAACTGATTGGGATGCGTGTGGACCCCTGCCTGGTCACCTGGATCTGCAGCTAACTCACTGACAGGCCGCAGTACATCAGGCTGAAGGACATCACATCTTACACTGTGATCAGCAGCACTGGAGCACCCCAGGGCACAGTGCTGGCCCTTCTTCTCTTCACCCTGTACACGGCAGGGTACTGCAGACTTCTGCTACAACTCAGAGCAGTGTCACATCCAAACGTTTGCTGATGATACAGCCATCATTGGGTGTGTCAGAGAAGATAGAGGGGAGTATAGGAACCTGGTGAGGGACCAATAGACTTAAAAACTCTTTTGTCCCTCACGCCATTAGATTATACAACTCCTCTTTGGGGGAAAGACAGGTAACAGGAGGATAGTGTACAGGATGGAAAGGAGCAGTAACTAGTAACCAGTAACCTGTTAACTGACCACCAAAGCTCAACTGGTCTATGTGCAAGAATGGTGACACAAGTCCTATAATAATGTGTAATAATGTGCAATACCTCTCCTACTGGAAAGACATGCTTTCATATACTCTCCATATTATATATCCTAATATAGTCTCTATATTATATATTCTCTATATTCTCTATACTCTTTTATTATTATTATTATTATTATTATTATTATTATTATTATTATTATTATTATTATTATTATTATTTTCTTATCTGTCTGTACTTGATGCTTCAGCTGAAACCTTAATTTCCCTGAGGGAATCCTCCTAAGGGATCAATAATGTTCTATCTATCTATCTATAAGAATAAATAAACAGTGAACAGACTCAGTGGTCAGTAGTCAGAATGTGTTGTTGGCCACTAAAGATATTTATATGTTTGTTTCAAGAAGTTGCTGACTTCTTTAAACACTCTATGGATTTGTTCAGTTCCACCAACAGCTCTGATTTACTTTAATGACAGACTGAGTCAATAAAGTAGGTATTGGTTCAAATTAACTAGGTAACAAGGCTAAAATAAAGTGAAGGAGGCCAGAGAGTAGAGTACAGAGCTAAGATGGAAACCAAACTGGAGCAGAAGAATAAACTTTAGAAGAATGAAATTTAGAGTTCTTTTATGCTTTGATAAGTTCAAATCCCTGTCCTCTATACTGTTTCAGTCATTCACCTCACATTGCAACCACAGCAGGGACAAATCACAGTCCCTCCTTCCTCAAACACAAGCATTTGCACGTTTGACCACAAGCAGCACCTCTGTACTACACCTATATTCACTGCTGACAAGAGTCAAACTCAAAATACTTTTTAAAATACACACACTTGACACACAGTAGAAAAGATTGACCACTGGCCTGGTTTGCACTTTCCATTCTAGTTCATCCCAAAGGTGTTTGATGGGGTTGAGGTTCTATGCAGGCCAAAAGTTCTCACGCACAAGGGCCTTGACCAAACTTTTCAAAATGTTAAACAGTTAAAGCATACAGATGTCCAAAATGTCTATGTCTATGGAGAGGCATTAAGATTTACCTTCCAACAGGTGGTCTGCTTTACGCCATTGAATCCAACAAATGATGTGCTTGGTGATGGAAGGCTTGCATGCATGCCCATGCCATGAAGCTCCCTGCACACAGTTTTTCTGCTAATGTTAATGCCAGAGGAAAGGATTGAAGCACTGGGGTCTTATGAACACTATGGGTCTGAGCACCTTCTCTGTAACTTTACATGGTAAGTGGTTAATAAAGTCTTCCAAATGTCAAGAATAGCCCTCACAGTGGATTGTCTAGGAGGGAAGATATTTCACCATCTGAATATGCAACAGTGGCATCTTAGTCTGTAAGCTCTATAGAATTACTTTTTCTTTCACAGATGTTTGTAAAGGCAGACTGCATGACTAGTGCTCATTAATTATGAAAAAGATCTGTCCTTTTGTCAATATAGTGCATGTCATAATTAATTGGGCATACATTTTAAGTTGTATAGGTGATGCTGCTTGTTCTAGTCCTGATTGGTCTGAATGGGCAGAAGGGGAGAAGGATGGGGAGGATGGGGAGACAGGGCCGGTTCATTGGAATGGGGAAGGAATGTGTAAAAAGAGCTGATTCATTGGTAGAGGTATGAGTATGACTATGTGAGTATGGTTGTGAGACAGGTCCATTTCACTGGTAGGGATATAAGACAGCTTTGGATCATTGGTAGGTCTATGAGAATGGGGAGATATGGCTGAGTCATTGTAAGAGGGATGGGAAGACAGTTCTGACTCATTGGTAGGGGTATGAGGATGGGGAGACAGCTAAGGTTCATTGGAAAGGGTATGATAATGTTGAGACAAGTCTGGTTCACTGGTATGATTAAGGGGATGGTGAGACAACTCTGGATCATTGGTAGGTGTATGGGCATGTGGAGACAGCGCAACTGAGCCTAAAGCTATGTTTGTTGAGCCTGACACCATGCAGGGTTTACTGGATTTACTATGAACATTTACTAAAGGTCTGCCTGCTTTGATTAAATGTCAGCCCAAAGCGGAGCGAAATGTAAACCCTCTGAGTTTTCTGTTATGAGTCACTAATGTTGTAGAAGCAAAGTAGTCTGTTTTATTATGGACTATGTACTAAGTTCTGCTTTTTAGGATTTTTGCTTTTTATGTTCAGTCAGTGGTGTTCATTGACACCTGGTTAGTGTTGTCTTTTTGTTGTTAACATGGTTTTTAAAAAATCTATCTTGATCCAACTTTTAAAATGCCTCTCCTTTGTTTTATTTCCATTTCAGATGATTGTGCAAACCCCATGGCCCCTTCTGCAGTCGCCATGACTCCACCACCTCCTACTAAGATGCTAGAGCCAGCCACTGTTGCTGCTTCTCTTTCTGCCAAGCCTAAAGCTGCTCCAGACCTGTAGCCTGCGAGTGCCATACCGGTTCCTCTGCTTCAGGGAGCCAATGCTTATGCTGGAGCTTCTGCATCTCTTCCACCTGCTGTCCTGTTGTCCCAAAGCCCAAACACACTGACAGCATGGACACATCTCTCCCTTTGCCTCAGATGGCTCAGGAGCCAGAAAATCTTCCTGTAGATCTCATGGAAAATGCAAAGAACATGGAATCTGAGATGGTGAAAGAGAAAGAATCAGATTTAGTGGTCACAAAACCTATTGAGACCACGGCCTATGTCAGACCCCACCTCTGTATCTATTGCTTATGCTATTCTCCTGTTGAGGTCCCACCTACTATTCAACAGAAGGTAATAGGGGAAGACACTTTTGGTGGGGGAATTTATTTCATGAACAAAAGTAAAATACTGACATGTCCTGCCTGATACACAGTATCATGTATCGTAATGTGATTTTCATTGTCACCCACCTTTAGATGCTGTGAGCAGGTCCTTGTTCCCACAGGTCTGCCTCAGGACCAAATAGAGCTGCATGAAGTGAAGCCTGAGGCCAGTGTTGAACCCATGGCTGAACCTTGGTCTACCCGAGTCTGCATTCAGGTTGAGTATGTACATGTGGACGGAGCAGTAAACACACACTGGAAGACACATTTGGCATTTAAAGTGGGATTTAATTCAGATGGAAACACGATTATAGATTATATGGATTATAGCTCCTTTCAGAGTCCTGCACATTTTAATGATATATCTTTAGGTTACTCTGATCCTGAGAAATGAAACATAGAAAACCAGCATATATAAGGGAGAAAAAGCTGTGTGACTGTGAGTTTCTGCTGCACAAAAAATATAATTGTACTGTAGCTGTTCTTATCCTACCAATAGCCTGATTGGTTGATACAGTGCTTCTTTTGCTTCCTTTAATTTTTGGCCTGATTCTAGCATGTGTGTGTGTGTGTGTGTGTGTGTGTGTGTGTGTGTGTGTGTGTGTGTGTGTGTGCAGCCTCATCACTTCATTCAGATGGAGAAAAAATAAACAAGAGAAAAACATTCTCCAGGATCTGCATCGTGGTGCAAAACGTTTTGGACCTTAGACAAGCAAATACTTTACCATTCACTGAAATTGTTTACTGTTTGTTCTTCTTTTTTCTTTTGGCTTTTCTTTCCTTTTTTTCTTTTTCATTGTTTTTTTTTTTTCTCTTTCCTTCAATCTTTGATCTTTTTTGTTCATTTTTCCTTTCTCTTATCTTTCACACTTCTGTTTCTTTCTTCTTAAACATTTTTAGTTATCGTTTTGCAAATATAATCACAGTACTTGAAGTCAGTTTGTTCAGAGTAGTCTATGGTTGCCAAATAAATACTGGTCAAAGCTTATGAATGGCTCCATGTAAACTCTTAGATGATCCACACGTTGTGGGCAGTTACATGCCAATATTCTGAGCTTCAAATCTCAGGATCAGAGTAACCTACAGTAATGATACACATATTACAACAAACTACAAGACATACCCAACATAAGTGTCACTGTGAGAAGAAATATCAGACTAAGCACAATGACTGGTTTTGGTTTATGAAAACACACAAATGTGATAAATTGACCTGTGGTGAAATTAATAAAATATGAGACTTGCAGAATATGGACCCTTTTAAAGGCCAGTGTCATGGAAAATGGATTTCTCCTGCAAAATGTTAACATTAACACAATACTTGATTGAGTGATCTTAGTAATCAACTTGGAAGATGCATAATTGCATCCCCTGCATATGATTATTGGTTCTCAGATCTAAAAATGCACTTTTCTGAAATGCTTCAGTGTTTAATATCATGTTCTTTTGTAGCTTGGTGCACTGCACTTTAAAAACCTGCTCCTGGTATCCCTGGGCAGCAATGGAGGCTCTGGAACCAAACCCAGTGTAGACCAGGGTACGACTTCCCTTACTCATTTACTAACATACTCTGCATATAATTTACTTTGATTTGGTGGCACTTTATTATGATGGTTCCTTACTGACTTTCTTACAGTGGTAGTGAATGGATGGAAAAATATAGCTTTGGGCCAAATATATCTAATATCTATATCTAATATCTATATCTATTTATTATCCAGGCCCATCAGTGGAAGTGAGTTTTAAATGTTTATTGGGGTCTCTGTATGTATCCCTCAAGCACTTTAATCATGTGTAATTGAAAAAAGTATATATTTTAGTTCAAAATCTTCTCAAAACTATGATAAAATAGTGTAACAACTTTCTGTGAGGGAGCTTTTAGAGATTCGTGCATCTGGTTCCATTCATCACTGTTCTAAACAATTCTGACTCATTTTCATTTTTATTCTGTCTGATACACAATATCATTATGAGTTTGTTTTTCTGCATCATATACATTTCATCAGAAAGGTCTCCTGCCTGAGTAGGTCCCCTTGCCTCAGGTCCCTGAAGAGTGAAACCAGAGCCAATCCTGTGGCTGAACCTGAGCGTCCATCATTGCAGGAGAGTACCCTGCTGCTCTGGAGGAGAAGAAGGATGTTGAGATAAAAGTGAAGGTGGTTCCTGCTGAGGAAATGATTTTGCAAAGCAAAGGTGCCTTCGTTTCTTCTCAATCATCACAATTAATTCAGTAATCCAGTGCTGAATATTGCTGAGCATAAATCAATCAAGGAATATCAAGACAGAACTTTGTAGCCCCCTTTATCCCTGACCTTTAATGGACACAACCCGGCAGGACCACCACAGAGCATGGATTATTTTCAGCACTGCAGTGAAACTGATATGGTGGAGGTGTGTTAGTGTGCATTGCACTAGAGTGAGTGGGTCAGATACAGCAGTGCTGCTGGAGTGTTAGACACTCCTACCCAGTTGGTCCAGCTTGTAGATTTATAATCAGAGATATAAGCTCATCTGTTTCTGTACAGCTTGTGTTGGTCATCCTCTAGTCCTTCATCAGCGCTGACAGGACACTGTGATTTATATGTTACTGCTGTGCAACACACACTACACACCACCACCGTATCAGTGTCACTGCAGCGCTGAGAATGACTCACCATGCACATAATACCTGCTCTGTGGTGGTCCCGTAGGGTCCTGACCATTGAAGATCAGAGGGAAAAGTATGCAGAGAAGCAGATGGACTACAGTCTGTAAATATAGAACTATATAGAGCGCCTGTATGGTAAGAGGAGCTGATAACAGGGACAGTGAATGTAAAAACAAGGAGCTGGTCATAATATTGTTTGGTTGGTGTATGTCAAACCTGAACTTCTGTATACAAAGTCCGCAATTGTAGCTCTAAATGTCAATTTACAGCTGCAATAGCAACACTGCAAATCCCTTGAGGTGCCTTTTGGAAAATAACATTATTGCTTTGTTATAAGTAGAACAATTAAATGAAAATGCTTCGGTATTAAACAGTGTGCTGTATTGACGTGCATAGATTTGCACTTGGCTTGCCCTCTCCAGATGGGTGGAGCTGTCTTGCCCCAAGTGGAGGAGTTCAAGTATCTCGGGGTCTTGTTCACGAGTGGGGGTGAGAGGGAGCGTGAGATTGACAGGTGGATCGGTGCTGCTGCCACAGTCATGCGGTCGGTGTATCGGTCCGTCGTGGTAAAGAATTTACCACGATTTACTGGTCAATCTCTGTTCCTACCCTCACCTATGGTCATGAGCTGTGGGTGATGACCGAAAGGACAAGATCGTAGATACATGTGGCCGTAGGGTGTCCGGGTGCTCCCTTAGAGATAGGGTGCGATCCATGGTCACCCGGGAGGAGCTTGGAGTAGAGCTGCTGCTCCTCTCCTCAGGATGCCCCCTGGACATCTCCCCGGGGAGGTGTTCCAGGCACGCCCCACCAGGAGGAGACCCAGGACATGCTGGAGGGACTATGTCTCTCGGCTGGCCTGGGAACACCTCCCAATGTATCCCATTTTTCTAGGTTTCATAACTCAGGATCAGAGTAACCTATGGACATGACACATATCATAACAAACTTCAAGAGTTACCCTATTTATCCATGGCATTATTGTGTGATGAATTATCAGCGAATAAAAAGTCCTGCTGACATACATACTGTTCATACCGGAACAGCATATTTGTTTAAAGTCCTCCAATTTTACTGTACTGCCTCATTCCATGTGTTTCTCTGACTTTCAGTGATGGATCTGAAACTCTCAGTTTGCACATGTATTGATGAGGTGCATGACATTGAGTTTAACACTCTATTTTAAAGTGATTTGATATTAAAAGTATTGAATTGACACCCATTTTGTCTGACTAGTAGTAGTTTATTTGTAGTTTATTTCTGCCTTTTATCACTTAACATAGAATATACATACTATGTGATCTGGTTTACCCCTCATACCTGAGCAGATCTGTGTTTGATGATGTTTTTCTTGTGTTTGTGTAGACCCATAAAAAGACCAGGGCTCAACTGGCATATTTACACACACTGTTAATTCTGCAAGAGTGTTTAATTAACAATCAACCCTTCAACAGGCCTATTTGCTATTTAAGTGGGGGATAAAAAGCTCTTTAATTCAAGTTTAAAATATTTTATTATATTATTATAAAATGAATGCCATGCCAAGAGATGATTAATCCTTAGTTCATTATTTCCTGAAAAAGTTAAGTAGTAGTTTCATGAAATTATTGTTTTGTTGTCTATTTTTTTTTTTTATTACTCAGAGCCGGACAACCCTTTATGCTCAGTATGCATATTGCATAGGGTCCCACAAATTGAAACTGCCTGTATCCCCTTGCCTCAAGTTAGGTAGACTTAATGTTTATATTAATCTGAATATGAAGAAAAAGTGTCCTTCAGGACATTAGAAGTAGAAAAAAGGCTCCACAGTTGGAGAAAAACAGACAGGTGAACTTGTGATCATTTTTCTTAAGGCTGGATTGTTAATAAGTAACCATAGCCACAGGAACTTTCAATTCCACTTTAAATGCTGCTGCCAAATTCACACAGTCACTCCTGGCTTATGCAATCAATACTGGCTTATTTCTATAATGAAAATTACTGGCATTTTCATTACACCTTAAAAAGTGAAGCAGGTACAGGTACCTGTATGAAGCTGCTGCACCACTGAAAATCACTGCAAGCTGGAGAATAAACTACACTGCCTTTTTTCTTTCTTTTTTATTCCACCTTAAATGTTGTAGCTCTTATAAAATTAGTGCTGGCTCCTTGTTCAGTTAAATTCAAGTGATACTTGGATTTGTACCATTATATTATTTTAATTAAAATGTTAAATGTGTTTGTACACAACAAAAAGTCCAGTGTTGAATTAACTCCCACAGAGTTGATTTCAACACTTTTTCAGGGTTTATATAGTTCCACACTTTCCTTCTTTTTTTAACTAACAAAACAAGTTTAAAGTGGGGAGATGAGTGCTCAAGGGCACTTCAGTCCTGTCCTGCTAGTTGAGGGAGTCAAAACAGCAACAAGGCTCATTCCAGTCACAAGGCTGGTTCTCTAACCACCAGGCCACAGCTGCCCAATCTGGGGAGAGCACAAACGCATTGCCCCACTATCAGAAATTATGGGTGAGGGGAGTTTAATTAGGTCTTTGCAGAGTTGAACATTGCTGGATTAACTGTGACCTGATCAACTCTTTCAAATAACTGCAACACTGAACACCATTTAAATCCCAATGTGTTAATACTGAATTAAAACAAACTCATAGAAATGTTATCTCTGAAATTTCAACCCTGCAGTTTTTGCTGTGTACTTGTGTGAAACTTGAGTAGGTGAGCTCTGTGAGAACCAGTCCAGAGACAGAGATGGTGATCACACATTTCCTATATTAGTTTAAAAGAAGGTGATGGTTATCTAGTCTAGAGACAGGTATGGTAAACACTGATCACTGTGATGATCACTCCTATTACTTCATTTTAAAATAAGTGTCATGTATCTGTCTTGTTTGACTCCTCTGTCAGTCATTTCACGTCATCTGTTCTGTTTGGTTTAGGTTTCCCCACATGCTTCTTACCATGTGTTTTGTTTTGGTCTTGTCTATGCCATCTGTATCTCATTTGTAACCCTGCCCTTTCATCATTCAGTCCCAGGTGTCAGTAACCATGTCCATGTTTCTTTTGTTTCAGTCAGTCCTTGTGAGTCTATTGTGTTTGATATCTTGTTTGTTGTATAAAATGTTTACTTGGTTAATAGAGCTTTTAAAACTCTGTATGTCTGCTTTTTTGTCAGCTCAGCACACATTCTTGACAGATAGACTCACCTAAATATGGAAGTAGATGGGTTTTATGAGTTTTAAGGAACCCAACCAGCATTCCACCATGAGCCCTTCCACGTGGGTTCTACATGAAGGAGGACTTCAATGGGACTGCAGAAGTCTGTGCAGTTTTTCCTTCTGTCTGTCTCCAGAACTGTGCCAAATCTGGCTCCAGGAACAGTTCAAGGGACATTTGCCAGCTCTGGGACTATGCCCTTCTCTATTTCCCTGTCTCAACCTATGCCAGTGTCTGAGTCCATATCTGTATCCTTTTTCATGCCCATATCTCAGTCTGTTCCAATGTCCCAGTGTATGTTTGTGCCCATGTCACAGTGTCTATGTATCTCCCAGTCTCAGTCAATGTCCAGTTTTAATGTATGTCTATGCCCATGTCCTTGTCCATGTCCTAGCCTATGTCTGATTTTGTTTGTTCCTGTTTCTGTTCATGTCCCTGTTACTGTTTGACATTCCTTGTCAGTGTTTTCATCCCCATTCCATTGCCCAGTCCTGTTGACATGTCTGTTTTTCCAGCCTGGTCTCATGTTCCAGTCCCAGGTGTGTGTAATCATGTTCATGTATTTAAGTTCCTTTGTTTGAGTATTTTTGTTTGATACCTTTTAAGTCAGCGTGTGCTCTGCATTTGTTTTTCTTCATCTGCTCAGTGCACATTCCTGAAAAATAAGGTGATAGTTATTCGATCTCAAGCTTTATTTGTAGCCTAGTTTAGTTACAACTGGACTTTAAACTGGACAGTAATATTGTTCATATTCTTTATCCAATAAACACTGTTTGTTTCTTTATACAGCTGTTATTCATGAGCCAACACAGAAGGCAAAATGGAAGTGAAGTCTCAGGTGCAATAGAGCTCACAGAGTTCAGGTATTATCAGAAATGTTCTTATGGCCCCAGGGAAGTCCATAGTGGCTCTGTTTAGTACTTGACTTCTGTTTATCTGAAACAAATTATTGTATGACTCTTGCACCCATGCATTCATGCTGGAGGAGAGCACAAGGCAGACAAGCACAGGGTAATGTTTTGTTGTAAACAAACAAGACTGTAAACAAACAGAGCCATGTGCAGAAATGCACATGGAAAAAAAAAAAAAACAGAGATGGGCAAGGAAAGACAAAGAACTGGACAGGAGTGTGACAGGACAAGAGCATGACACATGCATGATAGAATGTTTGCAAACAGTGTCCTTTTACAAGTATGATTCTAGATACAAATGAACAGTCATGGAGCTTTAGCAAAACATCACTGTGATCAAATAACCAGAGCTTGGTGCTGTTAGTGTACACGAGAGATCTGAGCCAATCCAGAATGTGTATTTATATTATTTACCTGAAAGGATGCAGGAGAAAAGAGAAACGTAACATCAGATGGTCAAGGAAACATCCCTTCTGCCAGGTTCCTGAAACTAACTAGACTAATTAGATGCTCATAAGCCACTTCATTGTCTGGCAGTAGTGCATGAACTGTGGTTTCCAGCTAATCTGAGGTGAAATGGAATTAGCATACATTCAGTCTGGAAAACTGAATCATAAGAGTCAATCATGGTGGTGGAGATGGTGTGGGAACAGTAAAGTCCTTACTTAACAGTGAAGTCCTTACTTATTCTATTCTATTCTATTCTATTCTATTCTATTCTATTCTAATTGGTCCTCTTTAGAGGCTAGGCCATGCAATGGAAAAGGACTTAATGAAAAGGGATCAATGCCAAAAATATGTCACATATTAATTGGAATAGAATAGTTTGTTAAATTCTCTTGAGGTTCTTCAATGACATTCTTCATATCGGCACATCTAATTTACAAAAATGAAAGGTGAATTTTCTGGAGTTCAGCAGCACTCTTTATTAATGAAAACCTATTAAACCTTTGCTTCCCATCGGAATTCATGAAATGTTTTTATTTTTTATTCAAACTATTTTTGTGCTTGATTTTTATCAATATCTCAATAAAAAAACCAACAGCTTTATATAAACAGTGAGGTCCAATGCTAGTTTTCAATTTAATTTACAGAAGCAAATTAACCCTTTAACTCCATCCATCCATCCATCCATCTTCTTCCGCTTATCCGGGGCCGGGTCGCGGGGGCAGCAGTCTAAGTAGGGAAGCCCAGACTTCCCTCTCCCCCGACACCTCAGCCAGCTCCCCAGGAGGGACCCCGAGGTGTTCCCAGGCCAGCCGAGAGACATAGTCCCTCCAGCGTGTCCTGGGTCTACCCCGCGGTCTCCTCCCGGTAGGACGTGCCTGGAACACCCCCCCAGGGAGACGCCCAGGGGGCATCCGAAACAGATGCCCGAGCCACCTCAACTGGTTCCTCTCGATGTAGAGGAGCAGTGGCTCTACTTCGAGCTCCTCCCGGGTAGCCGAGGATCTCACCCTATCTCTAAGGGAGCGCCCGGCCACCCTGCGGAGGAAACTCATTTCGGCCGCTTGTATCCGCGATCTTGTCCTTTCGGTCATTACCCACAGTTCATGGCCATAGGTGAGGGTGGGAACGTAGATTGACCAGTAAATCGAGAGCTTCGCCTTTCGGCTCAGCTCCTTCTTCACCACAACGGACCGGTACACCGACCGCATGACTGCGGCGGCAGCACCAATCCGTCTGTCAATCTCACGCTCCCTCTCACCCCCACTCGTGAACAAGACCCCGAGATACTTGAACTCCTCCACTTGGGGCAGGACAACTCCACCAATCTGGAGAGGGCAAGCCACCCTTTTCCGGTCGAGAACCATGGCCTCAGATTTGGAGGTGCTGATTCGCATCCCAGCCACTTCACACTCAGCTACGAACCGCTCCAGTGCCTGCTGAAGGTCCTGGCCTGAAGAAGCCATCAGGACAACATCATCCGCAAAAAGCAGAGACGATATCCTGTGGTTCCCAAACTGGACCCCCTCCGGCCCCTGGCTGCGCCTAGAAATTCTGTCCATAAAGGTTATGAACAGAACCGGTGACAAAGGGCAGCCCTGCCGGAGTCCAACATGCACCGGGAACAGGCCCGATTTACTGCCGGCAATGCGCACCAGGCTCCTGCTCCGGTCGTACAAGGACCTGACAGCCCTTAACAGAGGGCCCCGGACCCCATATTCCCGGAGCACCCCCCACAGAATACCCCTAGGGACACAGTCGAATGCCTTCTCCAAATCCACAAAACACATGTGGACTGGTTGGGCAAACTCCCATGAACCCTCGAGCACCCTCCGGAGGGTATAGAGCTGGTCCAGTGTTCCGCGGCCAGGACGAAAACCGCATTGTTCCTCCTGAATCCGAGGTTCGACTAACGGCCGAATTCGTCTCTCCAGTACCCTGGCGTAGACTTTCCCGGGGAGGCTGAGAAGAGTGATCCCCCTATAGTTGGAACACACTCTCCGATCCCCCTTTTTAAACAGGGGAACCACCACCCCGGTTTGCCACTCCAGGGGCATTGTCCCCGTCTGCCACGCGATGCTGCAGAGGTGTGTCAGCCAGGACAGCCCAACAGCATCTAGATACTTGAGATACTCTGGGCGGATCTCATCCACCCCCGGAGCCCCACCACTGAGGAGCTTACAGACCACCTCAGTGACTTCAGCCCGGGTGATGGGCGAGTCCTCCTCAGAGTCCTCAGCCTCACCTTCTACATTAGAAGACGTGATGGTGGGGTTAAGGAGATCCTCGAAGTATTCCTTCCACCGCCCGACGATATCCCCGGTCGAGGTCAGCAGCTCCCCGCCCGCACTGTACAGTGTCGGCAGGGTACTGCTTCCCCCTTCTGAGGCGCCGGACGGTTTGCCAGAATCGCTTCGGGGCCGACCGATAGTCCTTCTCCAGGGCCTCCCCAAACTCCTCCCAGCTCCTGGTTTTTGCCTCCTTGACCGCCCTAGCAGCAGCACGCTTAGCCTCTCGGTACCTGTCGGCTGCGTCGGAAGACCCAGAGGCCAACATGGCCCGATAGGTCGTCTTCTTCAGCTTGACGGCATCCCTTACTTCCGGTGTCCACCACCGGGTTCGGGGATTGCCACCACGGCAGGCACCAGTGACCTTACGCCCGCAGCTCCGGACAGCCGCGTCAACAATGGAGGTTGAGAACCTGGTCCACTCAGACTCAATGTCCCCCGCCTCCCCAGGTAGCTGTGAGAAGCTCTCCCGGAGGTGGGAGTTGAAAGTTTCCCTGACAGGGGGCTCAGCCAGACGTTCCCAGCAGACCCGCAGGATACGTTTCGGCCTGCCAGGTCTCTCCCGCCTGCCCCTCTGTCAGCGGATCCAACTCACCACCAGGTAGTGATTGGTTGACAACTCTGCCCCTCTCTTCACCCGAGTGTCCAAGACATAGGGCCGGAGCTCAGATGAGACAATCACAAAGTCTATCATTGATCTCCGGCCTAGGGCGTCCTGGTGCCATGTGCACTTATGGACGCCCCTATGCTCGAACATGGTGTTCGTTATGGACAATCTGTAACTGGTGCAGAAGTCCAACAACAGAACTCCGCTCGGGTTCTGATCGGGGAGGCCGTTCCTCCCAATCACCCCTCTCCAGGTGTCACTGTCGTCGCCCACGTGGGCGTTGAAGTCCCCCAGCAGAACAACGGCGTCCCCAGTTGGGGCACTTTCCAGTACCCCCCCCAAGGACCCCAAGAAGGTCTGGTACTCTGCACTGCCATTCGGCCCGTAGGCACAAACTACAGTCAGAGTCCTCACTCCTACCCGAAGGCGCAGAGAGGCGACCCTCTCGTTCACTTAGGTAAACTCCAACACGAGACGGCTGAGATGGGGAGCTATAAGCAAGCCCACACCAGCCCGGCGTCTCTCTCCCTGGGCAACTCCAGAGTAGTGGAGGGTCCAACCCTTCTCAAGGAGTTGGGTTCCAGAGCCCAAGCTGTGCGTGGAAGTGAGCCCGACTATCTCTAGCCGGTACCTCTCGACCTCCCGCACAAGCTCATTCTCCTTCCCCCCCAGCGAGGTGACGTTCCACGTCCCAACAGCTAGCCGCTGTGTCCAGGGATCGGGCCGCCGAGGACCCCGCCCTCGACCGCCACCCAATCCACAGGGCACCCGACCCCAATGGTTTCCTCTGTGGGTGGTGGGCCCACAGGAGGAATGGCCCACGTTGCCTCTTCGGGCTGGGCCCGGCCGGGCCCCATGGGCAAAGACCCGGCCACCAGGCGCTCGCTCCCGAGCCCCAGCCCCAGGCCTGGCTCCAGGGTGGGGCCCCGGTTGCGCCGTACCGGGCGACGTTGCGGGGCCTTTTTTCTGATGTTTCATTGGGGTTTTCGACCCTTTAACTCCTAGAACCCAAATCAATTTTTTGCAGGTAGGTACATACAGTTTTCTAGGCTTCATAACTCAGGATCAAAGTAATCTACAGCCATAATACACATATCATGAATTACAATATGGTTTCTAGTGATGATTGTGGTGTGACATCAATATAAGGGAGTAATTTATCTTGGAAAATTCACTTTTTTCCAAATAGATAAAATCCCAGTTTAAATGCCAATGGAGCCTTTCAAAGCATGTTTACTGCTCTGTCCACATACACATGTTCAACTTGCATGCAGACTGCTGATGCAGGGCTGATGACATCACTGAACCAGATATTTGGATATAGAGTAAAATGAGAAGTACATTTTTATTACAACATATGGCATCACATCATGTTTACATCTCAAATTAAGAGATCTGATGAAAGTAACAACGATAACAAATAAATGTAAATTGAACAATAAAAATATCAGTCAAAATTGGCCTGGAACCATAAAGTTAACAGGCATCGTAACTGCATGGTAGTTTAAAGTGATTAAATTGCTGTAATAAAAATTTGGCAAAACTTTGATTGTTTGACCTGACTGTATACATTGGGTGGCGAGGCAGTACAATGATATATTTTCTGTAAACTGAGAAAAAAAATGTATCAGTATGATGTGATGCTTCCAATACACAAGACTAAGCAAATGGAAAAAGTTACAACATGTGACATTCAAAACAATATATCTCAAAACCAGGACCCAGTAAAAAGGCAAAAACCAACAACACAACAAGGAAAAACAGAAAAAGTCAATGCCAATACTTTGTATGTAACTAGTGAGACAAGAAGGTACACTCATGGACACCTGAAACAACTGAGAATTCAGGTGAATTGAAGTTTGGTAACAGTTTATAATTGGCTTGCACATGGTAGACACATGGGTGTCCATAGTATTGAGATAACTGAAGTCTAGAGTGTAGAATTCTTTATTAAATACAGTTTGGAAAAGGTCTAGTAGAACTGAAGTAAACACTATGGGTACTGTGTAAAAGTAGCATCATTTACATTCAAAAACATTTCTTTTTTGGTGGTTTCAGATTATAGACTTAGTTATATGTATGTGAGTGATGTAGCAGTGTGTAGTTTAGTATAGTGGTGGCATTTTACATGGACATGATTTTTGTTAACTTGTTAACTTTCTGATAACTTGTTCTTTGATTTTTGAAGATGCAGCAGAAAATATAAGTAAAAAAAATCATAATTGCTCTGTTGGAAATGTAAATCTTTCAAGACTAAAGGGCTAATTCACACTTTTTAAACAACATTTTAAATAGTATGTTGCATGTAAATATTGCTACAGTTTAAAATGCACTGTTCTGTCCTTTCCCATAGAATAAGGAAAACTAAGCTGTGAAACTGGTTCTTTTGAATTTATTGTTTTTGTGATGTAATGGAAGTCAGTGCAAACAGAAATACATTTTGTTATTTTGGAGCATATAGACCACTCATGAAATTCTGAAAATGTAACTGGCAAATTTAAATATATCAAAAGAGAAAATGGATCCACTCATACCAAGGTGTTTAGATCATATTGTGTTGGAAACCTTACAGCAGCTTAGCTCTGCCCATTCATTATGTTTTAAGGGGTGTTTCAAGACTGTGTTGCTTTTTGAACGTCGCAAAATACCAGCACAAGGGTTATTTAAATATATCACTCTTATGGACCCTTTTGCGCAATGACTCAAAATCATTACCTATTCCGGCACCTGTGTTTAAATACTGCCCCCATTCCAGGGTCACTTGAAAAACTGCTTGGGATGTGCTCTCTCAATCGTAAAATATCTCTGAGAATGGGAGGCTCGACTAAGGTGAGAGATGTAAAGCAGAGCATATACTGTATGTGTCCTCATAAAACATTCACTCAGGTTATAAACCTGCACATCATTTCGATTCTGAATCCTGTGGGCAGACACGCATCATACTCAAGTAGAGTCTGCCAGCTCCACTCGCCTCAGAGAAGAGCAAACAGAGGTACAGAAGTGGATGTTATTGAGACACTGACATTAATAAACTTTATGCTGGAAGTCACCATTCTATTATTAAAAACCTTGGCAGTGGTTATGGCACTTGGTATTCTTGTGTACCCAGTGGCTATAAAATTTTAAGACAATAGTTTTCTAAGATTAAAACGATGAATGAGCCCTTTAAAATGCACCCCATCTGGCAGCATGAAGACACCAGTGGCATACAGGAGGTGACTCAGTTAAAAGAAGAAGGAGAAAAGGATGATTCAGTCTGTGCCTTGGCTAGGACTTTAATTAATTCAGCTCACTGAAAGCATGGCCACTCTTTTGCTTGGGCCAAGGCCTTTTGGAAGCATTTAGCAATTCGTAGGAATTATTCATTGTTTCAATTAGTTGGTTGATGATGAGTGAAAATAGTCCATTGGCACATTTCAACCTCATATATCATAAATGAGCTGAGCAAAATTTGATTCATTTTTAAAGGGAACCTAGACTGCTAAGAACCTTATTCCTGAAAATACTGTACTTTCAATGCTATTAAAATAAGTGCTTTAAGTCTATAAGTCAATGTCTTTACTAATTTTAACAGTTCTTTATAATAAAAAAAAAAAGAGTGCTTATTTAAAGCATTCAAAGCATGCTAACACTCTCAGCTTTACATTTGGCCTCTGTCAGGCCTGTAATATAACAACACTGACTAACAGCTCTGCATTCAGCCTCTGAAAAAGATGTATTATATCATATCTTGTTGAGGAAAGACTAACAAAAGTATGATTACATAAAAAGCCAAAATGAAGAAGTGCTGCAGGGGTCACAATGGTGCAAACAAAAGGATAGGTGCTCCTGGGGAGTGGGAGCAGTAGTAAGAAAACAAGGAATGCTCTGGGAGTGTCGAAGAAATTGCGAGGCATGTGCATCCACACTGGACAGGAGGTGAAGAAATATCTAGAGCAAAAGAACTCCCGGGCACACAATCTAGAGAAACCCTTAAATGAAACATGGCAGAGAAAAAATGCCAATGCGTTGCGGCCTACTCAGCCCTTCATCAGGGCACAAAATGGCATCTCAGGGCAAATCACATGGAAAAGTGTCTATATATAAACAAAGTAGCTGCCCCCTACTGGACAAGAACACTAGGAGAGAGAAAAAAATGAAACTGGGGGAGGAGAGAAAATAAATAAATGAATAAATAAATAAATTAGAGGAGAAAACAAAAGTAGTAGTAGTAATAATAATAATAATAATAATAATAATAATAATAATTATAATAATAATGAATATATAATATAATATAATATAATATAATATAATATAATATAATATAATATAATATGATAAATGTAGTCCTATGACAGACTGTAGTCCATCTGTTGCCCTGCAAACTTTGTGAGCCTCCACACACTAACACACAACCACAGTGTAAATAACCAACCAACAGCGTCCTGGAGGATGACCAACATATACGGTGCAGCAACAGATGACCACTGAAGAACAGGGTGAATGGAGAAACAGACATTATAGGACTACAAAGTGCTCCTGTATGGACAGATGATAAAATGGACAGTGAGTGTAGAAACAAGGAGGTGGTCATAATTGTATTGCTTGTGTAAATCAAGCACTCTTGAATTAGTGCTGGAATGTTTGAGAGGTTATATATATATTTCATTATCTATGTATTTCTGTATGTAGATAACCCTACAAACATCACAAATCAGGCTAACATTAGCTTGTTTAACTGAAAGGATATTTCAGTCCAATTTCAGTTGACATGAAGCGCAGCTGTTCCTCAATCACTCCCATTGTGTAGTCAGCTCCCACACTCAGCTGCATCAGGCAACGCTGCAGTCTCTGGGGCCAGGTCAAGGTTCTCCAGCTTCTTCTTCTTCATACTGACTGGACTGTGTAAATGACTCAAAATATCTACAATTGGCTACATTGTCGTATAGAACAAGAAGTGTAGAAGCGTATGGAACAAATTTATGAGACCAATTACAGACAGTTACAGAGACCAAACTCAGAGTGTATGAGTATTTGATCTGCTTTGTTCTGTTTTTACCTTAGATTCATAGATTTTTAGGCTGCAATCAAATCAATCTCTCTCTTTCTCTCTCTCTCTCTCTCTCTCTCTCTCTCTCTCTCTCTCTCTCTCTCTCTCAGAACTTAAACAAACATTTTGAAAGCTGTAAGAATCCACAAACAGAATGTAGTAGTCATTTCTGACATGAATTCAATGTGAAATCCCAGGCATTTGACACATTTTTTACATACTGACAGCTTGTGAGAAGTCCTGTGCCAAAAAAGTGCCAGTACTACAAGCCTTGCTGTCATTTCACCAAAACAGCTTTGCAGAATAGCCCTAAAAAGTAAAGAGAAATGGAGCCACCAGTTTCACTCCTATATATGTTTTCCTGTGGGGTCAAGTGTGTTAGAAAACCTGCAGGGCAGCGGTATTCCAAGTCAGGTTTGAGAACTGTTGACAGAAAATTAAGATGATGAATTGAGAATAGTGAATGGAAAAGTGTTTATACACAATGATATATACCAACACCACTGAAAATGGTTTATGTCTGCACAAATGATTGGTTTGCTGAGCTTGGATTTCATATCATGCCTTGTTGCTTTATTTTTTCGTCACAGTGTCCATCACATTATTCTTTCCACACTGTAAACTATGTTTCTTCATTTCAAACATGAGTACAAGTGCAGACAGTAGATGAACACAACTCTGGAATTTGAGTCATTCCCTTGTGCTAACCTCGGCTGACCCTCCCAACAACAATCCCTCCAGAACAAGATTGGCTTTGTATTCTTTAATTGCTTTTTTTCCCCCTGGCAGTCATGTTGTCTTTCTTTCGGGTTTCCCCTCATCTCAGCATGAGCTCAGATGGTGTTTCCACCTGTTTATTGTCAGCTCCATATGAATCTTACGGGATAAGAACCGCATCTGTTGTTATGTCCACTCTAGGGTTCATCACCCTGCTTTGTGGAGTGGGCCACAGATGGGCATAGAAGCTGAGAGAGGTGTCACGAATACTATCGGCCCATTCCTCTTTCATTGTTATTATTTCTTAAGTGATAGCATCAGCAAAGCTCAGAGCAATCACCAGAGAGCTTTGTCAAACCCAAGCCCGTCTGGGGCAGAGATAAAACAGGTCTACACTGTTGTTTACCAAAGTACAGAGTTCTGAGTTCCTGTGTTTCAAACATCCCAATCTGACGTAGTCTCCTTCAAACTAGATAAGAGTTGTTTTATCAAGCAAAGTGTTGATAATTCTGGAGCGCATTTGAAAGCTGAAAAATAACTGTTTCAGCCGTTGGTCGCTATTACAATTTTAGCAGTAGCATGGTACAAAGCCTCCAAGAAAGGTCTAAAAGATAAGGGCTTATTTATGCATTCCATTAAAATGAAGCAACATTTAAGAGGACTTCCACTTATTTTTCAACCTTTGTGGGTAAATAAATGATCCTTCAGAGTGATCTGGTGTGAAATGTTTCATTCTAGACAAACTGATGACACAAGGAGACTATGATCAGAACTGATAAGTACAAGACCACAAATAAAGGTCAATGCTTCTATAAACACATCACAGAAGATGAATTGCAAATATACTTGATACCTGAGACATTGTACCACCGCTGTAGTAGCTCTGAAAACAATTTAAGCCTAAAATCACATTTTAATGTCCATAAAAGCAAAGGTGTCAAACAGTCCTTTGGTGCAATCATACTTCATTCTTTACAAACCTTCCATTCTGTATTTTGTTTTTAAAGAAATAATTCAGCATTGTTTAAAAATGAAGTGGTCCATAGTTTTAGGGGACTTGGGGTTTTATTCCTCTCTAATGAGAATGTGTACGTGGAAAATGGAAGTGTCAAGGCTTTCTCTGGGGTGCAGCAATATGGAAATAAACAGTCACGCTTGTTGAACAACAGATAAAAGACAGAAGAGAACAGTTGGTTAGCATGAGTCTAGTGGCTTTATTTAAAGCATTCACTCAGTCAGGTCTCTATGTAGGTGGTCATACAGTTTGTATTTACAAAAGCACATTTTTCCCTTAAAATTATCTGAAATAGTAATTAGCTGTGTTTTTTTTTTTAAAAAAACACTGGCAAAAAAATAACAAGCTAACTGACAAATTTGCTATACCTGTTATTACATTACAGTAGAATATCCCACCTATTCAGTGAGAAAAAAAGCCAATTAAGGAGTAACTCATAGAACCTGAGATATGCACTTTGCCGGCAGTCACATGCCGGTATTCTAAGCTTCACATCTCAGGATCAGAGTAACCTACAGACAAGGGCGTAGATTTGTTCTTAACATTGATGGGGACCAATGAATTTGATTGATTTGTTCCACCCCACTCAGGAGTATTACTGCTTTCCATTTTCAATCTTAATGACTTCTGCTAACATAATATCTATGTGACATCTTTAGCATCACTTACACACACTCAAGCACTTTATTAGAAACTAACACTATGTAAGCAGCGTCTAATCATCCTGCAGGATGTTCAATCCATTTCATTCTTTGAATATAAATGTACTTAGTTGCAACATATATGCATAACCCAAGATTTCCCAAAATCTAGATAAGATATTAAAATAAAAAAAAATAAAAATAAAAAAACACAGCACACAATGTAGGATAGCAGTTTACTCTTCATCTCAGACATTTCAGCTCCTGCTTTTACATAATTGCCTCTTTCCTCATTAGACCAGCTGGCCTCATACCGGTAAGCTGGTTTCCCACCTGGAGCAGGTGAGCAAGAATACTATACTGTTGTTGTCCACTGAAAACCAGGTATCTCCAAAATGGTGACTTTACAGGAGAAGACAAACATGGCCTTAAATTGAATGTCAGTTAATGTAAAATAAGAGTACTTCAAAGTCATTTTAGAGCATTTCTGTTGGCCTTCTCATCCCAAATTACTTTCACAATGTACCAAGTAGCTACAGG
Organism: Acestrorhynchus altus; assembly: GCA_034509495.1. NCBI lineage: Eukaryota > Metazoa > Chordata > Actinopteri > Characiformes > Acestrorhynchidae > Acestrorhynchus > Acestrorhynchus altus. Next base: position 16,549,336 of record CM067516.1, read on the forward strand.
GTTCAAACCATAGAGGAAACTAAAAACAGAAAAAAATGGAGATACATGGTTTTCACTGAATAGGAAGATGGAGGGAGGAAAAAGAGACAGAGCTACACATATAAAAATAGAAATAGCTTGCATATAAGAGAAAAAACACAAAAGTATTTTACAAATATTTTAAAACAGACTTACAATACAGTAACCAATTCCATGCACTTTCTAATACGAGATTCCAGTGTTCAGTCTGTTCACATTTAGACAGTACATCATTTGTATGACATGTAACATTGCAAACCCATAATAGTCCTGCTGTTAGAAGGTCCTAGAAGGCTCTAAATAACCCAGGGTGTATGTCCAGCTTGTGCAGCTTTTCGCAATGTGAATAATTGATTTTGTTTATAGACTTGGGAGACAAAGCGCATGTCTCGGTGGTGTTCCACACGCTGATGAAATCTGCTAATTTGATTGGGAAATGAAGACAGCGGTGCCATCTGGACCTGTCTTCACACACTAAGCCAGGAGATGCTATAAATAGACCTGCCATTCACTACCGCAAATGACAGGATTGGGAATGCCATCAGGTTCAGCGTACGTCTTCGCTAACAAGCCTCAGATGAAGTCTGGCACCTGTTCTAAATGGTCATACAAGGCTCATTTGGAAGGCTTGACAAGATACTACCTTATTTTTTCTTTTTCTTTTTTTAGCTGGTGAGCACTGACCCTTAGCATTTTCCTTACCATTTTCTAGATGTCTGTGGTTCACACTCCACAATATTCAAGCTGTGTAAATCAGGATGGAGAGCTGAAATGTGTGCTCTGTCTTGATATTCAGTGTGGTCCCAGTCTATGTTTGGAATAAAATGCTAGATCAAGGGCATTTCCTAGATATTCAACTATGGTTATACTGTAAGACGTGCATTCAGACTGATTATGGCATCAGTTTTTAATGTTCCCCAGCTTTTAATATCAGACAGCAGTAACATGCAAAAGTAGCCTGGAATATTTACAGAGGCCAAATATTTTCAGCACCATGGACAGAGCCTTGGGTTTCCTCTATCTTTGAGGAAATTGCACAGGATCTGCTCCAGTGAACAAAGTGATATATGAGAAAATTCCCTTACAGTTAACTGCACCATGCGCAGTTCCTGAAGAGAGCACAGAGTGCATTATACATGACAAAACTAAAACCCTCTACAGGGCCACAGAACCCACAGTTTTGTAAAAGGAATGATTTTCTGGTCTGTTCTACAAAACACAGTGATGCACTGCATTAAGTTGATTCAAATATGGACATCATTTCCACAGAAATAAAACACATTTTCTGTTTAGAAGTATGGAAACTAAAGCATAAAACTGTCTTAAATGTAATATATAAATCAGTGACCACTTTATCTGGATAAATACAGAGTAAGTCTAATACAGGGTAAGAGCCTCAATTCTTAATAGTATGAGTTCCACAAGTTGTTCAAAACATTTCTTTAAGACTCTGGCCCATGTTTACATGGTTGCATCACACAATTCCTGCAGATTTGTCAAGAGCATTTTCATGCTCCAGATCTCCTGTTCTACCACATCCCAAAGTTGGATTCAGATTCTGTGACTGGGAAGGCTACTGAAGAACATCAAACTCATTGCCATGTTCATGAAACCAGTTTGAAATTAGTCTTAAGAAGTTATAAGATTAGCGTTGTGTCCGATTAGGGATATACAATGCTCAAATAGGCTGTGGCAATCATGACTGCTTCAACCAATGATTGATTGGTATTAACAGGTCCCCACATCCACCACAAGGCAGTCTGAGTTCATAGATTCATGCTGACCCTATCATCTAAGTGCCTCTGCAGATCCAAGCTTAATCAGACCATGTCACTGACATGTTCAGATCATAGATCAGATTCAATCATATTTTGTCCCCATTCTGATGGTTGTGGTAAACATTACTTGAAGCTGCTGGGATGTATCTGCAATGCACTGCTGCCACATGATTGGCTGATAAGATAATGGCATAAATGATTAGTTGTACTTGTAGAAGCATAAATGTTTCACATATGTTTCACTGTTTTTGAATTTAAATCATTCATATATGATTTTCACACCATTTTCTGTGGCAAAAGCATGTTGGATGACAAAAAACATGTTCAACATTTTACTACCCATTAGTTTATGCCCCATTGCCCTCAACATTTCTGAATGGAGCAAATTAACAAATCAAGGGATCACTTTTTTTCAGTGCAAAATCAGATACCATGCTTCTGTGTGATACAGCTGTTTTGACAGATGTTTTCCTAGTTGAAGTCAAGAAGAAAGCACTTGTCATTTTAGCACTAATGCATTACTATTCAATTAGTAGAAGTAGTCATGCCACAGTGCAGGTTGCATTGATTTAACATCATATCTTCTCTTTAGGGATGAGGTGTGACAGAGTCTTCCGTTTAGCCTGTCTAAGCCACCCTAAATTGATTAGCCTGTCAATCTCCACAAGCCTCACTGAAAGCATTAAAGCAAATCAATTATGCTAATGTGGTTCGGAGCAATCCATTCAAAGTAATAAGACAACCAAAGATACAATTGTGTAGATAACGGCAAATCCCTGTAGACTGCTTGCTTTAAACTATGTAGACTAACTCACATTCGTTTGAGGTCAAGTTATGGGAAATATGTCAAACAATCTTTTCAGGAACTGTTTTAACTGATAGCCATTATTCATGAGGACTTATTGAAGGGCTTCTCGGGGGAAATTACTTTGTCACATCTTGGGATGGTGTGAGTGAGCTGTCAATAGTAGGATGGAGGTGAAGCAGGCCACATTTTATCTTCTTAATGTGGGGTAGCAGAGGAAAGAGACATCAAGATCAAATATAATAGTTAAAACTATCATTCTGAAACCTTTCACACTGGTTGGAGTGGGGGGGGGCATCCATAGAAGAATGATTTTGGTGGCTTATGGAACTTTGCAATGTTCTTTATAGATTCATTTTTATAAATGAGATGTAATTATGGAAGACATTTTTCCTTCACTGGTATATCATATGTAGACCTCAGCTAGTTTAAATTACTTTGCCTGACAGTTACAGACATGCCATATGGGACTGTACACCTATGAAACACTTTTGGTCACAATAAACAATAATGTTAAACCCCTGCATCCCATCACTCTGTTTATTAGGGGATACTTCAACAGTTAGCCTAATTAAGCACAACAAGTCTTGTGACTCTAACCATCAACAAGAATACCATGAAGGTAAACAAAGGAATACATCAATATAACACAATTGAAAAATCTATTTATTGATCATCTATCAATGTACAAACTCAACACCAACAAACAACAAATCAACAGGCACAACACAACCTCATTACTTCACTCATTACTTCACTGAAATTCCTCCATTATTTACAACATAAATCAATCAGCCAACAGGTCTCCAAAATCTGCATTCTAGTTCATCATTATGAGATACTAAATCATACTTCTAAAATAATATAATAATATAATATAATATAGGTTGATAATACTGATATATATATATATATATATATATATATATATATATATATATATATATATATATATATATCATAAGATTTATTAATTATGAAATACTAGCAATCATAATAGTGTGTTTGTAGTCTGTAACTTAGTGAACTGAATATGCATCAAATTAGTAGTGCTAGTTTTGATGAATCTTCTCATAAGTGTATGTAAACACACTTACATCTATATACATACACTTATAGACTTGTGTCATTTTTACTTAGGAAGACCTATTCATATCCATTTCCAATCTCTCAGATTCTGGCTGCTAATGGCAAGCAACATGACTCTGGAGTTGAACCTGCTAGCACATTAGACCTCTGAGCCTCATAAAAACAATTCAGATCAATCCACCCTCATTTCTAATAGAGTCAATGGAGAGTGATTCTTTTCATACATTTGCCCACGGTGACCAAGGTTCTATTTTAACTTTCATATAAAGTTTTTTTTTTTACTCAGACCTGTGCACCACCACTGTCAAATGAGGGATTTGATTCTAGCAATCAGCCCAGACCTCCACCGTTTCTGTTAACTGCCATTTCTTAATTACATTTTAGACTGACGAATCGGCTACCTGAAAATGCTCTCCAATCTTCTTACAGATCTGCTCTGCTTTGTCATCAAATATTCTGCTGATTGGTGGGATAAAGTTTGAGGAGTCAGATTATGTATAAATCTTTCAAATCACCTGACCTTTAAAAGTGCAAACAAACTAATTAAAATAATTAAAGCCTGAAATTCTGGTAAACATATTGTGAGAGCTCAAATCTATTGCAGCATCCAAACATTTACACTGAGCTCATTTCCTTGTTTCACTCTAAAATTGTAGAAAACAAAAAGAATACACTTATGTCTTAAAAGGCTTAGTTATAAAAGCAGCCTTTTTATTCCTTAGAGACAAAGATGAAAAGGCTGGAAAATGGCTATGAAAAAATTAATTATGACTGCTTTTGATACATAAACCCACTTAAATGTTATAACAAAAAGCTACAATTGGAAATTGGCTCTTTCAAAAGGTTCTTCAAGCTTATGTCTAATATAGAAGGGAGTTGTTTTTTGGCCTCTTTATTTTTAAAAAATACACTGAAATGCCAGAAGTCATGGGAAAGCTGTATGTAAATTTCTACTTCAGGAAATGACATGGGAAAGCCTACACCTGCAAAAGTAGTGAGGTATTATCTTGTGAGTGATCTACTACGCTAGCTAACTCAAAGAACACGATTAGGTAACTGTAACATGTTAAAGGATTAATTGTTAAATCCCAAAGGCAGTTTCAATCCCAATTGAATTAGATTCAATATGTATTAGATTAGATCCACACTTTGCGGGCAGTTACATGTCATATAGGCTTCCAACCAGCTCAGAAAGCAGCTAAAATTCACTAAATTACTGAATTAAATCCCAGTTTAAATGGAGCCAATAGAGCTCCAGTGCTCAACCTGCCTGCTGACTGATCAGCAAGAGGGGAGAGGGCCAATGACATCACAGTCCCAGATATTGAGGTAATTTAGGAATAAAAGTCCAGAGAAGGGATAATACTGATACATACATAAATCACAAAATTAATAAACATTCTGTTTTTCATATTTTATTTTGACTACTTTTTAAACAGTAGTATTTTAAACAACTTATAAATATCTTTGTCAATGTAATCATTGCAAATAATTCATCACATTATTGCACTTTGCTCAATTTCCAATTAGATTTCTGAGATGTAAAGTGTTTTTTAGCCTTTCTAAGCCAAACAACTGTAGGTGTGTAACGTTTGAGTACGCAGAGCAGACAAATAAAGACAATTGAAGTGGACGTACTTGTAGGGTATCCAAAACACACAGAGACAAACACACCAAGATAAACAAAAACACAGGAAACAACACAAACACAAGGTAACAAACATGTATTAACCAGGACTGGCTGAAAACCAAGAACTGGACACAATGATAAAAAAGAGACACAAAAGAGACACAGATGGGAATGGGCAGAGCAAGGACAGACCCAAACAAAAACACAACACATGCTTAGAAGCACATGGGGAAAGACAAAACAGGAAGACAGGAGAGTAACAGGACTGATACATGACAAGGTAATATTAAATTTTTTGATCAAACCATGGTTAAATTTATACAAATATTTACATTCTGTTAATTTTTACATCTCACATGAAGATAAATTAGACTAGCCTAGGGTTTCTGAAAAATAATATCTATCATGTGTGTCTGACTCCTATAAATACTTTTTTTTTTTTGTGAATAGAAGTATGTCAAACTGAGAAAATATCGCACAGAATTAGCCTAGGGTTCTAAAGGTTAAAATTAAATCTTAAAGACTCCCACTTTGGCACCCTGTGCTGTCCACTGTGGGTGGTAATGTCTTATTATTATATGATATATAGCCAGTACACGTGATACTGTGATTAAAGAATGCTCATACAACTTCAGAAAATGTCCCACTCATCTGTTCACCATCATGCCTCACTTGAAATCAGCTCATTTAGCCTATAAAGGTGTGGGTGTTCCCAAGTCATCCCACAAGGTAAGGCCACTTCATGGTCAATTTACATATTACTACCTGGCATGTCAGTGATTATCCTCACTATCTGCCTAAACAACCTTCTCAGAATGTTAAAAAATATGTGTTAGGGGGTCATTAACAAGCATGTGGAGGTGGGTCTTAGTCAGAAGTGGATAGGGTAGAAAGAGGCCACCTGAAAGGCACAATGTACTGCCATAGATGGGAGTATCAATGTTTGAAAGGTTGTCACCCACCGATATGTAATAATGAGAAAAGTCCTCTCAAATTCATCACTAATTAAGGTGGTTATTTCTGTTTTATCAATTCATCATTTTGTTTTACAAAATGCAACCACAAGCATGTAAATTAAACTGTTTGAGGACAAAGAGCGAGTAAACCCTGAACACTCCAGCACTCATATATGGCTGTCTCAGCTTGGTTCTATAAGCCCTGTGTTGTGCTGCTTTAGGCCTCCCTACGGCACCCCCTTTTGTCAAACTCTAAGGAGGAGTGGTTGACACCCAGGCTCTAAGCTAACTTGCAGGAATAGCTCACGAGCCTTCCTCCCAAGACAATGAGTCTCAGTGACCCGGATTTGTCGGGTCACATTTATCGCCTGAATCACATTACAGCTACCGTGTCGTCATCAAGCAGGATGAGATCCCAAACCTCAGAATGTGACGACTCATTTAAGAGACAGTGCTGCAGATCTGCGTTCCAGCCTGGCGACTGCGAGAGGAGGGGAGTCCTGATTCGAAATGAAAAGTGGACTCTAGACCGCGCCAAGTTAGGAATATGTTATCTGTGGCCTCCAGCTAACTTCTATCCATGGCCATGACCATGTCTTCAGTCTTGCAAAGCACAATTATAGCCCATCTCCCACAATGTGAGGAAAAGGCCCTTATTAAAGCAGATGTGCTGATATTTCTCCAATTTTGGAAAGAAGAAAGTGTTGCTCACATTGCATCCCACAGACGTTGCCTGTTAATTCATTTTTGCGTCTCAGTGTGGTATCTATTCATGTTTTTGATTGGTCCCTCAGGGCCTGGAGAACATTTCTTCAGGCAGACTGTCCAAAGTGGAGTAAGACAAATAGCTTGAAGCTGCTGCTTATTTGCTCGCCTGCTCTTACAGTCCTTTCACCCAATTATTTTGAAGTTTGTGACTTAAAGTGCAATTGCTGGTAGATCATTATCTGAGAGTGATGGTCAGCAGTTTCTCTCCATGGCTTCCTCAATTTGGCTCAAAGATTGCTCTTAAGTGCCCACAGCTTTCCATGCTAACTCTTCCCTGCACAATTATCACGTCCTAATATTAATGCTATTTTCAGAGCTTCGGGCTAGACAAGATTGGTTCTAAAAATGATTGAGACAGCTTTAAACATCTGGCCAGTCCATCTCAAAGGTATACTCTGTGGAGATGTCAATTTTCTTGCACAGTTTGATGACCTACACATTTGATTGATGGAGGAAGTTAATGTTTGGGACCATTATGGGTGAGATAAAAAAGAGGAAAAAACAGGAAGATCATGCCATTTGTCTTTTCTACAGCATGGCCTTGCCCACTGCAGCTGTCAAGAAACAGTAAACCTTGGCTTATTTGTGGAGCGGAAAGCTCAGATGTCCTGTGGACAAGACATAAGTCCCTCATGGAGCAAATTACTACAGCTGTGCAATGTCCTTGGCAAGGAGGAAGAGAAATAGAAAGAGGAGGAGGAGGAGCCTGTTTCTGAGTTTAAAGCAAAGAATGAAAGCATGGACTGTTATTCATATAACCTGTTCTTAAAGTGTAAAACTGAAGGGTAAAAAGTCCAGGGTGCCAGAGCAAATCACTGATGGTGGGTTGTGTTCAAAAACCAAGATTTTACCTGACCTGGTAGTCATATGAATTCATAAGTTATCAACATTGAAAAATACTGTATATTCTTTTTGCACCTTAAGCACCTTTGCACCTTTTTTAACTGTTCATTACAAAAATAAAAAATAATAATAATCTTTGGCTAAATCTGTACTGTCCAAGCACATAGTTGCACATAAGTGAAATTTTATGTCTAAAATCTTTGCATAGTAATGTATGTGTCAGTCCAACTGGTCAGCCTGGAGCTATTCTCCATACCATTGGTATCATGCAAAAACTTATGCAAAACAGCAACTTTGTGATAGGAGGAAACATTTTATCCCTCATACCTTCTTCCATAAGGGAAAAAAACATTTTACTCGAATTCCATGCCATGCTGCTTGCCATCAGCAGCCATAGTCTGAAAGAGCAACATTGGCAATGCATTTTCTGGGTGGGTAGATGGCACTCTCTCCCCACATCACACCCACTATGATATCTGGTCGTCAGAAGAATCTATTAACCATTGTATCAGAGCTGGGACGCCTTGCTTTCTTTTGGGATAAACCAGTGTATTTAAAGTCAAAATACATTCTACCATCAGAACCAAAGATTTAAAAGATTTGACATCCCAATATTAAGGTATTGATATGCAGCCACGTGTATTTGGCAAAATAGCACCAACAGGATGTGAGGACAGAGTGAATTGTAATGTCATGGAATGTGCAAATATGTACATAATATGGCACCTACAAAAACATAGACATAGACATGGATGAAATAGGAGTTTATTTGTTTTCCACTTGCAAATCCTACACCATGTTAATAATAAAGTTTCTGTCTTTTATACAAGATATCAAATGCCATGAACCCTCTTGCATCTTAATAACTTCACCATCTTTGCACCCAACAAGTGTAATTCATGGAAAGATTCCACCCATATACACAGCAGTCACAATAAACAGAAGTCACAGTTGCAGGGGTTGATTACTAATTTCTTATCGTATCATTAGGCCGATGTCGGGGCCTTTGGTAATGCAGATTACACTTAGGAGGAGCGTCTCACAAGGGAAGAGAATTCTCCTAATGACACCGCTCTCCTGGGTAGAGAGTGCATTGTCGGAATATTTGGAGTCCCTCCAGCTTATCTCTATTTGTAACACCCCCCACCCCCCCACCCCCCACTCTCCGAACCCAACCGCACACGCACACGCCTGCTTTCTGCTCCTCAACTCCCTCAGGAGCAGCATGCATGAGTGGGCAACATTCTCCTCGGTGACTGCTTCTCATGCATGACTGATGCTCAGCTGAGTATTCCAAACTGATTCTCGCTCCGAAAAACACCCGCCAAGCGCCTTTGGACCATCGTTGTTCAGGCGCTGTAGCTTCCTTCAACTGTGTGTGGGTGTGTGAGCGCAACACCTGCCCTCAGCCGCCCTGCTGTGCCAATCGTAACCTTTGTGTGTGTACATCATATTTAATATCAGTCCTCTAGCAGGGGTGTGTGTGTAGGGGGGGTGAATAATGACTTCAACTTGAGCAAATCTGCTCAAATCGTAGTGAAATCTTTGTTACTGCTTAGTACCCAACATGTCTGTGAAGTTGGCCTAATTTGCCAGAATATTTTGACCTTAAAGCAAAGAGATGACATTTTCGCTTTATCTGCATGTTGAAAAGAATAGACTACAATGTTCCCTTTTTGTACTTCACAGCTTTTTTTGATTCAGGTTTTGAAGTAAAGGGGGTATAAAGAAAAAGAGTTTTGAGTTAGTTTGACAGATGCACAGATCAGTTGTTTCCCTTTAATTAATCCATTACTTTCTGTGTCATTAATGGCTTTTGATAACATCTTTGAGAAGCTACCTTGACAAACTACAAGACCTGATTACAGAAGTTTCCAGTTGTTTACACTTTATTTTGCAAGCACAGGTTTCTCAAACCAATAATTAGAGTTAATTACTAAAGTTGGTACTAAGGGTACCCATTGAATTATGTCAGTAAAACCAAGTACCGATTTGCATCAGATTAGTTGGTGACACGTTTTGGTATAAGTCTACCAAACATTTAGGGCAGTAATGAGCTCTTAAATCACAAGAGTGGCTACATTTTCAATCCTTGATGTACAGACAGCCATGGCAAGACATACAACCTAAGCAAACACTCTTTCAACTAAATATTTTTATGGAAAATACCTGTAGAACTACTGAACAAATTAGCAAAACAGTGCCTGGGAACCGGGTGTGTGTTGATTTAATAGCGTATTAAATCATTATGGAAAAATGTCTGCTTGACATATCTTGAAACACAGCATAAAAAGGCTTCTCAGACTATTAGTTATAGAATAAGACATCTGACATGGTGCATGCTAATGCCATAATGCCAATTTTGGATGAGGGTCTTAGCTGGCAGGCTTATGTAGCCAGCATGTTAATGTCATGCTCGTGATTTTGGCTGAGGGCTGTTGCAGGTGTGGCCCCTGCAGTAGGGATGTGGGAGGAGGCTTGTAGGCAGCATGCAGTGTTAAAGTATTTGTCAAGTACATTATTCGATAGCCTGTAAGACATCCTGCAACAGACATTTGTAGCTTATACTCCAGTGCAAGACTAACAGTACCTGCTTTCTCCCTGTTTGTGTTGCATATGTTATGAAACAACCATGGTGGAAAAAAGTTTTGGGGTTCATGGACAATGCATTATTTTTTACGAACAGTTGCAGAACCACAAACAGCACAGAGGCACTTGGTCTAACTTTATATGGCAATGGAATTACATCAGACATGGCCAGTCATCTAAAGTGGCATCACTCTGATGTGTAAGATGTAACATGATTGTGTCAATCATTTACCATTACGTAATGGCACTGGGAAAGTGGCTATTCTAGAGCATCTCATTACTCTAAAAATGAATCTCCACTAGGCTTCACAGCAGCAAAGGGGTACAACTGGGCTGCACACTATCACCATAATTGTTCAACCTGTGAACTATACATTTGATAAGAGAAGCAGGACTGGAGGGAAATTATCAAGGAACGGGGAGCATACTTTATGGCCTGGAATCCAACCACTTCATTTAACCAATCTGTCGCAGTGACCACACACACACACGCACACACACTAGTGAATAGCGCAGTGAGAACATACACCCAGAGCAGTGGGCAGCTACCTGATTGCCCTGGGAGCAATGGGAGTACATGCTTAAGAGCACTTCAGCTATAAAGGCTGAGGAAGGAGAAGGCATCCATGCTAAGCCTGTCCACTGCCAAATGTGCACACAATGGGCAATTGACATCAGAACTGGACCGCAGAAGGAAGGTAACCTGGTCTGATGAATCATGCCTGAGTAACTGAGTAAGCTCTAAATGAAATGTTTTTTTTCCCTTTCAAGTTAAATTTATTAATAAAACGGAATGCTTCTGAAAACATGTGCATCTTGAAATGGTGCTTGACATTACTGTTTCCCCAGTAGTACCACAATGTTGTCAATTCCTCTCTGCTCATGATGTAACCAACAAGATAACTGGCTCTTTTTGTCCTTTAACTGTAAACACACACCATGTTATATTATAAAAAAACATTTATATTTCAACCGGTGAGCTCTTAATTATGAAATCTCTGGTTTTACTGCACACAACACAAAAGTGTCCTAAAAAGCTTTTTGTCTCATCCAGTTTAATATATTAATCAGACCTGAGGGACATAATCTCATTATCTCTCTATGCTCTATGTGTCACACACCTGCAACACATCACAATGCACAGATCTGATTGGCTGAATAGCCTCATATGTGAATAGTGATGTATGTGATTGGTCTGTGATTTACCTGGGCTGCTAAACCTGTACTGTAAAATGTAGAAACGTTGCCCCAGCACACAGCATGCCCCTAAAGCACAGCAACATCTGCGTTAATTAACATAAGTTTGCTAGTCAAACTAGCTAAATTCTTGCTCATTTAATCTCTGTGTGCTAGTTTTAACTTCACACCCAACATGCATTCCTGTGAAGTCTTTCCCGTTATTCCCTTAAACGGATGTGTTTCGTTGGCTGGAACCTTCCTTTCATCACATAACTACAGTACATTTCTGCTTCGGAATTCAGAATGTATATGGCTACACCGATGAGACTGGAGTTATTCTCCAGCTTCTTATTGGAATTTTCTTACAGGAACTTAAAGGGGGCAAAATTCAAATGTGACGTTTAACTACAATTAACTGTAATATATGACTATATATTCAATATAACACTGGTAAATGCATATTCTGTGGTATATCTAACCAGGAGACAGGAACAATTTGATTTCACTTGATTATTATTATCCTAAAGAAATGCAAGTAAAGTCATAGAAAGCTGGGAGAGTTTGTGCTGTTGTAGGATAGGATTGTTATAGTACTGATCAGATTCATTTTCTTATTGACTCTGAAATCTGTTGCAGAAATTTGTTGATGATATCGACTCAAATATCTGATTTAAGAACATTTTCATTTTCAAAGATAGTAAATGTGTCTTCTTGAAGGAATAATTTTACATAGACCATATTCTGATCTTCTATCGTTTTCTTGGAGGCCTTATAAATGTGAATCAATTTGCCATGTCTGTGTTTTTATGCTAGTCACACTAACATGCCACTCTTGACACGTAACAGCTCTCATTGACCCCCACCCCCCACCCCCACCCCCCCAATTGAAAGTTGAGACCAGTCTCTTTTCTCTGTATTAGAGAAAGCTAGTCAGCTCTTCTGTCTAGATTACATCTGCTTCACCTGAATTGATATAGAATCTCCTGAGACATCTCCTAGCACCAATTCTCACATTTCTCCATCTCCAATCCTGCCATTCAGGCAAATAAAACAAATAGTCAGCAAACGTCCAGAGAAAGTAATGGGGGGAAACTTGACGCCCCACAGCCTCTTACTTTCATTTTCTTCCCCATTTCATCACAAGGGGGAAAAGCACCTAGGGCCTGTCAGAGTGCAGAAAAATTACACAGAGCAACAGCAACATCTTCTGGTGAATGGCGAAGCATTGGCCACCAGTCAGGGATGTGTGAAAAGACTGCTTGCAGAAACATGACCACTTATAGAAATCCTATGCTAATTCCAAAATCCTAATTTGTTTGTGCCAATCATAAATCAAATCATGCTAGCTGCGGAGTCTTTGGTGTAATATCAATTGTGGTTGCTGAAATATGTTGTTTGTGTGTATGTGTGGAGGCCAGGGGGAGGGGATATAGTTATAGGCAGAGAGAGTGAAACATTGAAATTCCCAGCACATTGCTAGAACTATGTGACTGCTACAGCTTAGGGTGGACCAGCGATTGCCAGTAGGTTACAGTATATTACATCCAATACAGTGTCATAATACCTGTGTTTTGTGCTGTTGTAGGTATAGCAGCTTATTTAACTTTACCATACGCTGAATAATTTAATCTTTCAGTAAGCAAATGACATGCATATTAAATATTGATCATGTTTCCGGGCTAATGGTGACCCCTTGTTCCATGGACAACTAAAAAAGCTTGGCTTTTCTGCTTTGCCATTAAACAGTGTAAGCATGTTTACCATTTTATGAGCGCAGGTCAGTTGTGAGCATTCTGAGGCTGCTGAGTGCTCTTTCGAATGTAAAGATTTTGAATAGGCCAGGCAGCAACCCACTGAATCTACTGGAATGACCTCTCTCAGGGAGGTCCGCTGTTAGTAGACCGTACAATGTCAACAGTTAAATTATCTGCTGGCCTTTTGCAAACAGCAGTAGTGTTTACCAATCAATATGCAATTACAGTACTGTAGTCTCACACTTTGAGAGCAGGTTCCCTACTTAATGTTCTTATGCAGGTCATCCCTGGAGTGCAGGAACCATTTACACTTTTTGCTGTCGTACCATATGCCTCACTTAGGTATAGGCTTGTGTATAATGTGCTTCCATATTTACATTTAAATGTACATTTATGGCAGTGAAAGGGCTTTGCTATGTATTCAGAAAATATCCTAGTTTGTAGAGACTAGAATCCAGAGATATTTCAAATTTAGATGCCAAATACAAATGTCAGAATGGAGACCTCGATACTCAGTGCTCAACATTTTACACTTTATTACACAAGACATAGTATAATTATAAGCCTTTAATTAATTAAATTCTTTTGAAAGAGATATTCTTCAGTCTACATTCATTCCACCACTGTGCTGCCAGGACAGAAAATATTTTGGATGCATCTTGATCCTTAAAAGGTTCTTGGTACGGATTGTGTTTTGACCACTGCCACCAGGTATGGAGGGGCTGGTCCATTTTTGGCTTTGTAAGCCAGCATCAAGGTTTTGAATCTGATGTTCAGCTACAGGAATCCAGTGAAGAGAATGCAGCAGAGGAGTTACATGGCTGACGAGCTGTGCTGCCACATTCTGGATCAGTTGAAGGGCCTGATGGTACAAAGAGGAAGGCCAGCCAGGGGGGGGAATTCATTTATTCAAGACTTGAAATGACAAGAGACTGAAGCTCCTTTCTAGAGAGAAAGGTCAGATTCTCAGGATGTTGTAAAGGAGGAATCTGCTTGACCAAGTCAACTTTGCAACATCGAGAATGATAACCGTATAACAAGAATGATAACAGTTTGTTAATGCTAAGATTAGGCTCAAGCAAATGAACCTTTTTGGCAGTTATCGATTAAACATGTAGACCTGAAACTTGTAGAAGTCATTACATAGGTTTTACAGTGACTGTGTATACCAAATTGTAAGGTATATCAAAACTTACAGTAGCCAGACAAACAAAATGTTAATAAATGTGTACATATGAAAAAAAAAAAAAAATTGAAAATGGGAAAATGGTACTGGTCAGGCTGGTGGTCAATCAGCTTGGTCAAGCTTGGTCTTATGTGTTGTCTATCTCAGTCATGTTGATCATGTTTGTAGACCACCTATATCATCAAACTCAAACTCTATGTTGGTCAAGAATAATAAGGTCAAGCAGCTTAATCAGCATGGTCAATGTGAGCTGATCAGGCTGTGTGTTTTCACCTAGCTAGACTGCTTTATTTTTTCCTTCCAATCTATTTATTGACATATAGGTCTAATGCTATACGAGTCTTGCAGTAGAAGTGTATCTCACCAACAAACAATTATATTTTTAGCTCTAAAAAAGCTGAGGTCATGCAATATCTTCCTTCCTGGTTAATTCATATTTGTCAGCTGTAACACTTGTGCCCTGAGGGAGAGGGTCGGTCATGGCCTGAACACGGGTCTAGTTTTGCTCTCATGCTGAGAAAGCTTTGACTGGACATGAAGGTCCAGACCTAAGACACTGGCAAAGGTTTACTGTGCTCCCAGGGTCTAGTTCAGAACAGAGTGAAGCTCCTTGTAAAGCTAGGCTAATGGTAGGTTCTAGCACTAAGGTTCTTGCAGACATAACCACTGGAAAGATAGACTGAAACTTCTACCAATGGATGTGATATACTGATATATAAGTGATATATTCACTTATGTAAAGACTCCAGTGTCAGATTAATGTTCAGTTCATTGTATGGTTGGGTTTACATCGAGTTACTGATGATAATGGATAATTGTTCATGAGCAAGATATCTTCATCTGTACTCTAAGCATCTTTTTCAAATGCAGTCACATTGAAACATGTTGTGCCTTATTCTTTTTGGAAAGATACATTATTGAAAAGAGTGTCAGCACTGCAAGTGTTTAAGCACAGAAATGCTAGAATAGGCTGCCATCTCTTTCACTGCTCAGCTCTTTTCCCAATTGCCCCAGGCAACTGAAAGAAATGCAGCACATCTTGGGGAATTCTGTTTGACATTACAAACTTGGCAAAGCTGAGATAAGCACGGTGAAAATATACAATAGAGAATACACCAACAGTCTTGGGGTTATCCCAGTCCTGAAGACGGCAGGTCTCAGACCTCCGAATGGTTGGATTGTGGATATGATCTGATAGGTTAATAAGTTTAATGTTGGACAGTTACAACTTAACCACTGAAAAGTCTCCAAGCTGTAACAAAATCTGTTATGCAATGCCATTTGCTAACCCATTTTGGTTTAGTATTATGCCTCCCTAGACCTACTTTTTGGACAGCCATAAGGCCAAATTAGTTTTATTTATGATTAATGCCATCTCTCAATATAGTCAAAATGAAGATCAATTGTCCATATGTTTAAATATGTTAAAGAAGACTAAAGTGCTCATGGGGTGTCCTAACTTTTTCAATTGACTGCATCCTGTATAAGAAGGGATTGAAGTAGGAAGAAAAAAACAGTGTGTGTACTCTCACAATGTTTGACTGAGGAATTATTTAATTATTATTATTTTAGCTTTTATTTCTCTCTTAGACTTTTAGAGCCAACTCTTGGCTGGAAGTGATTTTCATCTGCTGGCGGTCCTAGTCACTTAATTTTTTTGGCCACAAATCTGAATAGTATTCCTTGTAGACTGGAATGTTTGCCACTGCATGTGAACTGCTCTGTCTACATGTGCATGCTTCACCTGCATGCATACTCAGTGAGAAGAAGTGTGGCTACAATGTCACTGAACCAGATAATGGGTTATAGAGAACAATTTGATGAAAAAAGAAAAGGGAGGGGCTGTTAACCCTATTTTTCCTCACACAGTTCTTCAAATTTTAGAATAAAAGTCCAGAGAAAGATCAAATTTATTCATACAACACATAAATAACGCAAATAATTAAGGACATTCAGGTTATTGTTGTTGTTGTTGTTGTTTATTTGGACCATGGTCAAGTCATTTGAAGAAATTAGATATAATATAAACGTCCTTGTCAATCTAATTATTACAAATAACTCATCAGAATTATTGCATTTTCAGCTCAATGATCATCAATTTCCAACAGGATTTCTGAGATGTAAAGTGTATGTAGTCCTAACCACAAAAAGAAAATCCACAGAAAATTGTAGGCATATATTTGATCAAAAACAATTTCAAACAAATACAAAACTTATTTTAATTTTTACATCTCAGACGAAAATAAATTTGTGTAGCCTATTTCTCCTGAAAAAAAAATCTGCCATGCATAAGTGTCTCCTATAAATACTTTTCCAATGTTTTAGTTAATAAAAGTATGACTATGAAAAAAATATGAAAATATCCCACAAAATTAAGCTATGATTCTAAAGGTTAAACAATGCAGTGCTCTATTTAATGTTCAGGGCCTGATATCAGAATTCTGAGGGTATGGGATAAATGAATGCTGAGCCTTCACTAGGAGTAGAGCCACACCTTTACAGAGCTCCAGCAAAGCTTGATTCTTTTGGACATAAATTATGACACAACAAAAAACTTCAGGGAAATTGAAATTTGGTGAAGAGAATACAGTTTGAGATCAGTGAGTTGAGTTCTGTGTCAATTAAAGATTATTACAGATTACTCATTAAGTACACAACTATGCAGATGTCTTCATTTAAAAAAAATGAAGATTTTACACTTTTGACTTTCAGTTTCCATTGAATTATGGTTAGATGTATTACTTTATGATTTAGTGTAGGTTCCACTGGGGAAAAAACCAAGGCCTGATCTTTATAATATGAAATATATGGCTCTTGCCTGATATGTTTCACAAGTACAGACAGTAAATACATTTGATGTGACAGAGCCCATGATCATAAGTTTTCTAATATGCAGTTTAACATGACCTGACATGTATACAACTCAACTGACCTTGAACTAGTCATAAAACACAATGTATCAACAGCAATGTTCTGTAAAGTGCTACAAGACAGATGTAGGAGGTATGCCAATGAAAGTGAGTGCCATGCATTCCAGAGTGATTCACATAAAGTAATCTTGATGCATTTTATTATCCATGTAGAAAACATGGAATTGTACGTATTCAGAAAACCTTTGGAATGAAGCTTAATTAGTCACATGGGAGAGGAGTACCAACACTGTTTTTCCTACTTCAAGCCCTCCTTATACAGTATATGCAGTCAAGTGAAAAGGTTAGGACACCCTATGAGAAACTTAGTCTTCTTTAACATATTATCAGGAACGGGCGGACAGAACAGATGACTAAGGGTGAGGAGGTAAATGATGGGGTTGAACATTTAATAATAAACACAAAGCAATTACAAACCAAACACACTGACAAAACTGACTTGAACTAAAATAGGACATAGACTAACAAAAGCAGTAACAAATAAACACTAACAACATTCACAAACAATATTTGCAGAGGACTGACCAAAACAGGCTGGGACAACAGGTCTTAAATGCAACACAACATTGGACACACCTGAAATTACTGATTAAGGGGCAGAGTCACAAATGAGACACAGATGGTAAGGGGCGGAGCAAGGGAGGAGACAAGGACAAAACAATGAACTTTGCTTAGGAGCACATAGGGAGAAACAACTAGAACAAGACAGGAAGATAGAGATCTCCAAACAATTAAAAATCAGCAGTTCCACTATACTGTAAAAAAATTACGATGAAGAATTTAACAATTGCCCACATTTTCTTAATTTCCCTGAGGGAACCCTCCCAAGGGATCAATAAGGTTCTATCCTATCCTATCCTACATGGCCAGGTCAGGTCATCCTAGTAAATGCAGCCCCAGAACAGACCACAAGATGCATAAAGAAGTCTCCATCAATCCTAAAATGTCATCATGGGACCCACAGTTAGCTCTTGCCACAGTTGGTGTCAAAGTGCCACATCTACCATCAGAAATAGATCAAACAAGTTTGGTTATCATGAGAGGTGAGCAAGGAGAAAGAACTTACTATCAAAAAAACATCAGGAGAAGATTAAATGTTTCCAGAGACCACCTAAACAAAGAGCAGGACTTCTGGAACATTGTGCTTTGGACAGATGAGTCCAAGATTAACTTTTTGGGCACAGTAACAGAAGACATGTTTGGTACAAATCAAATACAGAGTTTGAGCACATGATCCACATATTAACTTTAAAGCATTGGGGTGGAAGTGTCATGGTTTGGGGCTGCTTCGCTATAGCAGGGCCTGGAGATCTCTCCATCATAAAAAAAACACTATGAAATCTTTATTGTATCAGAGGGGACTTGAGGAAAATATAAGACCACATGTACAAATAACCTATGCTGAAAAATCACATGGCTGAAAGAATTCCGAATGGAGGAGTGGGAAAGTCTTTCTTCTAGTTGATCTCTGAGCCCAGTAGACAGTTATCAAAAAATCAAATCAAAATTTATTTTTTATAGCGCTCTTCACAACTGAAGTTGTCACAGAGCAGCTTCACAGAAAATAAATAAATAAATAAATAAATAAATAAATAAATAAATAAATAAGGAAGGTTAAAACAGAAACAGAAACAGAATGTATAAATGACAGATCCCCTAGTGAGCAAGCCACATGGCGACAGTGGCAAGGAAAAACTCCCTCAGCTGGAGGAAGAAACCTTGGGAGGAACCAGGCTCACAAGGGGAGGACCCATCCTCCTCTGGTCAAACTACTTATACATGGTTAGGGGACACTGGACCCCTACATCTCTGTTCTATTACTCGGGTATTGAAGTAATGTTAATTATCTGGTGGACATAATATTAACAGTAGATTTCTACAGTTGGTGATGGTGGGTGAGCAGCTAGTCCATGGCAGTGTGGGAAACTAGTCCAGGTCCAGTTGGTGGAAGGTGGAGAGCCAATGTATACATGTATCAGGGGAGCTTGGAGTCCTTCTCAGGTGGGGCAGAAGAACTTGGGGTTAGGACCTAATCAGTTCTGGCTGGTGGGTCATCGTTAACTCGGAAAAGATACAGAGATGAATCAGTTTGGAATTTAAAAAGAGAACAGAGAATGTAAACATTACCAGAGTGATGGTAAACATCTAATTAACATTATTTTAGCCTGTCACATTTCTGTTTGGATCCCCTGTCTGTCCCTTCCTGTTGGTCTCCTGTTTTGTTCTGGTTCCCTATATGCTTTTCAACACGTGTCTCATTTTTGGTTTTGGTCTTGTCTCCACCCTTGCTCCATGCCATCTTTAGTGCTTTCCATGTATGTCTCATATGTAGCCCTGCCCATGTTATCTTTCTCAGGTGTTTCTTATCCTCCTCATTGTGTATTTAAGGCCCATTGTTTCAGTCTGTTTGTCATTTTTTGTTTCATATCAGAGTGCTTTGCATTCGTCTTATCTCATATTTTTTTTCTTTCAATAAATATTACCCTGTGAGTACATCCGCCTCCTCACCTTTTCTGTATGAGCCCTGATACAGCCAAAGGAGGAAATAGCAGCTATTACAGTATAGGGTGTTATAACTTTATCTTCACATAGAAACTCCGTTCCAATAATTACATTTTGCAAATGATTTAAAAAAGACATTTCTTCAGTTTTATGTGTTATATCACCCAGATCATTCTATATAGTTAAAACAAAGAACAAATGTCCATATGTTTAAATATGTTAAAACCCCCAAATGAGTTCATGGGGTGTCCTAACTTTTTCACCTGACTTTATGAATTATGATGATTATGATTATCTGAAATGGAAAATTCTAAGGAGGGCTCTCATTTAGGGATCAGTGTGTGACACTGAGTGTGACAGAGTTCTGCTTCATCTAAAGATTATTACAGATTACTCATTAAGTACGCAAATATGCAAATGTCTTCATTTAAAAAAATAGAACATTTTACACATTTTTCAGTTTCCACTGAATTATCCTTAGGTGCATTACTTTATTATTTAGTGTAGGTTTCACTGGGGAAAAAAATCCAAGGCCTTTATAAAATGAAATATATGGCTCTCACTTTATATGTTTCACAAGCACAGACAATAAATACATTTGATGTGACAGAGCCCATGATCATGTGTTCTAATATGCAGTTTAACATGACCTGACACGTATACAACTCTGACCTTGAACTAGTCGCAAAACACAGTGTATAAACAGCAATGTTCTGTAAAGAGATTCAAATATAGCCATCTTGATGCATTTTAATGGATGTATGTAATATGTTTGGCAGCAAAGCAGAAGTGAGTGCTTAGCTTTGGAAACATGGAATTGTACGTATTCAGAAAACCTTTGGAATAAAGCTTAGTCACATGGGAGAGGAGTACCAACACTTTTTCCTATTATACAGTATATGCAGTCAAGTAAAAGAGTTAGGACACCCCATGATTAACTTAGCTTTCCTTAATATTTAAACATATGGACATTTGATATTCATTTTTACTATATTGAGAGATGGCATTAATATAACTAAACACATAAATGTCTTTTAAATATCATTTGTAAAACATGAACAGAAATGTCATTTTCTTCTGAGGAAAAAGTTAGGACTCCACCATTTTATTAATACTTAAAATTCTTAAATTAAAATCAGGTGCAGCACATCAGCTGCAAATGATTAGGCCAATGTTATAGAGGACTTTGGAGGAGCACGTCTTATTTAAACCTCAGAACCCTCATTAAGAAGGTTGTATACACAGGAGTCTGGGAATCCATTCCATACAGTTTGAACATTCTCACAGTTCCTGCAGATATTCCTGTGGGGTGTCGAGAGTGCATGCAGTAGCATCCCACACATTTTCATGGATTCATTGGTCACCAAGACAAAAGCAGGACTCTAGATGACCTGCTGCCATTCTGAGTGAATCCACTACAGTCTGGTGACACCATTGTAGACTTTATATGTTGTGATAATGGCAGTCGTAAATGTCTGCATGCATGTAGTCCTGCATCATGTAATGTGCAGCCTCCTGAATTAATTGTGACTGTTGGATGAATTTCAGATAATTAGTTAGTTCTCCCTCTTTGTGGTCTAACCCTCTTGAACTCTTACTACTGCTTGAATTGTTTTCAAACTATCTTCTGTGACTGAGCCACACTTACCTGGCAAAGGATACTACCAACACAACAGCACAAGTCTAAAAGGCACACATGCACACAACCTTATAACCAGTCCAGCATAGCATCAGGTATAAAGCCCAGCCATAATCATATTACATACTTGAACTAAAAAGGATTAATATTTTTAAAACAACAATTATTTATGAATAAATTTCAATGACTGCTAATCTGACTAAACTAGGCAGCTGTGTGATATTCAGTTAAAGGCATGAAACACTCAAGTTCCAGCAGACAGAGCAGATGACCAAGGGTGCTGAGGCAAATGCAGGCGTTATTGATTTAAAGAAAAAACAAACCTGGGATGCTAAACAAACTTTGGGAATTCAAACTAACAAACATACACAAACTAAACCTAGACAAAGGAACTAGATTTACAAACAGGATCTCTACTCAAACAAAGACTACAAACAAAGCAAGCTACACTTGTGTACAAAATGGTGACACAAATTACAAAACAAAAAAAAGCACAAACAACCACAGGCTAAGCTAACAGACAAGGTGAAACAAAGGGTCTTAAATACAATATGATATTAATCACACCTGGGTCATGATAACAAGGGGGCAGGGTTACAAATCAGACACAAATGGGAACGGGCGGAGCAAGGGCGGAGACAAGGACAAAACAAAAACCATGTGCTTAGGAGCACATGGGGAGAAACAACAACTAGAACAAGATAGGAAGACAAAGGTGAACAAGACTGACAGGAGACACACACTCGTAGGTTAAGTACAACACTTATGCTAAGCTCATGTAAGTTTTCACTATTGTATATTTATCAAATAGTTAATAAACAATTATTGATGGTGTTTATTTAAAAGATTGTAGAGTATGTTTTATGAGACACGTTTTCTGACCGTGTCTCATAGTGAACTTTTATTGCCTTATTCTCTTTCTATCCTGTCAGTTTATCACCTGTACCTAGACTACATATCCCCAATAATTTGTTGTTAATTTAGTATTATGACAAATATCACCAATATTAGAACTATAAATAGCATTATTATTGATATTGTTATTATTAGTACAATTATGTGTAGCATGATTATCATAATATTGTTCATCTTAGTGAATAGTGGAATATTCTTCCATATAAATCTTGTAATTCCAACAATAGTGCCAAATCCTTGGCTTGTTTTATTGCCACAGAAAAGTTGAATTTCAAGTTCAGCTCTGGTTTGAGAGAGAGTGTGTGTGTGTGTGTGTGTGTGTGTATGTGTGTGTGTGTGTGTGTGTGTGTGTGTGTGTGTGTGTGTGTGTGTGGGGACCCAAGATATATGTAGCCCTCCATATGACCCCTGAGCCCTTTTCTCTCTTCTGCTGTATCTGTTCAAATCACAGGGATGAAGGAGTCAATGGCGTGCATCTGAGCTGCTTTGTGACGCCAACCCAGCAGCAACGCATGGCCAGGCCTTTCACTCCTCTTATAAAATTTATGTTCAGACCTGCTTTAATACACACACACACACACACACACACACACACACACACACACACACACACTTCATTCCTCATGAACGATGACTCAGATAACAGATAGCAGGAGGATCTGGCGGTGCTGGAAACAGAATTCCAATCATTCCTCCCAGCACAACAATGCCACGGTTTCCCTTTTCAATCTAATACAAAATTATACAATGACAGGCATCTTACCACACCACTATACCAGTATATCAATAGCACCAATAGCAAAACCAATATAATATTCAATCCCCAGACGTACAGAGTTATAATGTGTACTAGTGCAGCTCAGAAAATGTGAATATAGTGGAAAAGTACATTCATGAAAGTTTGTTCATACAAAAAAGTTAGTCAGATTTTATATTGATTACATGACAATGATTCATAATATATTTCATACCTTTTTTATTGTTTATCAGGATTGGTTATAGCTAATGAAAAGAAATCCAGAATCTGACATTATTACAATATTTAAATTTAGGTTTGACTAAATTAAAAATTAGCATTAAAATTAAACCAAAATCTTGAAAAGCTTATATTTCACTTTAAATGTAATGGAAATAAAATATATGAGAGTTAACACTTTTTAATTAAATTATGAACACATTTCTTTCATAATAATAACATTTTTGAGATGCATTGAGATGCAGAAGTATTTCTTGCTATATTATTTTAATGTACTCCTTTAAAACTGTGTTCAAGTATCTATGCTAATAAATTATAAAAAAAAAAAAGGATGCAATAAATATATTGCTAAAATTAAGTAAATTAAACACAATTAATAATTGCAGAATTAAAGAAAAGGCAGAAGACTTTCACTTACTGTGTGTACAGACATACTACACCAGTATATCTGTACTTTTAACTCTAGTTATTAGATGCATGTGGACTGCACATGGACACAGGTCTGAGAGGAGAGGTTTATCCTTTCATTTCAGACCTGACAAAGACTTCAAAGTCTCACATTGTTTAATAACAGCATGATTAATGAAATCATCAAAACAGTCTGAATGTAGTTGGGAAATAAATATAATTGCATTAACTTCCATTCAAACCTAAGAACATTTTTGTCTTTTCTCATAACATTTCTAGTTTTGAGATTTTTGTCTTGAGAGTGGTGTAATTCTGTATTTGTGAGGAAAGTATTATTATGTTCCATTCATTTTTTCCAATTCTGCGGTTAATTTCATTCTGTTCTTTTGGTTGAACACTTTGATATTGAGGACGGATAGCATATATCAATCTTTAGTAGCCCAGTACAATTTCAATCATATTTGATTGTATTTAGTCTTACCAACATTATCAAGTTATTACTGTCTGTTACTCTTTTGCACACACAGATGTTTGTCTTCTAGTCTGGAGCAGCACCATGTATTAAACACACATGATCAGTGCTAAACCTTCTGTTGGCTTCACCCCTGTTTACAGGTCAGGCTATGGCAGAGTAGTGTGTGTTTTGGTGCTGAGGGCTGGATCTCCCAAAAACTGGGGCACCCAGATAACAGCTGGCAAACAAGAGAGGTGCAGCGCTCAGAGCAAAAAAGTGAGGAAAAAACAAAAAAGGGCTCAGCAGACAGCCACAGGACCACAGGGAGCTGGGGGGGAGGGGGAAGAGGTAGCATCTGATCCGGGTCCCTAGTGACTCTTTCCAACTTTTTCCCTGTGCCTGCCGAGCAGGCCGGAACGCCTGTCAGAAGCGATTCGACAAAACAGAGATGAATGGTTTGTACTTTCGAGCGAAAGCCATCACACTGCTGGCTCAGACAGGCTCAGGGAAGAAAAGAGGAAATACAGCGATTTCAGTGAATCCAAGACTCCAAACATTACACAACTGTGCTTACTGTGTGAAATCTCTAGCTGTTATGGCATTAGCTTCAAATGTTCAGTGTTCAATTTCCTGTTAAGTAATGCAAATCTGTGGGTACAAGAAATGTGCTCTGAGCCATCAGGTTTTTTCTACATTCATATTATAACATCATCTCATAGGCTCTCCTGCTTTCTCTGAACTACTCACTGTTACAGCTGGGCTGATTATAGTCCACCACAGATTGTAATTGTAAAGCACCTTCAGTAATGTAAAGGTTCCTTACCAGGTTAAATACACACACTCACACATTTCTATTACAAATGTGGTTCTTCACAGAACTGGGGTTTTGGGTTTCAGGCCTTATCAGGGCCTCCCACTCTCTGTTTGGGTTTCCTCTGGGGACACCAGAAGTGATCAGTTGAACTAGCTCCTCTAAATTGCCCTGGTTTGTGAATGAGTGTGTATATGTGAATGAATGTATGTCTGTATGCCCAGATATGGATTTACACTCTTTCCTGGGTGAACCCCCAGGTGGGTGGTCATTTCCGGTAGAGAGTATGCTGTTCTCAGTTGACTGCCGCTTCTCGCTGGTGTGTTTTTGGTGAGTGCTGGGGGTCGTAGTTGCTATCTGTGAGGCGTTTGGTATGTGCCATGGGGTCCCTGTGTCCATGTGGGTTTGTGTTTTCTCCAGGTACTCTTTTCCTCCCATCTGCCAAAAGCACATGGTAGGTGAATGGATCATGCTAAAGAGCTGACAGGAACAGGACAAAAAATTCAGTGTACAGTTGCACTTATATTGATATGCAAACATTTAGGTAGCCCAGTCAAAATATGTTAATAGTAAAACATGCTAAATATGCATTCAACTGATCTACAAAATATGAAGTTACAGACCAAACTTTTATTTTTTAATTAACGTCTAGTTCTAAGTTCTTCACCATGCTATTCTCATATATTTTACAGTATATTCCTGTAAATGAACACAGATTAATAAAGTATAACTTGTGGGAATCAAGGCAGCATAATATAGTTAATTTGTACTATAATAGACCCCATTTATGCAGGGGTCAAAATGTGCTACATTTCTTGATATATTACAGCTCCTCCTACTGATATATTATGGCTATTGATGAGAATGTTCTACAATTACCCAGCCAGACAAATGCACCCATCAGTAACACAATGCATAAATGACCATGAACTTCTTAAAGTCACAGCGCCCCCCAAAATACTAATATTATCACAAAAGGTAAATGATAACCTAGCCATGATACATGTATAGCAAAATTAGCATGTTTTCTAATCACTAACACTGTGGCTACAATGCAGCACGTCCAGGGTCTTTGACACCCCTTATCTGCTTGCCTAGGTTTGTTGCCACAGGAGCAGACGGGCTGCTAGGGATGGTCCGTTCCACTGTATTGCATTTAATTTGTCCAAAAGCACCTGATACAGCAAAACATCTTTTATTTATTTGCTTGGTAAGCCTCTATCAAATGAACCACTGAACCTGAGAATAGCCTGCCAGACAATCCTCCCTCTTGCATGCTCTAATATTCATTTTTATGAGGCCACTTTTCTTCTCTTGGATGGCACAGAAGAAGCTAACAAACAGAGAACTGAGGAAAAGCACTAATAAGTGGAATGTGTTTTGACAGTCATCAGTACTTTTCAGGTTTCTTATTGTGATATCACCAAAATAGAACCCTGGGTCACAGTTTTCATAGTTTGACTTACCTTTTTTTTGCCAAAAAATTAGAAAGGTATTTATAGGAGACAATCACACATGCCAGGTATTGTTATTTTCAGGAGATTCAAGCCTAACTCAAATTTGTCTTTATTTGAGATTAAGTAAAAATTAAGAGAATTTAGATATTTGTGTGCATTTGGCCATGTTTTTTTAAAAAGATTTTCTTGCACCTTTACAGATGAAGTGTTTTTTCCAATCAGGTATCAGCCGAATGTTCTATTTTAGTGCTAAGTATATACATTCAAGCAACCTTTTCCAATTAGATAAGCCTTTAGAAGCTGGAATAAGGGTCCTATGCCCCGCAAATTAATGAAAGCCCCTTGCCCCACATCTCCCCCTTGCCTCTTGTTAGATTAAAACAATCATTTTAAACCATCAGCCAGTGGGAAAAGACTCCATGAGAGTAAAGTGTGAGAACAGCAGTTAGGTAAACTAGTGATTGTTCTTCTCGAGATTGGATTGTTAATAAGTAATAGTCTAGTAATGATAGCCACGAAAAAAGGTGGGGGTGTGGAGTAGGATCATGAGGCTTTTGACTCTCAACAACCTTAAAAGCTTCACAGCACCACAGTACACAAGCACGAAGCAGCAATCTGAACATACTGATAGTTTAATATCATCTAGTACTTGCATAAACGCCCCAAATACACCAGTACAATCTGGAAATTCCATTCTACCTAAAGTGAAGTAGTTACTTCTGAGGTACTAGGGCCAAGGGAAGTAGTGCCCAGGGAAGTAGGGCCCAGGGAAGGTGCTGGATTAAGCAATACTATAATAGTGACAGTGAAATCAACCAATCACATTTTGAAGTCTAATGGGTGGGCCCAATTTCAATAGAAATATATCACTCTGAAACTTCTGGAAGGTCAAATCAACATTTTTCCATCATTAGTCTGCGATTTTAAAAGATACTGCACAATCACATTAAAACATGTTATACCAAAAAACACAGAAATAGTCAGGTATGACCCAAAAGCCAAATGGCCTATTTCACACATGCTTTAAAATGCATATTTACAGAGTCAAGCTTGTTATAACCTATTCCTTGGTGATCACATATGTATATGCGAAAAACATTAGGTTTTGTAGACACGGCTCTATGTATTAAGAGTTGATGTTAATGCCTCTGTAGTGAAATCACCATTACTAGGGTATATTAGAGATTATGTGAGTGTATCAGTCACAAGGCAGATAGAGTGCTAAATTTGTCGATATTCCTAATAGTAGGAATATCGACTATGTTCATTTCCTTATGTTCATTCCCTTAATATATCTCACACGGAGAAAGTCACACATCTGCACACAATGAGACTAATAGTAATCAATACTAAAAATTGCATGTTGCTTGTCTCGTGTTTGGTGTTTTGTGAACAGACATAGTCTAATGGGAGACTTACATTTATTGGGGTCATTATTTAGTAATAACACCACAGACAAATAATCAATAGCATGAAATACTTGACAGTTACCTTTAAAGAGTAATCAAAAACACAGAAGAATGATATCAGCGTAATGATAATCATGGACTGAACTAAGTGATTAACACATTCATGTAGTGATGTAGTGACATTGTATGAAACAGGTGGCATTTCCACATTGCAGTTTTCAATATTTAATCAAGTGCATACATGAAAATGAAGGATTTATTCATCCTCCAATTGAAAGCCTCAGCCATGAAAACTTAATTTTATTCTCATTATTCAGACATGGGATCCATTTTCACATTAAAATACGTCAGAGTGGTAAATTGTATGAACATAAATAAAATATTTTTTTCTTTGAATAAATAGGGAAAATGTTTGAGCTTGATGGACCATGGGACAAAACAAACAAAATGCTTGTTTGAAAAATGACATTTACTAATGAAAAAATATTAGAAACATGTTATTCCTTAAGAAATAGCATTTTCCCAGGTCATGTCTAAGCAGCATTATGTAGCATTTTCACCTTAAAAATAACACTGAGCTGTAATATAGTGAAAAACGTCTCTATCATTGCTACTCATGAAACTATGGTCACAAAGTACTTTTTGTTTCCAATGAAGAAATGCATCCATTTTTTTCTCTTTCTTTTCTCCAAAACCAGTTTAGACATCTTGGCTATAGTCTAGGCTGTTGATTTGTGCTCCTTCTCTTCTTCCCCCTGGCCTACAGACACTTGTAAACTCAAAGGGTGGAACAATTTTGTCCCAACGACACCGATAACCAGACTATGACGTTCCCCGTCCCAGTGACCTACATGCTCTATTCTACTTCCCTGTCACTTCCAGTTCTTTGGCCCTCGTTTTGTGTGACAGCTCTCTTAGCACTGAGGTACGTGAAAAGAAACGATTGAATATAATCTTTTTTGTGGTTCCAGCTCTTGTGATTAGAGTGCTGAACAATTCCTGTTTATTTTATGCTGTCATTTAAACAACACTGTGTTTTCCCTCAGTTGGTGGTGGGGGATGGGATGACAGCAATATTCACACAAAAAAAGGGGAAAAAAAAAAAGAAATAAAACAGTCATTAGTAATTCGATTAGCCCAGTTCAGTGGTTTCAGATGGAGCTATCTGACATATCACGAGCAAAACAAGGTCTAGAGAGCCAGCAGCCCCAAAGCCAGAAAGCATGACTTGGAGAATTGAGATGCCAAAAAAGGAGGTCAATAGCCACAAAGAATTGGAGCCTCCATTAGTGCATCTTCAGGAAAGGTGGTTAGCAATATGGTTCAGTAAGATCAAGCATAAAACACATTATTTTCTTACTCTTTTCTTAACGTTCTTAGCATTTGATGAGCCACACAAGCATGCTCACCCTCTACATGGTGCAAGTATGACAAAAAGAAACCCCTGTTAGACAGAAAATGCACAGGTTTCTAAAGGAGGAGCCCTATGGAGAGTATACAGTTTGTTTAACTGGTACAACTGAGTAATCTGGACGCACCTGAATTACCTATTCATTAATCTAAGGATGATAGAATCAAGAAAGACAGTTGTCACTATGTGTATAATGTTGATAGCACTGTATTTAACAGTATGGTAAAGTATCTATTACCTAAGAAGTATTTAATAGTATTTAATCGGTAAATATGTAGCAATTATGAGTAATGATGCAGTTTTTTGTGAGTAAATAGTAACTAATGTGAAAACTGTCTGATACATACAGCAAGACTTGAGTAGTTTGGTACCATCATTGTGCTGTAATGCAATGTACTTCAATATAAAGTACTTAAAGAAGTCATGTTTGGTGCAGGTTCACTGTCTAAATACTTACAAAGTGACCATGAAAATTATGCACCACATGTAATAAATTTAGGTAAATAGCTTAAATACTACATAATTACCTATTAAATTAACTGGTAACGTTAGCTACTGCTGTTACTGGTAGTATAGTTACTGGTTACTTACTGTGAACTTGTGAAGTATGTGCTAGAAGATTACTAATAATAGCTACAAGTTTACTCATTAAATACTAGGCACTTCCTATTCTTTATAACGTGCTACCATAATGTCTTAATGAAAGAATGACATGAAAACTCCACACAAATGGGGCCTTCAACACAAAATCCCAGTGCTGGGAGGCAAAGATGCTAAGCACCAAGTCCACATGCCACTCTTTAGTGCAAGATCATGAGTTTGTAACAATGCTTTCCTTTGAGGAAAAGTGCTCTTGGACATGCTTATTTGGAATCATTTTGGTAGGAAAACATACAGATTACCTTCCCTTAATTTCATCTTTATTACTTGTCACCTTCTCTTCTACCCTCCAAACTTTGTAGCTTTGATAAATACAAACAGAAGTGCATTTTAGTGTTTACATACAAAACAGTCCATGTTACATGTCGTCACATTTTACGCTTTGCCCCAAACTCCTCTCACTTCTGTGAGTTCCCCTAAGGTACTAGTATTTTTATTTTCTTTTGATTAAACTAAACATTTGAAGCTTATGACAGATACACAGAATAGATAACTAAAACACATAACCCATATTAACCATAAAACACATATAAACCATATAACACATATTACATGAAAAGAGTTGGTGACAGATGGTGATCCAATTTTAGACACAAGCTGTGGGAGAAAGGGGAAACTTGTTAGGCCAAGTCACCATAATGGTGGCCATCTTGAATGCCGCCAGGAAATGTTCCATTCTTTGACAATAATGAAGGAAACATGTCTTCAGCCAACAACCTTGCATAACAGTCTAATCTAAATGTTCTCTCAATGAAGAAAAGTCATACGGTTCAAGCACTCCATGTACTACAACATTCATTGACTTTATGTGAGGCAACAGTGTTAGATGGATCAGTCCAATGTGTTTGTTTCCAACCATTATTGGTGATTGTGTTTGTTGATCTGAAGTTGTCAAGTCACCCATTCTGCAAACCACATCACCAAACTACAAAACAACTAGAGTGGTCCTTGGTTGGATGTTGCAGCAGAAATGAGGAAAATCTCCGGATAATGCCAACCTTCTCATTGCCTATACAAAATCACTGAGCATAAGAATGAATTTCATTCACATTTCATTAACATGAAGCACAACTTTGGTTTTCTGGTGGAATTCCATACCAGTTTGATATGGCACACACCCTCCCATCTTGAGACATAGAAGAGCATGACCCTGGATTCAAACCTCACATCATAATGAGGTTTCATAATTGAAACTTGGTTTGATTACTGCTCCTATTCATGCCTTAACTGACTTTTTCCTGAAAAGAGTTCCACCAACTGAAAATCAAAAGTTGATTTCACTTCAGGCCCTTAAAACTCTAACCAATAGCTTGAATGGCTGTCTGTCTTTTTGGTATTTTTCCATTTGATCCTTTTGTTAGCAACTAAGTCTGAAACCAAATCCAAATGCAAATGAACTAAAAAAATGTTAAATCCCAGAGCTCATTGAATATATTTAGAAGGCTCTGAGTGTCTCCATTTGGCTTACAGTACATATGGTCTGTCTTTTTCATTAGTTCCTGAATTTGATCATTTTGCATAATTGTAAGATCAGCAGTCATCCCACATCAGCAGATCCATCAGAATTGGTCCTCACTATAGAACACCCTGCGTGGTGTCCTTCATGTCATGACAGAGTAGGCAAGCATATGCCAGCAGGCAGGGGACTGAGCCAGGTGAACAGAGTTGAGAGGAGAAGCATCAGGATGAGGACCTCTGCCAAGCACCTCACAGTGGCACCCTGCCTCTCCTCCACGCCCACATCCAACTTCCTGTCCCCCCCCCCCCCAGATCATCACTCTGAGGGAGGGCATCCAACACTGCACTCTATCTGCAGCTTGCACCTGTTCGCATCCCCAGCTGCCTCCATCTCCTCGCTCCTTTATGTTCTTCTCCAAGGAATGCGAGGTGGCACCACAACCATAATAAAGACTGTCAAGAGCTCTGCCAGTCTCAGGCCTCTTCTGTTCTCCAACGGTCAAACAATAGCCAAGATATGTGGCACCAGAGAGAGAGAGAGAGAGAGAGAGAGAGAGAGAGAGAGAGAGAGAGAGAAGCAGAGACAGAGGCCAAGAATAAAGTAGCCCATTTCAAGCATTCATGAACACCTATTGATAACTTGGTCTTGCTTAACCAGGCAGGAGATTTAAGAGGAAGCCAAATACTGCAAATCAATGTTTATGCAATAGGGGGCAGATGACCTTGGCTGGGACGAGCATCCAGAGGAACTTCAGAGGTGCTGGCTGTGCTGCCATCAGTCATTCCACAGTCCATTGCAGTAGATTTTCGCATTCGCCCCCACCTTACCTACCCAAGCACCTCTCCGACACACCGCCCGAGCCTGGATCTGCCACATTCATCTTTTCTCATATTCACATATGCTGTGATTTGCAACAGAGGCAGATGTTATTAAATGGATCTGAGCGAATAAAAAAGTAGGCTGGGGGTGGGGTGGGGGAGGGTGTGCCGACACCACCGGTGATTGCCTGGAGTTAGTGGCGAAGCGGTTACGATGCTCACGCAAAATGAAAACTCCTCTTCGTAATGGAGCGAATAAATCTCACAGAGGAATCAAAGGCGTAAATACTCCTTAAAAGCGTGGAGGGCTGTTGCAGCCGAATGCCGCCAGGCTTTGATGGAGTGACTTGAGGAAGTTTGCAAAGGGTAGATGTTTTCTAGAAGTGGGAGCAGAGATGTATTTAAATAACAATTCTTGTTTCGGGGGCGGTAATGTAAAATCAGCATTTGTGAAAAGTGGAAATGAAATCTAACTTGATGCACAGTCCCATAAATCAACTCATCCAGATCTGTACCTGCCAGCAGAATCCTTATTCCTTATCCTCTCATATACACAATGAATTTGCAGCTCACTGCAACTATCCCAGCTGTATATACTTCTAGGTTCAATCATATTTCAACAGTGACAATTTTTGTAACACCACAACAATGAATTTTAAAGGAAGCAATCCAGATGTAATATAAGTGAAATGTTTTAGCTGCAATTCAAGAGTTTTGCATATTGTATGAACCATTTAGGAACTACAGCCCCTTCATTTTCACAGGCTTAAAAGCAACTCGTCAATCCACTGCTAAATAGCTTCATGGCCACAATGAGGCCTGTTCTTTAATTTGTGGCAAATTATAGAAATATAACTGTCTGGAGTTCATTCCAAGTGCTGAGCTGAGTGGTGTGGCTAGTGAAGGCTCTCATCGTAGGCCCAGAATAACAAAACAAACAGTTTGGTGCATTGAAAAGAAGTACTGCACCAGTAAACCTATAAGCCACAGGAAACAACTAAAGTGGATGAATGCAGACCTCTAGTCAAGAACACACTCAAGAAGGGTAACAGTCAAGAACAGAAAGGCCAGATTACAGTGGCAGAAACAACATTATCTCATGTGGAAGCTTTCATAGACAGGGTTGCTTGAAACTATGGGAGCCCTTTAGAATTTTCTTCATTTCTGCAAAAATTAGACCTAAAACTGGATCAGATTTTCACACAAAAGGAGTAAAATTAGATACAGAGGAACAACAACTAAAACAAAAACATTACACTTGGTCATTTAATTGTTGAGGATAATAATCCAACATTACATATCTGTGAATTGCAAAAGTATTTGTTTTCAGTATCTGGTGTAACCTCCTTGTACAACAATATCTACAACCGAACCTTTACGGTAACAGTTGATTAATCTTGGATTAATTTTAACCAATTCCTCTGTACAAAACGTCATCAACTCTGTTCTGGAGGTGGGTTTCCTCCCATGAACTGCTTGCTTAAGGTCCTTCTACATTATTAATGTATTTTATATTGGATTAAGATCAACACTCTGACTGGGCTGTTCCAAAACATTTATTTTAGTCTTCTTTAAGCATTCTTTGGTAGAACATTTTGTGGTCTTAGGGTCATTGTCTAGCTACATGACCCACATTTTCTTAAGATTCAGCTCACAGACAGGTGTTCCTACAATTTCCATTAAAATTTGTTCCATCAATGGTGGCAAGTCGTCATGAACCCTTCCATGATACTACACCACCATGTCTTACAAATGGGAGAGGGTTTTTATGATGGAAAATACTATTTTCCTTCCTTTAAACATAATACTTCTCATTTAAACCGAAAAGAAACATTTGTCTCATCCATCCACAAAACATTGGCAGATAGGTAGCAATGTCCTTTTTGGAGAGCAGCAGCTGTCTCTTTCCAACCCCGTCAAACACACCATTGTAGTTTAGTGTTCTTCTGATGGTGGACTCATGAACATTAACATTAGTCCATGTGAGAAAGGTCTTTATTTGCTTAGATGTTACTTTGGGTTCCTTTGTGACCTCAAGGACTACTACATGCCTTGTTTTTATTATGATGTGTTGGTTCTTCTGTGCTCCTCATAAATCTTCTTTGTTCATGCCAAGATACACTTCCACAAATATATTGTGATCAGACTTAAATAAAGCATGTATAATGTTTTTGTTTCTTCTCAAATCCAGGGTATTAAAA
>CM067516.1:16588980-16628980 GCA_034509495.1 Acestrorhynchus altus
CTGATAAAACACATTCCCAGAAGAAACATCTCCAGCAGTGCCTGCAGTGAGGACAGCATGCCGGTGCTCCTCTTATTTACATATTCCTCAACTTTCTCTAACTGATGGACAATTGCCTCTGTCAGAGGTACAATATAGCTACTAGATATGTCCTGACTAGATGATTTATCCTGGTATGCTAAACATCTTCTTTCTAAACTCATTCCAAATGTACTCTTGAGCAAGCACTCCCAGGTCTGGAAAAACATGGTCGTGTGAAAACGCAGCACTTCCTATTACTGTGAAACCCTCTAAATGAGCAGAACATTTATCACTGGACCCACTGACATCAAGAGTTATAAACAGTTGTGTTCTTTCGGCTGCTCCCTTTAGGGGTCGCCACAGTGGATCTGCCTGATCCGCATTATAGTTTTGGCACAAGTTTTACACTGGATACCCTTCCTGTTGCAACCCTCACCATTTATCTTGGCTTGGGACCAACACCAGTAGTGCACAAAGTACACCCCTAATGAGTTATAAGTAACAGTAATTTATAAATAATTTCTTATCAGAAAAACCCTTGAAAGTGGGTGAAGCTAAATAAGGTGAATACCACCCATTTAAATGCAAAGTGAAACTGGAAAATGGAAGCTGACTTGATGCCTTGGTGTTTCACCAAGCAGTTTAATGACGAATGTCTCTAAGCAATCACAAATGCAACAATGCATTCTAATGTTACCCAGTTATCAGTTCTATGATCAATAGCTATTTTCACCAAATAAAACAGAAGGATAAATTACTAACTTTGAATTCAGGCATGACTTGTTTCCTTCCTGCCTCAAAACACTGTAGAAGTAGGCAGCGTTTCTTTTCAGACACAGGCCAACATCTTGGCCTACCGATGCAGCTGTGGACGAAACCCCAGTGTTCACTAGATCAGACTTCTTCAGGTAACTTGAGGACACAATGTAGTGCCAAACAATATTGTGACACTGCGTCCTGAATGAACATCTGAGTGAACACATTAAGAATTCCAAGAGCTGCATGACCTGACGGAGAGTCTGGGTACCATCATCCATCATTGTGACTGCTAGCAACTAAAAGCGAGCCTAAAACAAACGGAACTGCTTAGGATTCAGGTTAATGTTTACTCGTTTTAAGTCTGACACACTTTCCCCACAAATGGAGGTCACACTATGTGCTAAATAAGCTGGCTTTACATTACTGAAATATTTAGTCACGGCAAATCATTTTGTAGGGTTTATCGTGGCTTGAAATGCTTCCAACAAGCTGAGGAGAAGAAGCTTTAATCTGCTCTGTGACAGGACTGGAGTGGAGACGCCACGACAGCTTACAATGACTAAGCGAAATCCCTCCAAACTGCAGAGGAACTGAGGGAAATAATGAGACACGTTTGCATTTTATGTCGACGAGGCTTATCCTGCCGTGCTGTGCTGAACAGAGCTTTTCACTGTGTTTTACACCTGTATAGTCATAGTGACGCTTATTTTCCCAAGAAGGTCATAGCTTCAGGACTGCTGGCACAACCACAGAGGTAAACGAGCAGGATGTTGTACAATAATTAAACCATTTATTAATTGTCTTAAAATAAGCAAGGTTTCAAAATTTCTAGACCTCTTTGGCTGCATGTTTGGGGTCATTGTCTTGTTGGAAGGTCTAGTGCCATGACTACTCAATGGTTCTGAAGGCAGCTCTGCCTCTGAGGCAGAACAAACAACTGGTTCAGAGATTAGCCAATTAAAATATCCAGTTGACGGAGCTTTAGAAACATGTATCTGCAGAGCTTTATATGAAGATGAAAGGTATGTGAGTCAGGTTGTTGTTTTAAGAATTGTTGTGTATAAGGTGCTAGTTTCTCAGGAAACTACCTGGAAGACCATGATGTTTTCATGTGACTGTTCTTTAATGGTCAGAACCAGCCAGTGTCCTGTGGGCAACATCCTGTGACCCCTGATGATGGACTAGATGACCCACACAAACTGTCCACTACTATGCAAACTTTACATTTACAAGTGGACCAAGCAATAACCTCTCTTATGAGCAGCTGTGTAATGCTTTCTCACCATCATATTTCATGGAATCTTTGGTCACCATGCAATGTTTAGAGCGGAAAAGCCTGACAGGCTGCTTTCTCACCTGCTCATTCATCACTAACCTCTGCTTCCACAGACTCATCTGGACTTCCTAAGTGCCTTTATTAAACCAGCTGAGTGGATAGAAGGCCCACTGATACTGTGGTGGATGTACACTTTAAACTCCACAGCACAACCAATCAGAATCTCTGGAATCTATTGGTTTGGTACTGGGACAAGAGAGTCAAACCTATCAATAGAAGACTCTATGGTACCATTAATAATTAAATGTTAAATTATGAGTGCCGTTTCATTTAAAGGTGTTCAACATAACAGCTATTTTTTCATAAAGATACAGTAGTACAGTAGTTCCAGTGACACTCCAGCTGATGCCAGAATCCCAAAGTCTCCATCTTCCCTTTGATGTAGCTCAGAGAAAAGTGGTGATGGCCTTCCTCCTCCCAGCTCTGGTACAATGGCATGACAGGAAGAGTCCCAGCTATTAATGTGTGGGAATTGACAATGACAAAATTGGGGGTAAATTGGGGAAAAACTACTCTCCAGAAAAATGCAGGACCACTGTTCTCTGATCTTTTGCAGGCTGACAGCACACAGTTTGAATTCACCATTTTATTTGACATTTTAAGCTGATTTTTTGTACATTCAATTTTACAGCTTGTGGAAAAAGAAAAGCACCAGCAAAATTGTTACTGTAAATCCTGCCAAAAGATTGTGTTCCAAAATTGTTTTTTTAAAAGAACCCATCTGCATTTGACACATCTAGTAATTGTTTCACATGTAACATCTTCCAGTGAGCATATTTCAATTACTTTGATGTCTTTATGGCTTTTAAAATCCTATTCTAGGAGTGCTGAAATAGTGAATTGCAGTTGAAACAATGCGTGGTAACATTCTGCAGAGATTAATGTTTTTTTCCCCCTTTTAAAGTCTCACATAACCTAAAACCACCTGCAACCAAATTAAATATGTCAAAATTACGCTCTACCATCAGTAGTGCATTCATTAGTGTGGTATGTATAGTACAGTACTATGTGGTTTTGGACACAGCCCAACATTCAAAAATCAATTCACAAAGGCTTAGCTGAAGAGTTCTATCAGGCATGGTCAATGCAGTAGAATGCTAAATTGTCTAAACTGTGTGCCCATGTGGAAGTGGTTACCAGTGGTGGTTCTAGACTACTGTTTCTCATACCTGGTCCTGGAGGCACCTTGCATATTTTAAGATATGCATATTTTCCCCGCTCCCAACACACCTCATTCAACTAATCAGCTTAAAGCCATTCAGAGTTGCTTGGGGTGTGCTGAAGCTAAAAGGGGTAGGACAGGGGTGCCTAGCACCAGGGTTGAGAAACACTGTTCCAGAGTATGCTGCACTGAATACTGCCAACTACTCAGGGCTAGGTTTTTCAAAAGCACAAGGAAAATTCTTAACCAGTCAACCAAGCATTACTTTTAACACACTTCCTACCAGCTAAAAAGATTTTAATAAGATGCTTTTTGGGAAACTAGGCCCTGTTCATTTAATAAACCTGAACCTCAATAAAGAAACTACTAATCAGTTTCCTGGGTGTGTTATTACTGGCCAATACCGAAACATATTCAGAGGAGGAGCACCCCAGAATCAGTGTTTAAAACCACTGATTTGCTACCGTGTTTTAGAGTCTCTTTGTAGGACTGTTGTTTCTGGACAGCTTCAGTTGCTGCAGCACTAAACCATTCTCTAATTCTAATTGGACATTTAATCTGGAACACCAGCATATTATTTGAAGGTTGGTATAAACTTAATTTGGCACAAGAACACTGCCAAATGTGACAATGACTACTGTACACCAATCAACCATACCATTGTGACCATTGTTCCTACTCTCAGTTTTCATTCACTGTTCATTCTCAGCACTGCAGTGAAACCAACATGGTGCTGGTATGAGTGGATCAGACACGGCAGTGCTGTTGGAGTGCAAGGACTCATTGGACTCATTGTCCAATATTAGACACTAATACCTACAAGGTAGGTTGTAAAATGGTCCACCTTGTACATGTCGATTCATACACAGCTCATCTGTTTCTGCAGTTTGGGTTGGTCAACCTCTAGTCCTTCATCAGTGCTGAAAGGATGCTGGGTAGTTGGTGGTCTATTCTCAGTCAAGCAATGACAGGTATTTAAACACTCCAGCAGAACTGCAGTGTCCGATCCACTGTTCACTGATCACTGGAGTGCAGAGAATGACACACACAACCCACCAAATTACTGCTCAGGTTCTACTGATCCTGTGGGATCCTGTGGGTGAAAAGAGGCTAACAAAGTATGCAGAGAAACAGATGGACTACAGACTGCAAGTATAGAAATACAGAAGTGCTCCTGTATGGTTAGTGGAACTGATCAAATGGATAGTGAGTGTAGAAACAAGGAGGTAGTTAAAATGTTATGGTTGATCAGAGAATGTGCATAGCATTAAAAAGCAAAATAAAAAGGGAGGCTCACCACAGAGACTGAAAACCCCAGAGGTAAAATAGAAGCATGTTACAGACAATCTGTCTTTCTTTTCCTTCCAAATATGTCTCTTGCTCTCCCCTCAATCCTTTTCTCAATTTCCATGCAGCCAGTGATCTGAGATGTGAGAATGGCATTATAGCATAAAGGCCACTGTTCTCAGTGCAACAGCAGTTTTCAAAACAAAAATAAGCACAGAACACTGAAGCTACAAATTACATTCTCCCTTTCTTTAACTTCCTAATGAGGCCAGCTCTTGATTCAGTCTCTCCTTCTCTTTCTGTAGCTCCACGATACTCTGTTTGTTCTGCTCAAGACGATCCTCTAGCCACTGTAGCAGCGGGCCACTTACTGCGGACATCTGGCTGCACAGGTTTTTGGTGAACACTAAAGAATGCAGAGAAAGAGACCATATGCACACAATCGCATTTACAAACATCAAAAAGCTTTTCGGAATTTTAAGCAGTGATTTAACTGCTTACATTACATATCAAACTTATGATTTAATAAGAAATACTCTAGTATGAAAATATACCTGATCCATTGTGTATCTTTGTGATGGGATCCAAATGAGTTAAACTACAGAGGAAGAAAATAAAAAAAGAGACTTTAATAATTTCATTGTTAAATAGGACAAGATCAAAATAATTATAGGTAGCAGGAACAGCAGCATCTTAGGATTTTGATAGGACAGTCATAACCTACTAGGGAAATTAAGACTTAGTCATAACAGCTAAATTAAAAATGTAAGCGCATGTATAATTTTGACCTTGTGTTTTCAGGAGAGCACACCCTCAGAAAAACGTATCAGATTCTCATTTTATTAAAACATGTACAAAGATGTGTATATGAAAGGCCATTGACTAAATTTTGGAGCATTGCTTTGAGGATTTGATTGTATTCAGTGACAAATGCAGCGAGGTCAGTACACCCCTAGCCCAAGCTTGGCATTAGGCACGGTGCCAATAGTTCATGTGCATCTGCTCCAGACAGTCCTATTGGCAATACTTCTCTATAGAGACTAGATAAGCTGTGTGGCTGTGAATGTTTTCATTAGAGTTGTTGTCCAAAAACATTTGGATGTATATAATTTAGTTTTCAGCAGAATCAAAAATGTAAATGGACGTTACATGAAACAAAAGATAAAGACAATCCACTCCAGTGAACAAGCTAAAGGGCATCGGCGGCAAGGAAAAACAGAGCTGGAGGAAGAAACCTTGGGAACCAGCTGGGAAAACTTGTGATAGTCCCAGTCAAGCATTAAGAACCACTTCTCTAAGCCAGGGCAACACTTAACATGTAAACAGTCACTTCTCATTTACCCACCCTGCCCCTCTAGAGTAACCTTCCAGCAGACTTTCAACTGAAACCACAGTGCAGCGTTGGTGACACCTGGGTTATGTGATACTGAAACTACTATTGTTGTGACTACTTTAGAATATCTTATGCATCTAGAGAATGTTATAACATGGCTATTATTATTAGCCTACAAGCTTTGAGAAATCAGCCCCTGAACTGATTAAATTGATAATGGTTTCACATGATTTGAAGTTCCATTCTTTTTTTTTTTTTACAAATGGATGGACATAGAGAGCAGTCTACCTGTGAATCCTTCTGTACGTGTCCTGTTCCTCTTGACAGAGAATTCTTGGGAGCTCCACTGCAGACTCCAGGCATACTTTTCCAATGGCCTCATGTGGAACC
This sequence comes from Acestrorhynchus altus, assembly GCA_034509495.1. Taxonomy (NCBI): domain Eukaryota; kingdom Metazoa; phylum Chordata; class Actinopteri; order Characiformes; family Acestrorhynchidae; genus Acestrorhynchus; species Acestrorhynchus altus. The sequence continues at coordinate 16,595,269 of CM067516.1, forward strand.
ACGTGGACTGGAATTTCAATTCTCTCATACCTTAATAACACAGGACACAGCATAATTTAATTTAGTTACATTGAACCCAACAATACTGAACTAATTTTAACATACTAAGCAATAACTACATTGATATTGAAAATCAGTATTTGCATACATTAATACACCAATCAATAAGAATATTTGCACCACCACTTTTGAAGCTGTCAGATATATTAGTGGATATATTAGGCAGCAAGTGAACAGTCACGACTTGAAGTTGATATGTTAAAAGCAGGAAAAACAGGCAAAGATCTGAGAAAACAAAAATAAATTGTGATGTCAAGATGACTGGTCCTATGTTTTGGAGATGTTCTGACCCAGTCTTGTGGGGTGTGCCAGGTATTTAGTGGTCAGTGCATACAAGAAGTGGTCCAAGAAAGGACAACCACTAAACCAGTGCCTACAGCTTATTGAGGCAATTCATGGAGGCCCCACTTTACAACTTACAGGACTTAAAAGGGTCAATGCCCAGTTGGGTATACTTCCTTTATGTATAAACCTTAAAGGAAATTTTCCCTCACCCTCACTGAAGATAATTACTTGTGTGTAATAAAATAACTCAGCAAAAACCTCCAAAACTAAGTCAAATTTTGTCTTTTGGGTTGTTTAAAATGCTGTAAACAAACCCAAACAATGGATAAAATATTGATGAAAAATAAACAAAATATAATAAACACAAACACTGTGGGGAAACAAATTAATGGTGTGGCTCTATCTAGTTACAGCTTTAGAGCGTCATAGTCACAACAATCAGCTTCTGAGGAGCAGCAGAACATTCACACTTTACTGCAGGCCCTGCCTTTGCACACAGCTGAGTGAGTGAGTGAGTGAGTGAGTGAGTGAGTGAGAGAGATGCTTATCTTCATGAAATGCAGCACTGAAATATGCAACCGAACTAGCTTGCATGTAAGCTAATTGCATCATCCACACTCTTCCTTACAAAATGAGCTTGAAGCTTTGAGCTGCACAGTAACGATTCCCAGTTGAAGATAATAAACTCTGAGCTGCCCCCTCACAGCTGACATGGCACAGCAGTGCTGCTTTATGGCGAACACATTCAAGAGAACGTTTCCGTTTCATGATGTTCATGAGTTATGATGTCTCCTTCCAGTGGGAGCTACTTCATATAGTTAAAAAGATCTATGGGAATTGACTGTTAAGGAACTTTATGCAACACTAATCTATGTATGTGGACACAAATGATAATTAAGGACATCATAGTTTCATACAGTATCAGTCAAGATTTTAAGTTTTTCCTGTCGTAAAGACTATAAGCCACTACTTTTTTTCCATGCTTTAAACCATGCGGCTTATAATGAGGTGCAGCTTTTCTTCTTATACATGTTATTTTCCAGGTTTATTTTTTAAACTTTGTGGGTGCGGCTTATATTCCGGTGCGGAATATAAAATGGTAGGACACTGCCACAGTGTATGCAGTGTATTTCATTACTAATTAGATGTTTGAAGGCAAAGTAAGTTAACTTTATACACAATCATTCAGTGAGCTTTCCAAAGAGGGGGAAAAAGGTCAAATAAAATCAGTTATAGGGCTCAGCTGTAGGTCCATAAATAAAAATATTCTGAATTTAGAGATACTACATTTTGGGCACTTCTGAGATTATCTGGCAGTCGGTTCCATTTATATGTAACATCAAAAATGCATTCTGCTTCACTACATTTTGGATCTCTACCAACTGACCTGTCTCCATGGATGCAAGAGCCCTACTCCAGTTACTTTAAACCAGTGTTTCTCAATCCTGGTCCTGCAGACACCTGTACTCTGCATATTTAAGCAGTTTCCCTACTCCACACCAGATTAACTTAATCAACTCATTAACAAGCTCTTTAGAGTTGCATGGGGTGTGTTAAAACCAAAACATGCAGGGCAGCGGTGTCTCCAGGTCCAGAAATGAGAAACAGTTCTCCGAGCATATCTGTGATGAATTATGGACCTAAACTTGTCAAAGATTTATCACTGCACTTTAACATCTATTTTGTGTACAGATTTTAAATCTGGAGTAATCTGCTCTGTTCTCTGTTAGCTCTTTTTTGTGCAGTTCAGAAGCCAGAAGACTGATGCTACTTTCATGTTTAACTGAAAAAAAATTGAACATCCAGTGAAGTGATTGTGAAATTGAGTGAAGTGAAAACTTGCTGGGTTACTAATGCAAGACACAATAATGCTAACACATCTGTTAAGTGTGGTTGGTAGGAGGTTAAGGTTAGGGTTGTTCCCTAAGATACACTTAGAATCTCTTTGGTTTATATATAAACCCTTTTAACTGAATTTTCCAACCTCTATGCAATCCTTAAAATTATTCTGGCTATTTTTGTTACTGTGTCTTTAAAACATGCAAGCAAGCCTGGTTGAAAAATCTTTGCAGATGGCGGAAGCATTTTAGAATTCTTATACAACTTCCGTGTGAAATGGGAGGATGTTCAACTGTAATCTAAAAAGAGTTGGCTTTAAAACTTGGTTTCCATATTTGCACCTTAAGGACTAACAACTATACTATAGAACCATATATTTAGAAGTCAGTAAAATCACTGTTTACATACTAACTCAAATTCTCAATCAACAAAATCAAAGACAATTCAGTATTACAGTATTTTAATAAAAATGTATAATACCAGTATCCGTTGATACTCAAGTTTTTATAATATGCTTGTTTTTGGAAGAAACAATGAATTAACAGATGACCCACTAATTTTGTCCATATGAAGATTGACATTGTAAGTGGATACAGCAACTGTCAGGAGATTAATGTAAATAGGACTAAATCTAGCGGGTCTGGAACATCGACTGGCACCATGGCAAGATGGCGCCGCTGAGGTCAGCTGCCATCGTGACTGCTCCACTCACACTTCAGCTCTCTGAACCAGATCCAAGTTCATTCTTAGCCCAAATCCCACATCTCACACACTGAACTCTCATAAGTCATCAACGAACTCACATATTCACCAACACTCTATTTATACAACATCATGTAGCAAAACATTGCACTTGGCACTTTATTCATCTCTCAGGGTTCCTACACAACTGGAACTATTCACACACCTACCTTACTTATTATTATTATTATTTCCTTCTTCATAATCAGTCCCAGAGTTTAGTTATTTAGTTAGTCTTCTTATTTATTTATTTTTATACTCAGATTACACATATTTATTCTGTTTATCCTCTCCCCACCTTCTCCCCTTGGCCCTATTGATCTGTGGGTGCAGACAGTTGTAAAATAGCATTTCACTGCATGTTGTACTGTGTATAACTATGTATGTGACAAATAAACTGAACCTTGAACATTGAAAACAGTATTTTAGATTTTTTTCAAAGATAAAAACTGCCATATCGCATGACAGTAGAGCAACATGTTCAGTACTTACTCTGATCCTTTCTGGGCTTGCACTGACTGAAAGCAGGTGTAGAGAACTCTACCTGTCTATAAGAAAAAGAGGTTCATCATTATCAGTCAAAACTACAACTCCAACATAGTCATTACTAAAATAACTGACATCACACAATTTTATTCTCAACAGGGACACATATTGACTTGACTCTAGACTCTTAGAACAAATGATTATAAAGTGGCATGAAAAAGCAAGATGAAATATTTCTTAACTATTTTGAACAAGATTCATTCTTTATTTAACTTTTACAGATTCAAAATAACAAATGCTGGGCACATTGCATGAAATAGTACTTAGAAACATCCACTCTGTAAATATTTTTGTAGCCAGTATCTACCTTGCAAAGGGTTTCTAGTTCTGCGAGTTCTGTGCTTTGTATGCACTTTGTTGTTTGTTTGGTTTTTGTTGCTAATGTCCAGTTTGTGTCTCTTTGAGAGTCTATTGTGGATTTGGAGGTGTGTTTACAATCATCATCTTGTATAGGTCTTTCTCTTTTAATCTTGTGCTTTTCAAAAGACAGTATGATGTAGGCCTTCATCCATCCATCAATTTCTCTAGTAGAAGAATTAATTATTTCCTCTACAGGTGAAATGTTCCCTGTAACAATGGCTCCAACTTAAGTCCAAAGCATGAACAATGTCAAAGAGTTTTATTTTGATGTCAATAGGCAGGCCCTGTATCAAAAATGCAAACATTTTATGTTAAAATTAGTAGTCAGGATGCAATAAAGGTTGACTTCTTATGACTAATTTATGAAGGTCTTGTTTGTGCAGGTGTCAATGGATAGTAGAAAAGTGCACCACCACTTAGAGTCCGCTTAGCGCAGCTGCTTAGATGTGCCCATGGCTGCTGATCGATTCAAGAAGGTCAGCCGAGTCATAGTCCAGAAATTTGCATCACTTAACCTTTCCTAATGATGACTGTGAACATTACATAGGCCTAACCAGCTAATTAGGGTCTGAGAAGTAAAATTCAGTAAAATTCTCAAAGCTCACATCTCTTGGGGTGCCCAGCTTTTGCATATTGCTCCTCCTTCTCCCCTCCACTCTATTATTGCCTAAAATGTTGAAAATAATGTTTCTTTATTTTTTTTGGAGATCTGTTCATGTTCTAATCACTTGACAAATTCTGTTGCTGTGAATATTGACTAGGTGTGCCCAAGCTTGTTCCACTGTATTCATAACCTATTGTAGTACTATATAGAACCAGCAATTCCAAAAATGCCATAACCAGATAAAGAACCGTTTAAGCATTCAAATGGCTCTTTGCACTGATATTTCACTTACCTTGGTATTTTTATCTTCAATGAAGCAAGAAAAGATAAGACCAACGAAACCCTGATCCATCATTTGGTACATGGCTTGAGTCCGCACATCTGTACAGAATGGCAAGCACAATAAGAAAATTTGATAATTTACAAGAAAACGCATTAATGTCGACATGTATAAGCTTGAATGTGGTTGCAGGTCACTGTATAGCCAGCATCAGTCCAAAAGACAATTATATATATATATATATATATATATATATATATATATATATATATATATATATATATATATATATATATATATATATAAATAATTATATAAAGGTATAAAATCAAATAGCTACAAAGAGATTTGCTTTAGGCATGCACACAACCATAATGTATGGTCATGAGACTAACCAACATGTGATGGCCACACAGTGATGTGTGGATGAGAGTGGTACCATCCCACCACCCTTACAGGACGTCCAGTCATTTCAGCCAGCCTGTGCTTCATGTTAAGAAAAAAAAACCTGTGAGAGCATTCAACTTGAATATAGGTGAAAAACAAACCAACCTCTGGCCAATGTGTGGTATGACTACATACGCTTTATACTGTAAGTCCAAAAGGTTTACAGTAAAAACACCCCTCCTTAATAGCAAATTTAGTTACTTTAGAGTGCCTTGATAAGTAATGTGAAGGCCACCAGTACTGGGATGTAGAATCATGTTTTTAATATGCAATGAAGCAAGAAAAGACAAACAAAACCATAATCAATCATCTTGTGTATGGCTTGAGTCCTCAGCTCCATAAGGAATGAAACACAACAAGGTCTCAAAGCAGTTCTGATCCAGTTTAGATAAAGTCATAAAGCAAACAATCAGCTAAAGGCTTGCAAGTGGATATCAGTCACTGTATAGAACTAAGTTCTACAATCTTTAATGACTTTCATTTTAGCAATCATTCCACTAACCTGAGTAAAGACAGTTAAGCTAAAAGAGTCCAGGAATTTACAGGGCTGAGGTGGCCAAACTACCTGACCTCACTAATACTATAGCAGCAATGTTTCAACATCTAGGTTTCCTGGAGTCATTAGACCTGGACTTGGAGAAACTGCTGTGAAATTTCCTGTGTTTTACCAATGAAAATGATCTCAGGCTAGGTTTAAACTTAATCTTGGTCTGAGAAACAGGCTGCTATTGTAGAGCCTTACTAAAGGAGTACACCCAATGTTGGCTGAGTGGATTCCAGCTAGACATGGGCCCAGAGAGGCTTTGCACATGTTTTGTTTAGACTGTTTGCATTATAGCCAACCTTAATCATTGTACTACCTAGATGGGGTTTAACACTTTCAGGTCCCATCAGGGAATGTAGTGGGCATCTATATGGATGCCACGAACAAAAACTTTTGGTTCCTCCATTGGCAATCCATACAGGCTCCACATGGAAGTACTATCTGGGGAGATTGATGATGAAACAGAGGGGAAAACTTTATATTAACAGCGTTGATTTAAGAAGAAATGCCAGAGGAGGAGGATATGCAGTACCCAGCTACCATGCTCATGTGGGCTAGGTGGGTTGCAGGTTGCCATAGGCTCTGAGAGGCTTTTTTTTTTTTGCATGTTTTGTTCACATGGTCATCATTACAGCCAGGCTGTGAAAGTAGCAAAGAGGGGGAAACTCCATATTAACAGCTTTGATTTAAGGTCTACAAACTTCTGGACATGCACTACATGTCTGAGCATGTTCCCAGTCAACATAATGTCAGGCTCTCATGGGAGGAGCATGGGCTAGAAAACTTGTTACTGGGACAACTGGGCCCCATCACTGCAGCCCACCTAAATGTCACCCACAGGCAAAAGTTTAACCCCCCCCCAAACTGGTCCCTATATGGAACCAACAAGGAACCAGTTGTCTGGGACCAGTACAGGATCCATACGGGTATGTTTGGGTTATCTGGGTAATGTAGTTTCAGCAGGAGAGAAAATAGAACAGGCTTTTGTGCTTTAATGAAAGGATATCTCCGCTTCAGTCGAGGCTGCAGATAGCTGCTCTGGAGAAATCTCCACACGGTCCTTCCTCTTGTCTGATCTCCGGAGGATAATGACGGAGTGGATGTGGACAATGCGGTTTGTGTCGACCTGAGAAGAGCAGAGCTTATGAACGTAAACTCGAGCGTAAACACAGGAATTAACTCCCAACCTGCCAAATCCAGCTCACCTCGCCGATGCACAGTCCCATAACCTCCTCCTTCTCTGTGCTCAGAGCGTGATTCATACACACCAGGAACGCGTCCGACTCCAGATGCACCGCACTGACTGCCATTGTATGAGCAGCAGTCCGCAGTTGCTTTTACAGGTGTTTATTAGCGCGGCGGTTCCGTGTGAACTGTGTATGCGGGTGTTACATCAAATCGTTCCGGTGCACAGCAGTGCACTCAGGAATACTCGATGTAAATAACTTCGGTTAGATAAAATAATAAAAACTACTAACATTAAACACACACACACATACCGACCACATTAATAACCTGTTTGAAGGACAGTGGGCGCCGTCGTTTTTTCGTTCCGCTTGGGCCGGAGGCAAAAACAGAGCGCACAGGGGCTGGTGTAGAGGTGGGCGATACCGGGAATTTTGGTATCGATCCGATACCAAGTAAATGCAGAGCTGGTATCGCCGATATCGATACCAATACTTATTAATATTTCAGCTTCTTAGATCCAAAGGATCAAAAAGGCCTAAGATAGAATTTCGCCAAAAATTGCATGTGACAACAAAATACTTTATTACCACAATCAACATTTTTGTTCAGAGACAAAGGAACAATAACTAAACAAAGTTTCCCTTAACATTCGTCAACATTTCGTTCTTTGTTGTTGTTTTTCATTTTTAATAGAATCGTTCTTAGGAAAAACTATAAAAAAATAAGGAATCTTCTTCCTTTCAGTGCAATTGTTTTTTCTTAAATAGAGTGTAAATAAATAAATATATCACTCAACACAACTTCAAAGGGGGCTGACAAACCACAACACAACAAAATTAACACACTACAACAAATACTGTAAACAGTTTCAAACGTATTCTGTTTTTCAAACAAAACAATAAAAAAAATTGCAGAAAGTGTCTCTGGGTGGAGGCTCTCGGTGGAGGCTCTGGGTCTGTGGGAACGGGGATGCCTCTCCTCTCCGTCTCTGTTTTCTGCTGCGTGATTTTTCATCTGCTTGTAGAGGTTTGTTGTGTCTCCACTCTATTAAACAGCCCTGTAAACTGTACAGCTGCTGTCGTTTCATTTTCTGCAGTAAAATAAAGCCGAACGGTGCCTCTCTTCCTCTTAAACACTAAAGTACTCCGACGGTGTCTCTCTCCATACTGTGACGTCTCGACTCGAGGAGGCCGCTGATTGGCGGGCCAGGCTGAGTCTACCCGCATGGCTCATTGGGTGGCGCCGTTGAGCCACGTGATAAAAGACGAGATTTGTGGGTGCGCGTGCGCTGTCCCGTGATGTAACACAGCAGCGCTGCACTCAAACACAGAGGAGAGGTCGCTGAACGCGCGTGCGCAGCAGTCAATGCGCGCGAGAGAGAAAAAAACGCTCGAGTATTTATCTTTTTACACGAGTATAGATCAATACAAACGTTGGTATCGATATTATCGATATTTGGATCGATCCGCACACCTCTAGCCTGGTGACGTCAGTTTGTTTACGTTTGCTGCCACACGCGGCTGTTCAGCAGGAGCCTCGAATCCCGTCATTCAGTGAAATAAACCCCGCCTCAAATATAAGGTTACGCTGTGTTGCCGGAGATGTCGTCCCAGAAGGACCCCTGTCAGAAGCAGGCCTGTGCCATACAGAAATGCCTGCAAGGTAAAAAAAAAAAAAAAAAAGCCTGTAGGCTGATGGAACCGTGCTTGTCCTAGAGGCACCACTACCCTGCGTGTTTTAGCTGTAACTCGCCCCACGCAGCTCTGAGGGGCTTGTTAATCAGCTGATTAGATGAGTCAGTGTGGTGGGAGTTCTAAAATATGCAGAGTATGCCTGAAGGACCAGAGTTGAGAAAACAATGGAGTAACATGTTGCATGTTAACACCCTTTACTTACTGTTGACCTATTCTGTAATGATTGATTTTGGAAATAGAGATGATGGTTTCATTTGTGAAACCCATGCAGGTTTCTTGTGTGACATAATTAACCCTGCTCAAAAACGTATGTAGCAAAATAAAAAAGCTTGTGTCCTCCACAGCAGGGTTTTAGCCAGTATTTTACACCATAGAAAACTAGTAACAATGTCATACTTTCATTTTGTCCAGATGTAACTTTGATCTACACCTGCTGACTGTCTGTATCAATGACTTGTTTTATCAGCCAACAAATACATTGAAAGTTGCTGTGAAGACGTGATTCAGGCCATGAGGAAATGCTGCGAAACCCACCGTGGAGTGAACTCTGTGTGCTGCTCCGGCTTTGTAAAACAGATCAAAAAGACTGAAGAGAAAACCTGAGCACTTTTAAATTTGCAGTCCCATCTGATGTGATGCAACGATGCCTTTAACTGCACTGAAGGTCATCTGCAAGACTGTGGAAATTTCCCTAAAAACATACTGCTGTATGGATTAAAGAAAGATCAACCAAAACTAGTATATCCTTCTCCATGTTTTCTGTAAAGTCATAGAATACACTTGTAGTTAAATGCATTTGTCATACACTGATGTTTATCAACTGTTTTGAAAGTGTTGGGTGACATCAAGCTTTCCTTTCCAAAAAAACAACTGGATAAGCCACTCTGCATCAAGTGATGCAGTAGATTGAGGAGGGAGAAAGTTCAGATGATGTCAATAACGTTATCACCAGATTTCAGCATCATTAAGATATTGTGGGACTATGAGTGTATTCATGGGAAGCATGAATAGCAATGAAGAACATGTGAGCAGCATATCATTTAGATTGTTTAAAAAAGATGTCATGGAATTTGTGTGGTGGCACTCTTCACTATGAGAGGAGAACCTTCTATTCTTAAATGTAATTTTTTTTTGTACATTTTATTCAAGTAAAAACTCGAACACCACTTTTTGGTTTAAATGCAGGTTGCCAGTACCAACTGTATCTTTGCCAGAATTGGCCCACATCCACATACCTGGGAATGTATATCTGAACCTCAGCCACCATATAACATTGCACCAACATCAAAAGTCTATAATTTGTTTAATGGATGCTTCTAATTAATGCAGATATCTAGACAGAATGCTATCGGTCTCATTCATCCTTCAGTATGCATCTATTTCACAACACATATCAATAAAAAAAAATCTAATTTAACAAAAAATGGGAAGATGATGAAAATTCACACATCAAAAAAGCAAGCCAAGACTATTATACATGATATACTAGACTATCTAGCAACACCTGTTAACTTCAGTTCCTGTAAACTTCATGAACTGATCAGTGGTTTCAAGTGAATTGCATCTGAATTGTTCACGTGTGCTAGGATAAGAACCTAATGTTTGTAGTGTGTTGATCATTAAGTAGAGGTTTTAGACTTAAAGCCTAGTTGTACGCTCATTAAGCAGTACATGCTGGGATGTTGTTGGGCAAAAGCATAAACAAAATTTAAGGTTACACTACCATTAACTATAACACAAAGAAGACACATTTAAAAGCAAAAAATGCCCATTTACCCTGCATAAATAGCAACCCCTGGTTCCCAACTTCACCACTGTTCAGAAACAAAAATTCAGTGCACTATTTCACAACACACCGCTCTGAATGACTATGACCATGTTTATGCTGAATTACATACATTTGGGATTCTCCTTTATGTTTCTACATTAGTTATTAGTGTTTGTGGCTCTATGCTGACATTTTACTGTAGGCTTAAAACTAGCTATTCTAAACCTAATGCTGAAGAAGCAAATCAAGTAAGACAGCTGACAACACAACAGCTGATTTACTTAAGTTTCACTTTTATTTTATGAAAATACAACTTCAGGCTGAATCCTATTTAGTAGCCCCTCCCCCTCTAAAACGAATGAGTTCCATTATTTACTGAACTACGGCATGAGGGTAAATTGTTGAACATTCATGATTCTAAATACGTTTGTCAGTTTTCTCATATTGAGAATTTAAAGGGTGCCGTACATATACTGTATACATCTTCAGTCATACATACTGAAAGTATGTTTCAAATATTCACACCACAAAATATATTCCAAAATGGTTCAAAGAAATTGTAACAAAACCAAAGGGAAAGTTAACTAAAATGTTATAACAATGCACATGCCAAAAAAAGCCAAATAATAAGCTCAGTACAAATACTTCAAGCAAAACTGACTGTTTACTAAGAAAGACATTATTAAATAACTACAGTATATAAATAAATCTTTAATGAGTGCTTGGTTGGAGCTGCAGTAGTGACCTTTTAAATGCCAAGTGCTGTTACATGTAGAAAGCTGACGACTTTTTATTGTATACTGAGAATACACATAAAATAAAAAGGAGGCTTCTTATGATGCCAAGCCCAGCAGAAATCCTCCAGCAAAGCCCCCTGTGAGGACAATGTTCTTCTTCACAAATGTCTGCACCTTTATTAAGAAACATATGAATTTAATCAGTGGAAATGTGTGGAACTTTGCAGCAAAGTATAGCACAAAACAGTATAGCAGAGATAGCACAGACAATCATGAGCATTCCTAGCTGTTTACTCAGGGCTTTTGCTTACTCAAGGGCATTATCTGCATGAGAATGTGTACTGCAATTTTAATCGACTAAAAAATGGTATTATCACGAATGCTTCTCATACCTCGTCCACTTTTGTCCTCACTTCTTTAGGTGGCTTCTCAGCATTTAGCTTTAGCTGCTTCTTGGCCTTGTTCACATCCCGTTCAACCCTCTTCCAGTCAACTTTAATGTAACCTGTGTGATTGGCAATCTAACAGGACAAAAAGAGAGTGACATTAGAGACCAAACATTTGTATGGTTTGGTACTAAAAACACAGTCCATGATGTAAATTTCGACCAATGACCATTGTCTGTAGAATTGATGAAATAAAGAATATGATCCAAATTCAGTTACAAAGTGCCATATTTAAGTGTTCCAAATCCTTACCCTAGAGCAGAGGTGGACAACTCTGGTCCTGGAGACTCCTGCTCAAGCACACCTGATTCAGTACGTTTGTTAGAGCAGGGAAATCAGTAAACTGTGCAGAAAAAGCTGGCACTCCAGGACCAGGGTTGCCTACTCCTGCCATACAGCAAGGGTGGTGATTCCTGCACTGCTTTGTGCTTTTCCTGTTCAAGATCACCTGATTCAATTCAGTGTGAATAAAAATGACTGGACTGTGTTTCCCACGCCTGCCCTACAGCATGCATTTTATCTCATTAATACTTATAATTACCAACTGGGCTGCTTTTAATTATACTGAATAGTTTATAATGATAATTTCATGCTATTTAAAATCCATGTTCTTGACATCTGTTTAGTTGGACAGTAAAATATTGCCAAGCTGGTTATGGAGAGTAAATATCATTTAGTGGTTTTGTTTGTTTAATAGCAAATTTGCTTACAATCTGCATTTACAAAGGACTAATGCCAGGCATGGGCCAGAGGGGTATAAAGCCCCTCAGCATGATGTGGAGCAGTTGAACAGTGGTCTATCTACAGATGATGTTCCATACAGCACTTTGGAATGACTTGGGGGATTTGGGAATGAGATGGGGTGGTGGATTATCCCCACTGAATTCAATCAAATCTTCACAGCAATGCTCCAAATCTAGTTGAAAGCCTTCCCTGGACAGCAGACATCTTTTTTATAAATATGCGTCCCAAAACGTTTATCCAAATGGTGTAGATGATATAAGCAAAGTTTGAGTAAGATTATATCAAATTACCTGAAGCAAAAAGAAGCCACCACCTACTGCAGATGCTGCCAGCTTCCCCACTTTCTGAAACAAGTACCCTGCACACCTTAAGAATGAATCACAGACAAATGGCAGGTTAATGGTTTAAAACATTGCTATAACGGTTGATCTGTATGTTATTACTCACCAGCCAGTCACTCCACCGATTGCGAGCTGGGTTGCTACTGAATACTTCTCAGCAGCTGGCCCAGAATTGTTGCCAAAAACCTTATTCCACCATCTCTGTTTCTTGACATGTTCTGCCAAGTCCATCACAAAAGCCTCACCATCTGTTAGAACAGAAGAAATCAGCTAAATCAATGTAGCATATAAGGTTCATGTTTTCCCTCAATTCAGTCTTAAATGTCTGCAATGTTTACTCATTAACCTTTAGAACCCTAGGCCAATTTTGTGTGATGTTTTTGTAGTTTGACATACTTTTATTAACCAAAATATTAGAAAGGTATTTATAGTTTATAGAGACAGTAAGATATTGCTGTTTTCAGGAGATCCTAGGCTACTGAAATTTGTCCCTATTTGTCTTCAGACAATTTACAGAATTTAAATATTTATTTAAATTTGACCAAGTTTTGATCAAAAATTTTTTTGTACCTACAATTATTTTGTGGGTTTTTTGTTTCTGTTTTTGCTTATAATAAATAAAAACACTTTAAATCTTGTTGGGAATTGATTGAACTGTTTTTTTGAGTTAAATAATACAAGGATTATTTGTATTGATTAGATTGACAATGATATTTATAATAAAGCTCTTCAAAATACTTGACAATGGTCCAAAAAAGAGAGGTCAGTGATCTCATTAGTCCCACCTCCTGCATGCAAGTTGAGCATGTATACATGGACAGACCTGGATGCACTGGAAGGTTCGTTAGGCATTTAAACTGGGATTTAATTCTGTTGGAAACAGAAATCTGTTTTCTGAGCTGGATTACTTGCGCATATTTAATCATACAATGAGACCACCATACTTGGACAGTGTAATTGGTTTAGATTGTTATCATATGACTCTAGGTTACTCTGAGATATGAAGTGTTCAATATTGACATGTAACTGCGTCCAAAATGCAGATCTAGATTTTTGAGAGGCAACTAGAGAGTTAACTACTAAAAGTAGCAAATATGCTCTATAATATTTAGTAGCCATCATTTTCAAAGTAGAAAATAACACTGAGAAATGTAATTGACTCAAAGCTCTGCAATGCAAGGTTACATAAACAAATAGCACCAGCCAGAGTAAACAGCCTTCTTGTGGAAGACCACTTGCAGACCATCTTTCCCATCACAACATATGAAAAGAGCACAACCCAGGCCTGTAGAACTGCAAGGGCCAACTTCATTCCACCGAAGTGACCTTGACTACAGCAGCCCTTGGACAAAGGCCACCATGTCTACCCACACACAACCAAAATAGCTCTGGCACAGAGGCCAAAAGAATGTCGGGATCGGTTTCCATCAGACGGATTTGTAATTAAAACCGTCACTGGAGCTCAAATCAGTGTGGACAGCCATGGCCTTGCTGAACATAGGGAGGTTTGATGGACTTTCTGTCCTGCTAAATAAGTGTACACACTTCAAAACAAGGGTTCTTCAATAAAGATGGTTCTATATCTATAAACACTCAAACAACCCTTTGCATAAATACAGGGTCTTAAGGTTGTTCTTCAGAGTGATGGAAGGAACCTTTTCAAAAAGGTTCTGTAAAGAACCCTCTCGAGCACATTCTATATCTGTCTGAAGAACTCTGGTGGTGCAAATGGTTCTTTAAATGTTCAGGGTTTTCTTTACTCACCCTAATTTTATGTGTGCACATTTGGCGCCACATTTGACTCATGACCAGCTCTGCATGACAATCCAGAGGCTGGAACCCTGTTTCTTCCCCTTGACATGCAAATGTAACAAGTACCTATCTATAGCCTCTATAGCCTAATCTAGCCCACAGTACACACTCTCCCCGAGACAATGCAAACGAGGTTGAAAAGGACAGCTGCTGCTGCAATAAGTGTTCTACCAATGTGTGGTTTGGGTAAAAATAAAGGAACTGCTTATTAAGCACAATCAGCAACATTTGGCCTTGAAGTGTGGGTGGTTACTCAGATTTTCAGGGTGGTACTGCATCAGTGTGGGCTTTGACTCACTCACTGGGCCTTACATGTCGATCTTGTGGCATTTAAGGTCGTTTTGACCGTAACTGCTCACTATAAAGCTGTAGTGAAACGTCATTTTTAATGAAGCCTCAGATTCTGCTGCTAAAGATCAACTACATAATAACTGCAATCAGCTTTTAAATAGCAATTTAAACCACATTAACACCACACCACCTTCATTTTAACTCTCCGAGCTGAACTCCAGTCAACAACAACCACCCACATTCTCCAGGTCAGCTCTCCTACCCAGCCTTTCCGCCACGCTTTAACACCCTGACACTTAAACCACGAGCCGACCTTCGTGTTTATTTAGCTCTACTAAACTACAGCCTGTAAAACGAGTCAAACACGCTAACGGAGCCTCACCGCTCTTCTTCTCAGCCATTTTTATTCGTGTTTCCCAGTCGGACTGTAATCCCCGGCACAACCCCGAGCCACGTGACGCACCCAGCGCCGTTCCGTCTTGAAGTGACGTCACGTGCTCTTATCGCAGTAACCGCCCTCAAAATAAAAGTTCTCCCCCCACGTTCGACTGTCAAACATTATTCATTCATTCACTTCATCCATAGTGCCTTCACATTAATGTCATATTCATCTTAATTATGTTAAAAAATCTGTTATTTTAAGTAATGCTTAACAAACCTAAACAAATAAAACACACATTTCTAAATATTTTTAAATGTGTTTTTAATTATATTTCTATTTTATTTCTGTATGCTGCTTATGGTTCTACCCGCATTGCATGTCATTTATTTTGATGTCTGCTTGCATATTATTTTATGTTTTTTTGTTTTACTATTGAGCAGCATGGCCTATGGGTAATAACAAAATTAAAATCCAGAATCTTGTCTTGTCTGTAAATGTGTTGCTTTAATTTAATGAGCATGAAACATCTGAACAAAAAAAATCACAAAATTCATTATTTTTATTTTTATTTTAGGTATTTCGTGATTTCCAATATTGTATTATCCTTTTATTTTAGTACAAATATTATCAGTACAATATATTATTAGACAATTATTGTGAATTAGATCTGAATATGTTTCTCTAGGGATTTGTTCAGAACTGACAGGCAGCTGAAATCTGAATTTCTGCAATCTGTGATTTCTGCAGACTGATTGGAAAAAAACATGAAATTTCAGAAATTTGGGAAGGTTGTTCCAAAAGTTGCTTTACCCATTCTACTACCACCTTTAGCTCTTAGAACCTAGGCCTAAGTAAATTTTTAATCAAAACATCTAAAATTAAGTCATAATGGAGCAGTTGAGGAGGTCCTTAAAAATAAAATATCTGGTATGTGTGGCATGTGTACTGTAAATATTTTTTTAATGTTCTGGTGAATAAAAGTTTGTCAAACTTGGCAAAATTGGCAAAGGTTTCAAAGGATTAATATGTATTTGCTCTTTCTTCATTATTCCATCCACATCCACAGAAGAACAGCCCCAGAACACAACATCTTTCTTGGGGATGAACGAACCACCTTTACAAACATGCTGCTGGTCCACTCTGGTCAAGCAACTCAGTCTTTCTTTCATCTGGCCATAAACTGAACTAAACATCTGGCTTTGTCTTAATCCATGTGTTCAGCTGCAAATCTTAGTCAACCTCAAAGATGCTGATTTTCAAGCAGCTTGCTTGACTGTACACAGTGACACTGATGTTCCATTTGCTTCCAGATGATGGCAGACCTGTGACTTGGTAGATCTTGGGTGGTTCCTGAGCCTCCAAACATTCATTCAGCGGTTAGTGACAGTTTGTCTTCTTCCAGGACACCGCATGGTGGCTACACCAATGACGTCTACATGTCGTCACTGTCCAATGAAAAACTCTCCAATCTCAAAGATGGCAACTTCACAGGAGAAGGCAAAAATGCTCTTACATTTGAATAGAACTTAATATAAAATAAGAGCTTATCTTTCTAAATGTAGAATATTTTTATTTATTAATATTTATATTTATTCATCTAGAATTATTTAGATTATGCATGTAGAAAGATTTATTTTCTTTGGACATCAGAAATATGTAGTATTGTTTAAAGCAGGGGTGTCCAATCTTATCCGCAAAGGGTTGGTGTGGCTGCAGGTTTTGATTGTAAACAACCACTTGTGACACCTGATCTCACTTATTTAATCAACAGGCCAGTTTTCAAACAACTGATCCATTTAGCTGGAATGAAAACCTGCAGCCACACCGGCCCTTTGTGGATAAGATTGGACACCCCTGGTTTAAAGTGATGATCTTGAAATCAGCAGTTGTTTAAGAAAGGCTCTAAGAGACATATAATCCATTATCAGCCAACTCAGATCTGTAATGAGCTCCTTGTGCCTTCCTGTGGCCTGTGGTACTGTGTGTTTTGTTTTCCTTATTACCCTTCGAAAACAGAACATTTCAAAGAAATCACTGACTTCTGTAATATTGCCACAGTGTTAATACTGATTAATGATTAGAGTAATTTTGCCACAATATTTGTGTCTTTTCACGTGTATATCCGTGTATATAAACGTCCAACTACATCACTAGGTGGTTTGCATATTAAAATATAAGACTCATCATATCATGTGAATTCATACTTGTGGTGGTTCTTGACATCAGAATGTGCGTCAAGAAAGCTGGTGATGTGAATTCACATATTACAGCCTAAACACAGAGAGCTAAATCCTTTGAGAACACGTGTACATAAATACAGAAGATATATTCAACATAAATAACATAATAACATAAATACAAGTAGATCAGGTGCACCTAGATAAATGTCCTGTTTATCTCACAGTCAATAAAAAGTAAAACATAGCGTGATCATTCTGTTATGTGTGGTCGCTGTGCAACGATTTTCATCATCATCTAAACTCTGAAAAGTTTTTGCCTGCCCCTCCCTTGTCAGCATATTCACCAGTACTTTGTTGCCATGGCAACCAACGTGGCTATGCATACAGATGTAACACAGGTCTGTACATCACACATTCTGCGGATTGCTGGGGGGGGGGGTTAGGGGGAAGGTGGGGCTCCCACTTCCAACAGACGGCCAACAATGTTTTTAGTCAGTGAAATAATCACATTCTGATCATTTAAAAACTTTATAAAAGACCATTTGTTATACTTTAACTCCTTTAGTAAGCAACTCTTTTTAACACTTCACATAAATTACAAATGTATCTCCAAAATTCAAAAATATAAATATTTTACATTCATTAATGTAAAGTGAAATATTTAAGCCTTTTGCATTTGACTGTTGATCATTATGGGTTATAATATTCAAAATTTTCAAAATATTTGAATATTTTTTAAAATTAATCTTTTACTTCTTTGGATTTTTTTAAATAAATTGCAATTCAAACAGCATTAACATTAAAACAGGCTTGAAATATATCACTTAAAATGCGATGAATTCACAATAAATGACAGTTTACCTTTTTTAAATATATAAATTAAATAAAAAAATCTTTTTTCACAATATTCAAATTTTTGAGACAAACTAGGTCATAACATTATTTTATTTTAAATTGGAAATCACAAAATCAAAGCATACTTTAGGAGTTAATTACTATTTCTCTGACTGTGTGTTTGAAAAATCTAGATGTGATCTAAAATCAAGACAGAGTCATTCACACCTTATTATAAATATTATTATGATTCTTTTACATACTTTAACACATTGAGAGGAAAAAATGGCAATTATAAAAAAAGCATATTTTTTATTAGCTTACTATGTTAAAAAAAAAGAGTCAGACAGCAGAAATTTGTAGTTTGTTTAGTAATGTTTATTTGGCTCAAAATTGGAAAGTATGAATTTCACATGAAGACAAAAAAAGGTTGTAATAAAAAAAGGTTGAGTGAGATGTCTTCACTGACCCAGTAATCAGATGTAGCTGTATTTTGTAGCACACAGACCCTACACTGAGTACCAGGTTAGCGAAAGACACCAGAACCGCATGAGAGCCATATTACATCATCACCATCCAGAAGAATCTTCTCTCTCTGCAATGTTGAAGCTTTAGAACCAGAGATTGCCCAGTAATTCTCTGTTCAGATGAAATGCTCTTATTAAACAGATTAACAGATTTTGCCTACTTTCTTACTTGTCTTGTACTTATCTAAGCTAGTTTGTTTTCATTATATCACACTTCATGCGAAATATGTTAGTTCAAAGGATAACGACACGTGAAAAGAGGACTGCCAGCCATATCTTCTTCACTGGTCGATGCCATTCTTGTGCAGTCTTGATTTCAAAGATCAGTAATGAAAGTGAAACTGTGTGTGAGTTTGTTAGGGGGAATACCACAGCCTTATTATGCATGCACCTCAAAAGGTTATTTCCCAAAACTTGGTTGAAATGTGAACTGACCTGCAGCTTTTTCAAAGGAGTATTTAACCTTTGTTGCTCAAAATGAACAAAAGTAGGCTGATGAGGTGAAAATCATGTTTCTTGTAAGAGTTACCTGGAAATACAATTTATTGTACATTTTTTCCCTCGTAAAATAAGAGCTGGTAGAGTACTGCACTGTATCGGAGATACATAATGAATCATTTTGACTGGTGTTATCAATACACATGAAAGTATCTGCATTTCCAGACAGTCTATGACAGCATGTAAAGTCAGGCTATTAGATATTATACAATCATTAGTTCATCAGATGACTTACAGCATATACTTACTGCTTTCCTTCAGGCCTCTCTTGTAGCTGCTCCTGTAAGTAGTTTCAGCTCCACAACAATGTAACATCTGTGAGTCCTCCAGCCAACCCATTCATGCGCAAAGCTGCCTGTTGACTTCAAAAAGCTTACCCACCGTTTTACCATACCTATTTCCACTGAACTTGCTTGGCGTTTGACACAAACTGCCTATTACTCCACATCCTTCCTCCCGCTTCACTCGGCTTTGAATTCTAAGAATCAGACGATAAAAAAGCAACTTCCTCGGTTGCAGAAAAGGCCTGTGTGCTGCTGCGAACAGCAGAACCTCACACTCCCATGTGCGTCTTGATCAAGAGGTGCAAGGTTTTTATCTGCCTTTTATGAATTTCCCCTGGGTCTGTCCGTAACTCTGGGAATTATGCATGTTAGTCACCTTGCTTCAGGGACAGTCCCTTGAAACCAACATGAAGCTTCTCCATCATTTATCATTTATTTTGCCTAATATAGCATCTTATTTGAGTTCAAATGAATAAACCTTCGATGTTCTTTTGAGGCTGTGTCAATGAAACAGTTCTGTAGGCTAAACTCACACAGAATAGTGTGTAACCATCAGTTAGACTAGGCCAGTTCTGAGGCTATTTCTTTCTGTAGCAAAAAAAAAAAATAAACTCAATGATTTTCTGTCACTTTTCTTTATTTAGATGTTGGATTTCTGTTGTTTTTGCTGAATTGACATCATTTCTGTCTTTTAATTTGATTTATGTATTGTTTCTATATTTATTTTAAAAGAAATTCAATAAAAGTCCTTAAAGGCACTGACTAATGACTTTTTAATGTTTATTTATGTAAATATGAACTAATACTAACTTTGATCATTCTTGAGTGGAAATGTATTTTTCAAATGTACAGTGCATTTAACTCTATCAAATGATTTCTTGATGATGAATACATTATTAATATTTGACATATGATGCAAACAACTAACTATACTGTATGTGTGTCATCATGAAAAGTCATTTATTTTCAGTGAAATGAATGCAGGCATTGAAAAACATAAATATGATGATACAATATTTCATCCAATTGCAGAAAATTAGTTCAATGAAATTTGATTAAAAGATTTTGAGATCATATTTAAAAATATACACATAGATATTTTATTATGTATTACATACTAATCAAACATATTCAATATTGGTCCTTTACAAACAATTGCCCTGAAAAACAGGTTGGCTGTCTGGTTTTCTGAGAGCCAATAAAGAATAGACATCTGCACTGTAAGTGTGCTATATGTGACCTGATTTAACCCAGGAATCTGTAACCTGTACCTGAGTGATTTGGTGAATGATCATCTTCTCAGTTTGAGGGAGTAAAGAGTAATGGAGAACATGAGCACATGTTTAGGAGACTTTCAGACTTTCAGACTTTCTTTAACAGTAAAATATTAATTACAGTCTCATCCTAATTACATATGCTAATATTTAGGCTCCTCCACTTATATGACACATTTCGTGAAAATAAGTGAACAAATTTTCTATGTGAAGCTTTTTTTCTGAATGTTTTAAACACAGTTTCTATCTCTTTATTCAGTTTAACATATTGAAAAAAGGCCATTACTATTGTGAATGCCACAGTTGTGGCGTGGTAATTCAGCATTATAGTGTCCAGATGTTTTAGAAATACATATTCTGTTTGTCAGAGAACTTTGTGAATATGTGAAAGAATTATATAAAAACACAAAAAGTTTTCATTTGTTTGAACAGAGTATATAAATATGTGTGTGTGTGTGTGTGTGTGTGTGTGTGTGTGTGTGTGTGTGTGTGTGTGTGTGTGTGAGCATTATTGGGTATGTGCATGTACCCTCAAATGCCATGCTTACAGGAACTTTTGAACCACATTTTAGATAAAGTGGAAAAGTACACTTGTGTTGAGCTCTGAAGCTGAAAGTGTTTTCCCTAAATGATAACATTACATCATGTCACATTTGATGAGCTCACAGTTGACCTTCTGTAGGTTCAGTATGATGATGTCATATTCATGGGGCCGAGAATTCTTCCCTGACCATTTGCATAAAAATTCTGGTGAATCATACAGAACAGAAAAAGGGAAAGTTTGCTAGTGTGGTGTACAGGAAGTCTCAATACTTGTCGCTAGCCATCATCTTTTGTTTACTTATGCATTTTCTTTGATGTTGCCCAGTGCATTGCTTACGACCCATTCTCGGACTCAGACTGAGCATTGATGGGATTTGTTGGGTGGTTTTTCACAACCATGAACCAAAGTCTAGCATAGAGCCTTCCCTGGACAGTAGGTCTTTCACTTTTGTCATGCCACAGAGAAATAACTTCTGGTTTCCTGAGTCAAGAGAACGAGGTGTGTAAATGAGATGCATAAATGTGAAAAACTTTAAAAATATATATTTTAAAGAAGGTGACGATTCTAGATATTCTCTAATCAAAAAAGACAATTGATTCATAACAATAGTTGAATGCTTCCTGGTGCCATTTGAATCAATTATTTGGTTCTATATAGAACCTCTGTGTACAAAAGCTTTTCCACCATTGTGAATAATGCATCCTGGTCTCATGAGAAATCTGTACACAGTTTATAAAAAAATAATTAAGAATTTGTAAAATGTGCATATTTTACAGATGCAAACCACACACAGAAAGAATGTAACAAAACAACCAGTGTGATTTTAATACCTGAACAAACAGCCTAAAACTAGACCTAAATTTACCTAAGCCTTACCCTAACCTTAACCTTAACTTACATCTAACTTAACCCTTCCCCTAACCCTAACCTTAACCATAACCCTAAATTATCCATAACGTAAACTTACCCTAACCTTAACCTTAACTTACATCTAACTTGTAACATCTAACCCTAACCTAACCTTAAATATAATCTTAACCATAACCTAAGCCTAACCTAACCTAAACTTACCCTAAGTATTCTAAGGAAATCAGTCTGGCTTGTGTGTATTTGACAATCCACAAATAAACATTGTATGTTTCTGTTTGTAGAATCTTTGGGTCTTTGGAATTAGAAGGGTTACACTAATGTTATGAGTCAGATAACCCTGTTTGCTTGTAAACCCCATAGGCAGAACCCTTAAATAGAACTGTTGCATTTTGTTATGTTTAAAGGTTCTGGAAAGCTTTGAAATGTTCTTAACACAGTCACAAATCCCTTTATATTATATTATAACTAAAGCATGGTCTTATCTGACTGCTGAGAAATTACTCAGTGTATTCTCCCCACCCATGGTGACAGTATGCCGGTAAACTTCTGTCACGATCAGGCTTTAGACAACCTTTTCATTTATTTAAGAAATCAAGCAGTGAGCAGCTTACAGAAAAGACACCGTTTGTGACTAGATACTAAGCAGTGCTAAAATATTCATTATTTTAGTTTAAGCATGGGACATTTCCACATTAATGAAGGTACCAACACTTCAGAATATTAGCATATGATACATCTACTGCCTTATTTTTTATCTTTAGTGTTGTACACTACTAATTAATGATACTACAAATAATAATAAAAATAACATTATTTACACAATGCTTTTCATTAACAGCTCTTGTTTCACTGTGAAGTGCATTTCTGTGAAGCATTTAAATACAGAATTTAAAATATATTAATATAAATTAAACAAAAACAAAACTAATAAAAACATTACATAAGAAATTTAAGTGATACCAAAATTTTAAGTTGCTCATGCTTTTTAAAATTATGAAATGAGCTTTAATCCAATGAAATGTGCTTAATCCAATTGAACAGAAGAGAGGCAAATAACATCATGTGCCAGTGCTATTATATAATAACTAATAGACATTCAGTTACCAAATGTTACAATCTCCTCACTATTAAGAGCTATAAAGTTGTAAGTAAAAAGGTCCTTGGAGAGATGCTATAGTAGGGACATTTTCCTGGATGTGTCCTCTTTTTTTCAGATGTGAAAAATGCTTCAAGATAGATATCTCATTATAGTTTGCTGTTATAGAAAACACACGCTCTGTGTATGAATATTTACAGCTGCAAACACATATTTCCCACCTTTTTACCACCACTGTTAGTCTATATGTGCTTGCATCTATTGGTCAAACTGGATTGCATCACCAACAATTGAGTTCAGCCTAAAAATACCTGAATGCAAATGTAAATAAACACATCAATTTGACTTTACCCAATTTCTTTATTTTATTGATGTTTTATTTCATTTATATTTTACTGATGTATTAGGCTATTAGGGCTATATATTATTCCTGATAAATTAGCAAATGTTTAAAATAGTTGCAGCTACAACAAAACCACAATATGACAAAATATGGTCACCCTAAAGAGTCTCCTTTGGTTCCATAAAGAACCACATTTAAAACGAGAGATATGAGTGTGAAGAAATCTTTTAAAGGCGTAGTGAAGCTTGATGTAATATTACTTTGAAGGTTCTTCATGTTCACACAACTCTATGATTCACAATGGAACCAAAATTGATTATTCTACGGCATCACTTCAAGACCCTTTCCTTGCACATGTATTTTAAAGAGTGTAGGCCAGAATTCCAGTGGATTGGAAGCAACCATAGCATTAGATGCTGTGTGATGCTACTTGACTTAATGCTAGTAAGCTTTACAATTAGGGTCTTTATGGTGGTCTGTGTATCACATTAGAATATGAAAGTGTCTTGAATATATCATCCCAAACTGACCGTGAAATGACACTAAATTATGACTTTTTACATTTTTATATTAAACAAATTCATATTCTTGTCAGGTGTGGAGACATAACAACAATTCAATTACCTTGATTAGTCCAACAAACACATTCTGTAAAAGAATCATAAAAATGAAAGAATGTTAAAGGAAATCTTGGTTGAAATTCAGACACAACTGCCAATTTCAATTCTGACATCTTCTGTACATATGTCCCAGAGGTTCCTATCACCCTTGACAAAAGGTTCTGCTTTGATTCCATAAATGGTTATTTGCCTGCTTTAAGCATTATTATTATTATATATTAAAGAAACTTTAAAGTTGTTACAATATTGTGACAATTCAAAGAACCAGTATTGATCATTGGTTCTTCAGTGGGTCTTTAATGAAGACAGATTTTATATCCAGAACCATGACAACCCATAAGTTGTCATCCATGAGAAAAAAAGAAAACCATGACACATTCTTCATACATAAGGAATGCATCTTATAATGAATGCATGCTTTATATAGCACCAGAAAAATAGTTCCACTATTGTTAAGAGTCTGTTATGAGTTTGTTTAGAATGTGGTTCCTGGGAACTTCATTCATACAATTGTAGAACCAGAATAGGTGTCCCTAATGGGCTCGCATCATTGGTCTAAGGAGTGGGAAGTTCATGTAGAGTGCCATGCAAAAAAACCCTGGTCAGAATAACTGTTACTGTGAATAGTTAAATAAGTTGAAGTTTAAGTATCTCCAAAAGATGAAATACTTTTCAACATTCTGAGCAATACTAGTGTGTTACTTTGGTTTTGTACATTTGTAGAGTGAAAAAAATGCTCTACAAAAGATGCTCAGATAAGTGAGGTCTAATACTTTAATTTGCCTGTTAGGGTTAACCTTTGCTTTTTTTTTCTTTCTTTTTTTTTGCACTTTGAAAATGTAAGATGAAAATATGTTTTTGCTTGTCAGCTACTTACCAAGGATTTCACTGCTTTAAGGGCAGTGAAAAAAAGTATTTCAGTCATGCTATGCCTCATTCATGTCAACAATTCCTATTTACCATAAGTAAACATTTTTTTACTGAACATAATAATAATAATAATAATAATAATAATAATAATAATAATAATAATAATAATAATCTCCTTCTTCTTCTTTCGGCTGCTCTTTTCGGCTCCCTTTATATATATATATATATATATATATATATATATATATATATATATATATATATATATATATGTGTGTGTGTGTGTGTGTGTGTGTGTGTGTGTGTGTGTGTGTGTGTGTGTGCGCGCGCTTTGGTCTTTGGTCACCCTTTTCCCATTGTAGTGACTTCTTGGGGGTGAGCTTTAAACACCCATACCGACATGTGTCACAGGATTGTGTTCCGTGTTGTGTTGAGGTGAACATGTCTGTTTATGCTGTGTGTTTCTGACAGGTCTGCCCTGCTTTAGGGCTGAGTTCACCACAAGAGGTCGTGTTCGCTTCACTTGCATGTTTGTGACACGGGAGCACGGCCTGTGCATTCAACAACTAAACTAAAATAGCAAAAACAATGTAACAATAAATGTAAAGTCAGTTTTGCTCGACTGTAATATTAAGAATATTCTGGAAATTACAAGAATTATTTCACTGTTTTTTCAACATTCTCACATGTTTTGTCAATTATGTGGGTATGTAAGTAAATGTGTGTGGATATATATGAAAATATAAATACATATATAAAAATATAAATAAATATGTATATATAAAGTGTTTTTTTTTTTAAATATACTCATTTCTCCAGAAAGGGAATCAGAAATAAGGGGGCGGGGTTAACAGTGGAAAAGAGGGCTGGGTCAAAGGAAACGCCCCTTCCAATCCAGGAAGCCGTTGTATGTAACGATATGTAAATGAGCGCGCGCGGACGGGGCGGGGGCGGGGGCGAAGAGAGAGAGAGAGAGAGAGAGAGAGAGAGAGAAAGAAAAAAAACCAAAAAACTGGACAGCGGGACAGACGCCGCCCGGACGGAGCACATGGTCACGCCGCCGCGCTTCGTCCCGGAACGTGTCCGAGCTGCGGGCTGAGTTCGGTAACGGGCGGAGTGAGGGTGGTCGTGGTCTCGGTGGTCGTCGGGGTGAAGATGGGGGTGAAGAGCTGACTGTGTCTCACTGTGGGTCTGCGCGCCTGTGTTCGCTGTTACACTGTCCGGGGCGCTTTGTTACCGGTTCGTGTCGGTGCTGTGTAACGCTGTGTGTCGTACGCGTTACCGCTCACGAGCTCTTCGTGGCGCTGTCCTGGCCGGTGCCGGTTCGGAGGCTGAGATGCTGCTGCAGGCCGGCCCGGCTCGGTTCTGAGCGGCTCACAGGTGTCTGTTTACGTGCGGCGTTACTCCGCTAGCGGAGCTAGCGACTTAGCTGCACCGGCGTTACCGTGACCGTTACGTGGCCTGCGAGCCGTTAAAGCTGCAGCTGCCCCGCGGCTCTGTGTGTTGATGATCGGTGGGAACGCTGCGGTTCATGTTTCGGCAAGAAGTCAGTGTGCTGTCCTTCATTCCGTCGTGTTCGTACCTTTTCCAGTTCGAGAAGAGGAACATGTCTCGGTACAACATCTACAGCCTACTGGACTGGGTGTACGGGGGGGTGGACCCCAAGTTCGAGGGCAACGGAGGCCCCGAGTGCGCCGCCTTCATCGCCCCCCATCAGCGGCTGTGCGAGAGCCTGGTGATCGTGCTGCTCTCCGTCGTGGAGGTGCTGGTGGCGCTGAGAAAGATCAACGTCTCCAGGGAGCACAGGGAGGCGGTGAAAGATGGGAGGAAGAATAAAGAGGACACTTGGGGGAAGAACCTGTTGCTCGTGGCTCTGTGTATGACTTTCGGCGTGGAGGTCGGCTTCAAGTTTGCCACCAAGACCATCATCTACCTGCTGAACCCTTGCCATGTGGTCACGATGGTGCAGGTAGGTTGTCAGGCTTTAGCTTTCCGAGTGTCTGCTGATGTGCAGAGCAGCTTTACAGAGATCACAAACAAGATCAACACATCAGGCAGCAGCAAAGACAGAACAACCCCCTCCCCACCACCAGGCCCCCAGGGGGGACCGCATACATGCATGAAGAGGGGACACGGCTGCTCTAATGCTCAGTTGTATGGAGCAGTGTGGTCAAACAGTCCAGTGAGCTTTCATCGCTTTGTAAGTTATTGACCACCTGCATCTTTAGTATACACCCCCCCCCCTCCTTCAGAAGAGCTGGGACAGTGAGGGCAATCCCTTTATTTTTGCTGCAGACTGAATACATTTGAGTTTGACATTGACAGATCAGTAATTCAGCTTTACTGTCCAGGTGTTTACTTCTGGATCTGATGCACAGTTCAGTTTTGTTCACCAGGTGTGTCCTGTTCCATTGATTATTCAAGCAATAAATAGTGCTGAATGTCTGCGCTCAGTTTCAGATTTGGGTTTTGTCTGTGCGAACTGCATTTATAGTTAGAGGAGTAACCAGCATGAGCCGTCTGAGAGTGTTCTATGGATGAAAAACAAGCAGTTGTGAAGCTGAGGGAAGATGTAAAATCAGTCAGAGCCAGAATAGATGTTGAACAGCTAAACCAAGGAAACTAACATTAGTTGATGATGGAAACATTGCAAGTGCTCTAAAGAAAGACCCTAAAATCACAGGTGACATCAGCAACAACCTCCTGAGGGCAAGAGTGAAGGTCTCACAATCTACTGTGTGCCGAGACTTCTGCAAACCACTAATTAGCAGGAAGAACTGGAAGGCCAGACTGGTATTTGCCAAGAAGCACATACATGAGCCTCAGAAATTTTATGGCCTGGAGAGACAAAGATTAAGCTTTACCAATGTGATGGAAGGACTAAAGATTGGAGAAAGAAAACATCTGCTCATGATCCCAAACATATAAGCTCATCTGTGAAACAGTGAACGTAGTGTTATGGCTTCTTCTGAGATGGGCTGATTACTCTTCATTGATGACGCCATGCATAATTGCAAAAGTACAGTGAGCTCCGATGTCTACAGAAACATTTTGTATGTCAATTTAAAGAAAGATGCAACCAAACTGATTAGGAGATCCTTCACAATGCAGCAAGATAATGACCCAAAACACGCTGCCAAAGAGCAGAGTAGTTCATCAGGAGCAAGAAATGGAAGGTTTTTGACTGGCCTTGTCAATGTAAACCCTATAGAGCTGCATTTTACCTGCTAAATAGGGGACTGAATGGAGTCATCCCCCAAAACAGACACCGACTGATGGAGGCTGTGGTGAAAAGCCTGGAAAAGCATCACAAAAGAAGAATGCTACAGTTTAGTGATGTCAGTGGGTCACAGGCTTGATGCAGTTAGTGCAAGCAAAACTGTTATATTTATCAAACAATTATAATCTTTTAATGTCACACCTACATTTTCCAATACATTTGGAGGGGAGTGTAGATGATTAGTCCTGTTCAGTGTGAATCAGTGTTTAAATGGTACATACATTCTGAAGAAGGATGGCAGAATTTATTTTTGTGGGGTTACAAATAAATTACATTGAATCTAATGCACATGATTTGCATACATGCTCTAATGCATCCCTATTAACTCTACATAGGAGCATGCCAGCATGGGAATTGTAGGCAGATGCCGATATCTCATCATTCACTTAGTTATTTTCTAATGTCCACACGTAATATAGAGTAGGAGCACACATCATTGTCTGGTCCAAAACGTTCCACAATTTCAGCCACTTGGGACCTTAGTTCCCCTTTTCCTTAGCTAATTGATTTGAGTAAATTGGGACTTCCTTTGGAATTCATTGGAATTTCCTCCAATCGTTTAGCAAAAGGAGGGAGAGGAATTGAACAAGGTATTTGGATGATGGGGACCTGGTGTGTGCAACACACATTAATAATGAGTTGGGTCTAAATCTATTATTGTAGAAAAACATGTCTAACCTAAGCTTTTACATGATTACTGTAACAATAATAATGGCATTATGCACACAGATAAACAATACATCCTAAATCCATTAATGCATAAAAGACCATGAGGGCGTCTTCTTTCAGTGGTTGTAAGTATTGCCAATGCCTTACAATATCACCACCATGCTTCACAGTTGGTATTTTTAATATAGATTTTTACTCTGAAAAGCTTTCATGAGACATGCTTTTGTTAGATAACAGCTCCCCACTATATGTACATCACAGTGGTTAAAAAAAATCATTTTAAATTTTGTGTAGTCAGAGTCCTGACATAAACCCTACTGAAACGCTTACTTTATGATTAAAGGTTTATAGCTGTCACTTCAGGGAGGAGTTGGATAAACAATTACTGATGTTACGTGATATGTGACTTGCTATTGCACATTGTTGGGATTTTGTTCTTTCAGGATCTATAAATGCCCTTTGAATGCATTTATAGATTTTAGTTTACTCCAAATGTTTATTGAATTGAATGCAGATCAATAAGATTTTATTATTCAGTAGATTTGTTTCAAGGGTAATGCCTCGTTGGTGCTCAAAAACTCCATCCAAAACATATTTTCATTTGCCAGAGCATTAGTCTGTGCTTCGCAGCAAGCTAACCAGCATTATCTGAGGCATGTTTAGGAAAAAAAGACTAAAGTATCCTACTTGAACATCTTTAAATGGGAAACATTTTTAAGCTCACCCCGTGGTCTCATCTTACCAAACTTGATGTTTGTTTTGTCGCTATAATTTGAAAGTGATGTTTTTTGTTCTGTTTTTCTGCTTGATCAAAAGTTCTGCAGCCTACAGCCTCTAGGCCCATATGAAGAGTGAAGTTTTGCAATATTGGAAATGTGAAATGTTGAGCAATAATTATATCTTAATGCACCATTACAGCTTAGTAGAATAGTATTAATTGTGAATGATGCAATTTTATGCACACTGTCTGAAAGAGTACAGAGGATGTATTTGCCAACACTGGTACTTCTCCTTTTTCTCTGTATCTTACAGTCCAAATTGGGTGGTCTTTCACAAAACAGAAGGTTGGAATCTGAAAATAAAATAGATATGATTAACTTATGGTCCCTGCCTTGTAGAGGTCAATTACAACTGACAACAAATTTATGCATTATGATATTGATCAATATTATACTCATGTGTTAAGATGTGTGTAAAAAATTCAATAGAAAGTAATTATGTACATTCCGAAATTTGAAGCACTTGAGCAAAGTGACTAATGAATATGGTATAACAATATGTATAATATTTGATAAATACAGCAGCACCCTTCATGTTTTTACATGCACTGCTGTCATTCAAAAAACGTATCTCCAACAGGGCAAGTTTTCAGTAGGATGAAAAAAAAAATTCAGTGGAAGTCAGAATAGTCAGAATGTGATTAAGTCTTTTTGGGGCATTTGTATTGGTCAATTCATCATGAAGTTATGGCACATTATAAATAGGAAATGCCAAGTCAAAGTGAGAAATTGAGACACAAGGTTGTTGTGTGACAGTGTTCTGTCTGTACTTAGAAAATGTAGAATCTGCAGTTTATTAATGGCTTTCAATTTTTGTTGATCAGCTTAGGGTATGTTTTAGTTTATGCTTAATGGTACAGCTGGTCTACAAGCATGATATACATGACCAAACGAGACCAGGTGCAAAATCCACTGTGCTGGATAACAAGCTAGCTTACCATCACGGAGTATGTTCTTTTCTAAATTACTAGCTTTTAATAATTTTAACCATCAAGCACCAGTTTAGACCACGTGAAACCATTTACCAGCAAAAGCTGGTCTTGAGCTGGATTTTTCAGCAGCCTATAAAGTCATTTAAAAATACATCACTTCCATTTACTTTATAAGCTCCCATCCATGTAATTGGCTGTGAAGTGAGCAAATTTAATCATTTATGTGCATCATGCAGTGCATGAATTAAAGTATGTCATCTGTTGGGTTCTCTCTGCTTTCATGCACAGAACATTTAGCTGAACCAGGAGGACACTCAACACTCAGGGCAACAGTTTGAGATTAGCTTGTTCATTTGATGAGCAGTGTGGCTAAATGACAAAATGCATGCATAACCAGCAGATTTGCAGTTAATCATATACCAGAAAGCACAAGTGATCAATCTTAACTGGTAAAGGGTGTTCAGTTTACTAATCTAATAAGATTTTTGTATTGAGACCCTGATTGGTTGGGCTCTTAAAGGTGGAAAACAATTGGTGCACTGTAAGGATTCATGTTTAAATGTTGTAGGCAATTTTAAAAAAATCTTTAAAATTGAGGATTGCTATCAGATTGTTTTGTACATTTCAGTCAAGATCATTGTCTTCAAATAGTATCAGAATGTTCAAGATGTATTTCAGGAATTTCTTTATCAGCATGACGGCAGCTTCACTATAGGACAGTGAAGTGTTCTGTTCATTTTCAGGTGTTTTCTGTAAATATGACAAGCTTAGGCATTGAATGTCGAACAGCTCTGGATCTCAGAGCTACAGCTGCTGAATTATACATAGGTGAGCTGTTTAATAATCCCAACTGGCTCAAGACTAAAATGGTGAAAACACTAGCATTCAGTGCTGTTCTGCAGACAGTGTGGTGTGATACAAAGACTTGGTTGTAGTCTGGCTGGCATGATGGTATGGCGTGGGCTGAGTGCGTGTGCTGGGCACTAGCCAACCTGAGAAGCAGCCCCATGTTGCTTAAAGATATATTAAGACATGAATTCACAGTAGCAAAGGGAGAAGCTGCCTTCAAGATTACACTTGATTATCCCAGTTATGTCAAAATGACTAATGGAGAGCTCTGAAGGATGTATGTAATGCCTTACTTTATAATGCAAATATTGACCAGGAGACTGATAAGGATGAAGTATGCCTAAACTGTTCAAACGCAGCCTGCAGCCACGAGTTTATTTACATAGTTCATTCTATTGCCTGTAGCCAGTCATTGATTTTTCACCTCCTGAAGGTCAAGCAAGCAAAGGATGAGCCAGTAGAGTAACACATGGAGTAACCAGTTTGATTGGTTACAGTTTCACACATTTCTAGTTCCTTACATATTTACAAGAACTGTTATTGTAATGGGTATAAAAAAGTAATTCTAACCCTAGATGTGTACAAGCTAACATATTTTCTGGGAAAGAGGAAACTAGTTAAACTCTTGTTCCCAGAACATTCCTTTAAATAACCTGTAGTCTAAAATAGGGGAATGTTCACATCTTCATATTGGCATTACCACATAGCAGTCATTATAAATTTTGATCATTCTAGCTGAATAGTTTCTATGTTTTTTCATATTTTGAAGAATACTTTCAAAAGAGTAAACAAATGGCTCACTTCCCCTTAGAGATTTAAAATATATGCTGAATTATATTTATTAAATATATTGATTGAGTAGGTGTCTTTAGGCCGTTGTGTTGGTTATGGTGGTGTATCTCTTTGGGTTCATTGCAGGGCATCACAGATTATCTCCAGAAAATTTGGAGCTAATGGCAGCCCCCCAAAAATACACCCCAGTATTTAAAAAGCTGTGTCCCAATATTTTTGACCATATGGTACAGTTTTTCAGCAGGACAAAATGACTGCTGTAAAGACTTTCTGCAACAGTGTTATGTGTCCAGAATGATAGAGTGGGTGCTCATAAATACCAAACACCTCCACAAATCCCGGAGTGTTACAGACCTATTGTTCTCAGCCTGGGGGATGACATGACAGTATAAAAATACATAGTGCTTTTGTTCCTATTTTTGGTGATCAGTTTTACTTAAAATCCCCAAAGCCCGATATTACACTTCCAAGCAGTGACGCGTGTGTCTGTGTGTGTCTGTGGAGAGGTCAAGCCATAGAAAGTTGTTGTGCAGGTGGGTGTATTGCAGTAGTAGAATATGGTCTTTTTTTAAACAAACCAAAATAGCAGCTTACATTTGCAGCTTATCTTGTGGTTATTAGCTTACTGTGCTAAAATGCTGTGGTGTTTTGTTTTTTGTCGTCCCAAAAGTCTCTGGTCTGGAGCAAAGCATTGAAAGATGCAGACGGTGTATTTCTCTCTGTTACTGTTTACATGTTGTTTCATTCAGAGTGGCTGAGTTGCAGAAGAGTTGCTGTCTGTTTTAAACATGTCTGCTTTATTTAGGTATTTAAAAGTATATAGTCAGCAGTAGCATGTTTTTCTGTGCTTGTGGCAGCAATTAAGGGTGGTGGTCTGGGCTGAATGATGTTAGCAGTGGCTTCAAAGATGCTTTAAAAGTTGGGCTTTTTTCCTCCCATAGAATTTGTTGAACATTACATTCAGATTTTTGACAGCCCTTCTGTTTATTTTGGCAGCCATACAAGCACCTCATATTATTGCTCTCAATTGTACCTCTGTGATGCTCAAACATTACAGGTGAAACAATTCTTTACTTGGAGTGTAAGTTGTAATTACATTGTAAGGTTTAAATGAGAATTTATTCCAAGTGATGTTGGGCCATTTCTGTTGGTCCATTCATTACTCCCAAACCTTTAGCTGTGACAGGCCTACTTCAGCACAACAGTTCAAAAATAACAAGCACATTCCTTAGTTTTTGTTGAAAAGTCACTTTTGAATGCAGTAATTAACATTTGAATCATTTAGTATTTTCTGTCACATGTACCTGCAGTTTAGGCTATGATTTTGTCACTTTGAATGATGAATTGATGAAGACTTTATTG